>OZ024741.1:187277619-187282619 GCA_964016885.1 Eledone cirrhosa
ACAAATTTACGAGGCATAAACAAATTGTTCCAAGTTTTTGTTTTTCGTTTCAAACATTTGAGGACCTACAAACACACCCTCTTTAATTCTCACTTCCTTTAATTTGGAGACTTTCTTCCTAGAAACTGAAAAGCCTGACCTGACTTATCTGGGGCTTTTATGACATTTTTCATCAATCCTAGTTTGATGTGCAGCAGTGGTAGCAAAATTTCCTCACCATCTAAAAATGCATATTTTAAAAATTTTTTTTATCCTGAGTTCTAGTGACTTGGGGCGTGGCCAATTTTTTTTTGGTGAAATGAAAATCTTTTTCATGACTGTCCCATTCACACAAAAAACAACAGTATTTTGTGGAGCCTGATTTTAGTCCCATCATCAAATCAACCACTTTTAAATCACCACTAGTATTTTATTGTAATTTATATAGATCCGAGGTTCCCTCAATTTCGTGAATGTTTTCTTCATATAAACAGCGTGTCCAGCCGGAATTGATCGCAGCTCATTGCCAATATACTATAAAACTCTAAATTTGGATAGTCTCCACTGTTCTGTATGGTGGTAAATGCATAAAGTCGTCATATGGCCTTCAACATCAGTAGATCCTATAGGATTACTCTTCTCTGTAAGAAATGGCCGAGAATCTTTATCACAATTGGCATCATCAGCAAGCAAATTCAATTGCATTAGCTTTGAGCCCAACAATCTCGCTTTCATTTTTGACAGCTCTACATCTCTGATGAGATCATTTAGTTCGTTTTGTCTTATCATGTGTGATTTTTTGTTGTTGAATACTTTGAAGCAAAGTCTGGATCATTTGAATTTGAAGCTTCAAACTGTACTTCAAAGCTCCCGTCTTCATCATCATTCAGTTCAGGAATTATTTCTGGAGACACAGGTATTGGTAGTTCTTCGCTGGAAATATAAACCACTGTCAATAGTGAGCGTCTGGAACAAGGATATCAGAGGATAATCAACATTTCCTTTCTCTTCTCCTTTAAGTCCATTCCGAACTGGTTGCACAATACAGGTTTAATAATTTAACTGATTAGTTAGCTCACGCCAAACCATAGGCACTGTAAATGGCATAGATTTTCTTTTCCTTTGGAACCTTTGGTGAAGGTTTGTTGTCCAAATATTGGAACACATATGTGGAGCACATATATGGAGCACATCTCTTGTCTTAGTCACCCACTTTGTCTCCAAAATAAAAACGATAGATCCTTCTTACAATATCTGTCATTGTTCTCTCTTGTGCCGTAAAGGTTATTTTGCCACAAATATAACAAAAATTGTCCGGGTTGTTTTAACAAGTACGAAAGGCAATGACTCGGTTTGTAAAAGTAAAACATGACCCGATAAATTACGAATAGCTCTGAAACACTGTAAGATTTCATTCATGAAATGTAAGTGATTAGTTGGCAACTCTTATGTGATGCAACATGGACAATGATTGCATCATACAACTGACTTCTAAAATACATAGTGACATTACTTGACAAAGACGAGTTTTTGATTACTATTCACATTTATTTAGTTGCATTTGACCCATCACATGTTCAGTGAAAAGACAAATATTAACTCATCGAGCAAGAGCAAGCTATTTCCTGTGCCTTACTCCCTCTCTATACATACTCCCCATCTCCGTTTCTCCTTACTCTCCAGCACTCTCTACTTACTCTCATCTTCTCTCTCCTTGCTTTCTCTTTTTTTTAACTTATTATTCCCCTCTGTTTTTATACTCTCCCTCTCCTTTTTCTTACACTCATTTCCTCAATACCCCGCTCTCTCTCATCACTCTACTCCCTCTCCGTCTATCCTCTTTTTTTTTTCTCTTTACTCTCCTAGCTGTTTACAAGGTCAGCTCTTGTTTCTCCGCCCATCCTTTTGGGTGCTCATACTATGTTAAGGAATTGGGATCTGGTGTTAATTGGTATCTCGGTTATATGAGTCATTTCTCTATTGAAAATACATATAGAAATCTTAACCTTTTATATGTAGCCTTAGAATTATTGTTGGTCTCTGTCATAAACCTAACGAGCACTTCAATTATGCATATAGAATGTCTAAACATCTTACGACCATTATTAACTCAATAGTTATTGGGTTTCTGCTAGTATATCTAAACCACCTCAAACGAGTCTATATTTATCCAAAATGCCGGGAACTATAACGATGCATTAGCATGGTCAGGGTAAATACACACACACATATAGTATGCTAGGGAAAGGATATACACACACACATATATATATATATAAGCACCACAAACAGGATATTAGAAAATGGAATATGAATCGAATGTTGATATAACTATAGCTAAACGCTATATATATATATATATATATATATATATATATATATATATATATATATATATATATATATATAGATATATACGAGGGTAATCCCAAAAGTAAGGTCTCCAAAGCGATGGGGACGCAGAGAAACTGTTCGTACGGCTGTTGGCAACACTGTTGTGATTGGTGATTCCTTCACTTCCAAATAAGCATGCGCGCGCTTCGCTGGGATGCTCAATTTTGGCTTGGCAGCCATTGAGAATGGAGCTCCCGTTGAACGCTACCGCCAAGTGCGAATTTCGCGCAGTTATTATATACGAGGGCAATCTCAAAAGTAAGGTTTCCTTCCGAGGAAAACATGCGTAAAGATCGGCGGATCACTCTGGATGCTCTCTGCATTTTGGTTCCTGGGTTTTCCCGAAGCACCATCCACAGGATTTTAACGGAAAAGTTGCAATATCGGAAGGAGACCTTACTTTTGAGATTGCCCTCGTATACATATGTATGTATGTATGTATGTATGTATGTATGTATGTATGTATGTATGTATGTATGTATGTATGTATGTATGTATGTTGCCAGTTTAGTCGCCAACGACCCGACCATGAGTGGGACTGGCTTTGTGCAGTGCCTTTGCTCACTATAAAAGCTTCACGGCACAGGCATTGCTTTATATCTGGAGATCTCTCTGCACTTGTCGTCACATCGTACCATGGGCCCAGCACTATGTGTCAATAATTGTCACAAGTGTAGTGTTTGTACCAGAGTTTTCAAGTCGCTGGCTGGACTAAAAAGTCACACTCGTTCAGCGTATCGGTAGGGGTTCTCCTACATGGATATAAAGTAGTGGCCGTACTCGAAAACGAGTTAGCAGCCACCATGTATGTATGTATGCATGTATATATCAAATGCAAAGCTAAACTTACTGATATGGCCAGTCTAATTTGCAAAATGTGTATCTGCCTACGACGTAATTAATTAAATATTATTCATCCAAAACTCTATGATAACAAAAATACAGAACGGTCGGAGATTCACCGGTTCTTCCGATAACTTCGTTTCAATATCATATATATATAGAACAGTGTATAAAGATTTCTACAACGTATTCGTACATTAGTAAAATAATTGTTTCTACTTTAGGCACAAGGCCAGCAATTACCCAGTGCATTACTGGTACTTTATTTTATCGACCCCGTAAGGATGAAAGGCAAAGTCAACATCGGCGGGATTTGAACTCAGATCGTAAAGGGACGTAACTATGCTGGAAAGCATGGCGTCCGACCCTCTACCGATACTGCCAATCCACCGCCCTCATTTACATTAGTAAAATAATATTATAGATTTTGTCATATATTTCGTTACATGGTTATGTTTTAAGTGTTGCCCATGTATATTTTAAATTCAATACATTTTCAATAATACTTTTTACGTAGTCACAATGGAAAAACGAACAAAAGTGAATCAATATCTTGTTATAAATAATTTTATGTAACACTTTGCCGAACACGCTCATTTATTTGACGTAAAAATAAAAACAATTCACAGACAGATGTATATACATACAGATGTCTATACACAGATGTATATACATGCATACACATATATACATAATTTCTGTTGGGATGGATCTGGTTACAGTTGTCGGCCTCAGAAAAATAAAAGGTAAAGTCAATCTCGGTGAGATTTGAATACAGAACTATAAGATATGTAAATAACTACTTGAAGTTAATTTAACCCATGCTTTATTTATTCTGTCACTCAACTGCCCTTCTTTGGCAAATAGTAATGGAATCCGAATTAACACGAGGACAGCAGTTTGGGAGAGGACGTTCGATTATATCGGTTCCAGTACTTGACTGTTACTTTATTTTATACATTCCAGAAGGATGGAAGGCTAAGTTAACCTTCCAGGAAATATAGATTATTCCATAAGTTCCATGGCCCGTTAGTGTACCAGAAACTGCAGCCAAATCTCTCAAGACAATACCTTGCTTTCCTCGAAAAGAAGAACACATTGGGTAATGTTATCCTAGAAAACAGACATAATCACGGCTTGAATTACATTGAAAATAGATCGCCTCGACGAGAGCGTCCTTGGGTCTAAGCAACAACATTTGCAATACGTTCAGCAGGGTTAGACTTACGTATGGTAATTCGAGTCAATACCGCAAACCTATGTCGCTCGCAAAATTAGTCACTTCTAGCCACAAATGAAGCTTGAGGTTAATGTCATCCGTTAGGGTAAACATGCCACGATTATTGAGCTTTCATAATATTCACCTGAGGTCAGTATTTGTTACTCCACCCTTAGTATGTGTCACACTCATTAATTGTAAAACGTGATACGGAATAATGTTTATTGCTTCACAAATGGTATTATTTCTTTTAAGTTGATTTGATTTCTAAGAGAAATAATCTTATATATTTCCTCTGTTATAAGGTGTGGTTAATATATATATATATATGTGTGTGTGTGTGTATATATATATATAGATAGATAGATAGATAGATAGATATACATATGTATGTATATATATATACATATATATACATATATATATATATATATATATATATATATATATATATATATATATATATATATATGCACACACACACACACACACACACACACACACACACATATATATATATATTATTCAAAATAAATATTAATAAATGGATACATTCACATAATCA
>OZ024741.1:187287619-187297619 GCA_964016885.1 Eledone cirrhosa
ATTTTGGATGGCCATTGACGCTTAAGAGCTCCTTTACCCTTTGACAGGTTTTGTTTTTAGTCCTGCAGGATGTCCAAAGTCACCTTCCTCACCAAGAAACCTTGGTGGGGTTGCCAGTTTAGTCGCCAACGACCCGTCGATGAGACAGGTTGTACTGGAATACATGATACGAGTAGCACCAACTGGTGACCTGACATAATACATACATACACACATACATACACACACACATACATACATACAAAGCTACAACATTGTGGAAGACATCCATGTACTTAATATGAAAGAGTAATGTTCCAGTAAAAACCCCAATAAAATGCAGGTATAACAGACCAGATATTATGATATGGGACAGGGAGAAGAAAACAGTTTAGTCGCCAACGACCCAACCATGAGACGGGTTGTACCGGGATACATGTTACCAGTAGCACCAACTGGTGATCTGACATATATACATGCATACATACACACATACATGCATACGTACATACACACATATATATATCTAAAGTCTAAAGTCTGTCTTAAGCCAGAAGGCTCATTTGGCAGGTGCTTATCCCGGTTTCATGACGTCAAGCGACTGAGAGTACAAGACTCCCCCCTGGGCTGGACGTCAGTCATCGCAGGTTTAAACTCCCAGTTATTTCTGGTACTCAATTTCAGGTGAGTATACTGGAGCAGAGTGAGATGAAGTGTTTTGCTCAAAAACACAACGTGCAGCCCAGGAATCGAACCCACGACATCATGATCGTATGTCCAACTGTCTTACCACTAGGCCACGTGCCTCCACCATACATATATACATACTTACATATATACATGATGGCTGCAGACTCTGCTAAGAGTATTGCTATCGCTTGTAACAGATCCTTAACAAACAATACCTGTGCTTTGAAGGTTTTTTTAAGTGGGGAAAGCCCTTGCACTCAACTAATCCCACCCGAAAAGGAGAACTTGTCAACATCATTGGATGCTTCCGAAACCGCAGGTATTTTTTTTCAGAGATTCCCACTCTTAGAAAGGTGTTGTGACAACAACTGCGGGCCTTTCACTCTCAGGTAAAACAAAAAAAAATTACTATTCGGATGCCCGTTGACTCTGCCGAGTTCCTCCGCCCTTTGCCGGGTCTTGTATTTCATCCTGCAGGGTGTCCAAATATCACCCTCCCTTCCAAGCAAGCTTGGTGGGTTTGCCGGTTTAGTCGCTGAGGACCCGATCATGAGACAGGTTACATGTTACCAGTAGGACTCGAGAGCGACCTGACATATATACATACATACACATACATACATACATACATACATACATACATACATACACACACATACATACATACATACATACATACACACACACATACACACATACATACACACACACACGCACATAGATACATACACACACACACACATACACACACACACATACATACATACATACATACATACATACATACATACACACACACACACACATACATACATACATACATACATACATACACACACATACATACATATATACACACATACATACATACACATACATACATACATACATACATACACACACACATACATACATACATACATACATACATACATACATACATACACACACATACATACATATATACACACATACATACACATACATACATACATACATACATACATTCATACACACACACACACATACATACATACACACACACACATACATACATACATACATACATACATACATACATACATACACACACACACATACATACATACATACATACATACATACATACATACACACACATACATACATATATACACACATACATACATACACACACATACATACATACATACATACATACATACACACATTCATACACACACACACATACATACATACATACATACACACACACACATACACACACACACATACATACATACATACATACATACATACATACACACACACACATACATACATACACACACATACACACACACACACATACATACATACATACATACATACATACATACATATGCGTCATTAGAGTCACACTGCTTTTCTATATTGACGATAAGACAACGGAGACACACGCCTATACAATGACAGACACCTTCATACACATAAACACCTTATTAATACAGTTTATGTGTTTTTACCAGCCGAATATTGAAAGTGATTTCAATAGCCATAAACCTGAACACATACACAGAAGCACACACAGACATATCCACATAAACGTCGGCATAAACACACATATACACATATGTGTATATATGACTGCATGTATATAAGTGTCTGCAAGTGTAAAGACATATACATATATAATTATGTGTATACGAGGATGTATGTGCATATATAGAGATATAGGTGTGTAAATAGGAAGATAGATAAAGAGAGAGCTATGTAGATAGATAGATAGATAGATAGATAGATAGATAGATATGTTTCTTTTATTTGCCACTAGGGCATCAAAAGTGGGACAAGTACAAAGGGGGGAGTTTACACAAAAAGGCGTCCTCAATAAGGAGGAGGCAATAACAAAATATAAAAATAAAATAAGATATAACAAAAAATAAAATTTTTAACAAAATCCTCAATAGAGAGGAGGCGCCTTGGGGGGTCGCACACACCCCCGAAAAAAGTGTGCAACCCTTCTCCTCAGGAGCACAGAGAAGGGGTGCTCCCTTGGTCTTTCATCTTCCTCACCTATAGTCTGATGTAGAGTGAAGGCCCATTCACACGGGCCATTCTCGCCACTTTCACCCATCTTTCATAGAAACGGCTGGGGTGCAGCACCTCTCTCTCCATCCTGATCCTTCTTCCGAAATGATATCGGAAGAAACGGACCAGTTGTTGGCCAGAGAGAAAGGTGCCTGACCTCAGTCCTTTCAGACGCGTCCACCATACAACCTCTTTCGCCATGGCTATTACGCACAGAAACACCGCCTCTGCTTCATCTTTGAAGGGGGGAGGCGGCTTGATCATTACAATAGACTCGGTGGTCAACCGGATCGGTCCCACCCTTGACAGCAGTTGTTCGACATAGCCCCACAGATCGGCTACGCCCGAGCAGTGTACCAATGCGTGTGCAACGGTTTCCTCGTCGCACACGCATCTGGGACAGATCTTTTTGGCGGGGTCCCTACCCGGGCGCCCGTGTCTGTAGAGCCTTTCTCGAACGGGTAAAGCCCCTCGGTAGCACTGCCAGGCCAGGGACTTCTGGAAATTGTCCATAGGTCCTGGGCTGAATGTCCTACCGAACAGGCTGGCCAGTTCGTCCTCCTCCATGTCTAGGGCTTCTCCGAGGGCGTCGTCGCACCTGCTGCGTACCAGCCCTCTATAGAATGTTGCGGTGGAGTCTCCACTGATAACCGGATCCGCCTGCCAGAGGGCGGTGAGCGCCTGGGCACACTCAGTGTGCCAGGCGCCCAGTTTTCTCGGTCTTTGCTTGACCCAGGATTGCAGCTCGGTGAGTGAGACGAGTCTGGGAAAGGTTCGTCTCACAAACGAGGCCCACACCGGTTGTCCGGTGAGGAATACGTAGAGGTGCCGTAGCCTTAATGCGTGTTTACGCATCATTAGCCACGGCATCCCCAGCCCTCCTTTCGAAGGGTGTTGACAGCAGATGGATCTCCTCACCATAGGAGCCCGCCTCTTCCAAAGGAATTGGAAGAGCGCGCGCTCCATCTTGGTGAGGGTTTCCCTTGGGCAGGGCACTACGGTCAGGCGGTAGTAGATGACGGACGCTATGTAGGTGTTCGCCACTTCCGCCCGACCTTTCAGGGATAGTTTGCAACTGGCCCACTTCTGGGTCAGTGCAAACACCCTGTTCGTAACCTCCGCCCAGTTTTTCTCCACCTGGAGGTCCGGTCCGAACCAGACCCCGAGCAACTTCACCGGGCCCTCCGTCCAGCGTCCGACGACGCTATCGGAGGGCATCGGTCTGCCCCTCCACGTGCCGAGTTGCAAACCGATCGACTTGTCCCGGTTCAGCTTAGCCCCTGTGAACCTTTCGTACTCCTCCAGTAAGGTGCCGACCGCCTCGATTTCGGAGGCCGTCGACACCATTACTGTCACGTCATCGGCGTAGGCCGACACCGCTTTCCGCAATCCCGGTTCCAAGGGGATGCCCTGCAACAACTCCAACTTCCGCAGTAGTGGCTCGAGAGTCAACACATACAGAAGGGAGGAGAGAGGGCACCCTTGTCGGATGGACCGCGCGATTTTGAACGGCTCCGAGAGGTAGCCGTTCACCTTGACCCTAGAGCAGATGCGGCTGCTGTGCATAGCAGTGATCCAGCCCCTGAAAACGGGTCCGAAGCCTGCTGCCGCTAGCACCGCATCCAGGTAACCATGGTCGACCCTATCGAACGCCTTAGATTGATCCAAGTTGATCAGAGCCCCACCAAAGCCGGGTTCGTTCCCAACATAGATAGATAGATAGATAGATAGATAGATAGATAGATATATTTCTTTATTTGCCACTAGGGCACAAGAGAAAGGGACAAATACACAGGGGGGAGTTTACATAAATGCGAGTAAAGAAAAAGGCATAACAATAAGAATAATATAATAATAAAAAGTCCTCAAAAGGGAGGGGGCGTGTTGGGGATTGCACATACCCCCGAAAAGTGTGCAACCCTTTTCGCGGGGGAAGCCCAGAGAGGAGGCGCTCCCCCTTTCCTCTTCACTGCTTCATTTCTGAAGGGAGGAGGCGGCTTGATGTTCACCACAGACTCGGCGGTCAATCGAATCGGCGCTACACGCGACAGCAGTCGTTCGACGTAGCCCCACAGATCGGCAACGCCCGGGCAGCGTATCAGTGCGTGCGCAACGGTTTCCTCGTCGCGCACGCATCTGGGACAGATCTTTTTCGCGGGATCCCTGCTCGGGCGCCCGTGTCTGTAGAGCCTTTCTCGAACGGGCATAGCCCCCCGGTAGCACTGCCAGGCTAGGGACCTCTGGAAGTTGTCCATGGGTCCCGGGCCGAAAGTTCTACCGAACAGGCTGGCCAGTTCGTCCTCCTCCATGCCTAGCGACTCTCCAAGGGTGTCGTCGCCCCTGCTAGCCACCAGCCCTCTATAGAATGTCGAGGTGGATTCTCCACTGATAGTCGGGTCTGCTTGCCAGAGAGCCGTGAGCGCCTGGGCACACTCGGTGTGCCAGTTGCCCAGTTTTCTCGGTCTTTGCTTCACCCAGGATTGCAGCTCGGTGAGCGAGACGAGCTGTGGGAAGGCTCGCCTCACAAACGGGGCCCACACCGGCTGACCGGTGAGGAATACCTGTAGATGCCGTAGCCTCAATGCGTGCCTACGCATCAACAGCCACGGCATACCCAGCCCTCCTTTCGAAGGGTGCTGGCAGCAGATGGATCTCCTCACCATGGGAGGCCGCTTCATCCAGAGAAACTGGAAGAGCATGCGCTCCATGATGGTGAGCGTTTCCTTGGGGCAAGGCACGACGGTCAGGCGGTAGTAGATGACGGACGCTATGTAAGCGTTCGTCACCTCCGCCCGACCTTTCAGTGATAGTTTGCACTTGGCCCACTTCTGGGTCAGCGCAAAGACCCTGCTCGTCACCTCGCCCCAATTCTTCTCCACCTGGAGATCCGGTCCGAACCAGACCCCGAGCAGCTTCACCGGGCCCTCCGTCCACCGCCCGACGACACCGTCTAACGGCATCGGTTTGCCCCTCCACGTTCCGACTGACTTGTCCCGGTTCAGCCTAGCCCCCGTCAGCCTTTCGTATTCCTCCAGTAGGGTGGCGATCGCCCCGATTTTTGAGGCGTCCGCCACCATTACTGTTACGTCGTCGGCATAGGCCGAGACCGCTTTCTGCAATCCCGTTTCCAGGGGTATGCCCCGCAGCAACTCCAACTTCTGCAGCAGTGGCTCGAGAGTCAATACGTACAGAAGGGAGGAGAGGGGGCACCCCTGTCTGATGGACCGGGTGATTTGAAACGGCTCCGAGAGGTAGCCGTTTACTTTAATCCTAGAGTAGACGTTGCCACTGTGCATGGCAGAAATCCAGCCCCTGAAAACGGGTCCGAAGCCCGCCGCCGCTAGCACCGCATCCAGGTAACCATGGTCGACCCTATCGAACGCCTTAGATTGATCCAAGTTGATCAGGGCCCCACCAAAGCCAGGTTCGTTTCCAACCCTCTCTACGATGTATCGCATGAGGTGGAGGTTGTCGTGAATGGACCTGGACGGGATAGCGCATGTCTGCGCGTCTCCCACCAAACCACCCACCACAAGCGCCAACCTCTTCGCCAACACCTTGGCCAAAATCTGCAACTCTGCATTCAGCAGAGTTATGGGCCTAAAGTTACTTAAGTCGTCCCCCTTGCTCTCGTCCTTCCTCACTAGCGTGACTACGCCCTTGGTCACAGAACAGGGAATTCCCCCGTTCTGTTGCCAGTTGCAATAGACAGCCTCGAGGAGTTCGGAGAACAAGACCGGCATAGCTAAATAAAGTTCGTATGGTAGACCATCAAGAGCCGGAGATTTGCGTCTGCTGCATTGGCTGAGCGCTTCCCCGATTTCAGTGGCTGTGATTGGCCTTTCGCAGCACTCCACTTCGCCGCTCGAAAGACGCGGTAGACCGTCGAGGTATGGACCGAAGTCCACATCCCCGTCTGGCCCCCCGCCCCATCCGAACAGTCGAGCAAAGTGCCTTTGAAAGGCCTCGCACATCCGCTCAGGTTCAAGGATCGCCCGTCCATCCTGGTCTCGCAAAGACCGAATGGTGGATTTAATCCCACTCTTGGCTTCTGTCACGCGGGCCCAGCTAACAGCTTTGGTCCCCTCGTTTCCTAAAGCACGTATTTTACTTCGGACAACGCAGCCTTCGTGCTTCGCGTCAAAGAACTGGCTCAACGCCGTTCTCGACGCTAACACTCTGGCCACGTCTCCGCTCCTAATCGCCTCTTCTAGTTTATCTGTTAACTCCCTTTCCCTCCTATTTCTATTCGCCGCTAGTTCCTTACTGTAACCTATCGAACTTACTCTAATCTCTCTCTTTAGAGATACCCACCACCTGCTGTTGACGATCGCTCCCGTCAACTGCATCTTAACTAAGCTACTAATCCGGTTCCTGTAAGCTTCCTTTGCCGGCAAGGACAAGTTCATCTTCCAGTAACCGGGACCCTGTCTATGCGTTCTATCAAGGTTGACCACGCAGGTCACTAATTTGTGATCTGAATAGCCAACCATGAGCAATTCTGGACAACTAAATACGTCCCTATCCTTACTCCTAACCAAAAACCTATCTAGGTACGATCTAGATTGACCACTGCGGTTTGCCCAGGTCCAGGTTGGCACAGTTGGAAAATCTAGTCGAAATCTATCGACCAGGTCGAATCGATCGAGTAACCCCTTGAGGCTACTACACCCCCCTCTATCGGGACATGCCCCTGCATAGTCCCAACGCGCATCTAGGATTCCATTCCAGTCCCCCACTAAAAGCAGGGAACGCGACGTTCCTAGAAAAGTCTCCAGACGCTGGAAGAAGTCGGCTCTTTCAGCCCCGAAGGGGGCATAAAGACCGACCAGTCTGAAAGCCCCACCTTCACCGCCTCCGACGTCCAGCACCAGTAATCGACCCCCCAGGTCCGAGTGAACAATTTGTACGTCGAGAGCCAGACGTTTATCCAGCGGTACGGCAACCCCACCCCCGCCTCCGGGTTGACAGAGAGAAGCGTGCATCTCAAAGTCATCGAAGGCGGGAGCCAGCTGTCGCACGCTGCTGATCCGACTCTCGCAAACAACCATCACATATATACTTCGTGACCTGAGGTCACTTAGAAGTTTTGCTTGCTTCCAAGCTGAGCCCAGGCCACGCGCATTCAAACAGCCAACTCTCAATTGATCTATTTTGGTGTTGAAAGTGAAGAAAGAAAAGCACCTACCTCTCCGGGTTGTGTAATTTCCATGGCGTCGGGTGTGTTGGGTGGAGGGATGTTTTGTGGTGGTGTGGGGGTATCCGAGTGTGGTGGGGTTGGGGTATTTGGAGTTGTGTCAGGGAGAGGGGAGGTTATGGGGAAATCTTTCAAGAGGACGCGATTTAACGGTTTTAAACAGGGGGGGGGGGGGGGCTCACGTCCTGTTTAAATTGTTCTTTTAAGGAACGATAAAGGTCCAGAGGGACTTTTATCATTTTTTAATGAGATAAAGTTTGGCCCTTCGGTCTACACCAAAGGGCAATTGTTTATTAATTTAAACAGTTTTTTGTTTTCTTTATTTATATATGTGTATTGCAAAGTCTTTTTTTGTGATGCTGTCAATGTTTCGAAGAGGGGAGGCGCAGATTTATTTTTGTTTGTCGATGGTGGGGTGTTTTTGATTGGAGTTGGTGTTTGTGTGTGGGTTATTTGTTGTTGAGGTGTGCTGGGTGTGTGTTTTCGTTTTTTTCTTTTAACTTGTCTGAAGGCTTCTCCTTCTTCTTCAGAAGTTGGGGGAAACTCTTCAGCGCTAGGTGGGAGGGACGTGGTGTCTGGTTGTTTTATTTTTGCGGGAGGGGTAGATTTGTTGCTGTTTTTTTTTATTATTTGTTTGGAATGCGTTTTGTGGTGGTGGTGGTGATGTTTGTGTCGTGCTTGTGGTTGGTGATGGTGGTGGTGATGTTTGTGTTGTGGTTGGTGATGGTGGTGGTGATTTTTGTGTCGTGCTTGTGTTTGGTGCTGGTGGTGGTGATGTTTGTGTTGTGCTTGTGGTTGGTGGTGTCTGTATTTTGTTTGCTGTGTGTGGTATTAGTGTATTTTTGGAGGTGGGTGGTGTTGGTGTACTGTTTGTGGTGGGTGTGGGCAATAGTCCTTTTTGGGGGATACGATTCGGGCAGTTAGCCTTAACGTGTCCCCTTTCCGTGCATGAATAGCATGCTGGTCTTCTCCCCTCTACAATTATATATATTGGGGTGGGGTCATCCAGCCAGATGCGATCCGGGATTTGCGCTATTCTTTCGGGCCTCATTTGGACTAGTAGGTCGAGGCCCATTCCCAGGAACGCATCTCCAGATGCCTTCCCCATTGACAGCACTGTGTCCTCGCCCATGTCTATGAAGCCTGCAATAGCCCACCAGAAGTCCATTGTGGGCAGCATTGTCTGTATTTTGACTCTCTGTGTTCTTCTACCCATGTAGGAGGGATAGAAGCTGTATGCTGTTGATGAGAGTGGGCTTAGGGAAAGTCTCTGCGCTGTTTCCCTGTCTTTTGATAAGACCGAAATGCTGCCATAGAGTCGGTCCTTTCGTATGAAGAGAATATTCTTCATATAGTCTTTTAGGACCAACTCTATCTCCATTTGGCTGGGCTGTGCTGGCTTTCTCGTTTGGTTTAGGATTGTTCTGAACAGAACAGTGCTTTCATTTCTCGTTTTCTTGAATTCTGGGGGGGAATTAATGGAAAACATTCCGTTCTCCCCCAAGACTATGTGTTTTTTTGCTTCTGCCAGTTTTTCTCTGGCGGCAGTTAAGTCTATAGGTGTATATATTATAGATCTTCTTGTTGTCTTGGCGAAAGTTGCCTTGTTGTTTTTTGTATTCTTATTTTCTGTTTGTTTGTTTTCCGTTTGCTCATTTTCCGTAACATTTGTTTTTTCATTTTCCTTGTTTGTTTCGTTGTCTAGTTTTGTTGTATCCATTTTTTGTTCTTCAGACTTGGGGGCGTTGCAGAGCTAATGGCAGACATGTCTGCCATCTTTCCTGCCATGCTGCCAAGAAAGAAGTTTTACAGAAAAATAGTTGTTTATTTTACCCCCTAAAAAGGGGGTAAATGTAAAAATGTTTCCCTAGATAACAGGGGTAAGTGTTCCAAATGTGTTGCACTGAAAAAATTCACTGGTACTTACTATAGTAAGGGTAAATTCCGATAGAATAGCGGAGCCGATGTGAAGCGTGTCTCACTCTATCAAGATAGATAGATAGATAGATAGATAGATAGATAGATAGATAGATAGATAGATAGATAGATAGATAGATAGATAGA
>OZ024741.1:187307619-187320119 GCA_964016885.1 Eledone cirrhosa
TATATATATATATATAAAATATACATATGAAACAATCACAGTGGATATGGCGCATGTCTCTCAGACATCACACCCTTAATTTAATTTTGGATATATATATATATATATATATATATATATATATATATATATATATATATTTGTTTTGCGAGGGTTTTTTTTATATGAAATCGTGTGTCGAAACATAGTTAACTCATTTGGTCATCAATGATAAACATTGATGGCCAAATGAATTAACTATGGAGATATAAAAGATTCAGAAGCGAAAACCAACCAAACAGTGAGTGTGTTCTGTTATTATTTCTGGCAATAATGGCCAGTGGATTGGCAATATCGGTAGAGGGTCGGACGCCATGCTTTGACGCATAGAGTTACGGCCCTTGCCATTCTGAGTTCAAATCCCGCCGAGGTTAACTTTGCCTTTCACCCTTATGGGGTCGATAAAATAAAGTACCAGTAATACACTGGCTAATTCCTGGCCTTGTGCCGAAAGTAGAAACAATTATTTCTGGCAATAATATCACAACAATATCACTCTCCCCAACTATAACAATATATATATTTGAAAAAAGAGAAAAGAATGACTTCACTTGTAGTTCGAAAGATGAAGGTAATGACAGTTTGGTTCCATTGTGTCCGGACCTTGTATATATATATATATATATATATATATATATATATATATATATATATATATATATATTTATAGGGTCATGTTGCCAATAAGAAACACACGCACCAGTTAATTTCGCTTCAATTTATTATAATAAATTTATAAATTTAGGAATTTATAAATTTGCGGTTGGTTGGTTGGTTCTACAACCAGATGATTGTTTATATATTGTCAAAGTTATTTCGTCACACATTCTGTGACCTCTTCAGTGACAGGTGTTCTTTTCTTTGTTTTTGTGCCTCTCCTTTGTTCTGTCCTACGCCATCTTGACGTAGATGACATAGGACAGAACAAAGGAGAGGCACAAAAACAAAGAAAAGAATCCCCAGTCACTGAAGAGGTCACAGAATGTGTGACGAAATAACTTTGACAATATATAAACAATCATCTGGTTGTAGAACCAACCAACCAACCGCAAATTTATAAATTCCTAAATTTATAAATTTATTATGATAAATTGAAGTGAAAGCAACTGGTGCGTGTGTTTCTTATTGGCAACATGACCCTCCCAAAGTATAACAATATATATATATATATATATATATATATATATATATATATATATATATATATATATATATATACCAGGATGGATATATATACCAACGAAGGAGTTGTGGTAAGGAACCAGATGGACCATAACGCACCAGAGTACTCAATACTTAGGGTAGTAGAGTGGGTAATAGGAAAATGTATGACCCCGACGGAAGAGCTCAAGCCGTTTCGACGGCTATTTCTGGACAGAAATAGCCGTAGAAACGGCTTGAGCTCTGCCGTCGGGGTCATACATTTTCATATATATATATATATATATATATATATATATATATATATACACCAGGTCCGAACACAATGGAACCAAACTGTCATTGCCTTCGTCTTTCCCACTCTCTCCATCTCTCACTATTGCGAGCAAATGGAGACCCCCGCACTGGCGTCCCGGGCGATAGAGAAGGCGTTTCCCTTGAGGGTGGTGATGGGGATGTGTGCTGGTAGCCAAATCTGCCGGTGGTGGTGAATAGGGAGGTGGTCCTGGGGCCAAGGACTCCAGAATCGATTTTGCCCTCGCACAAAAATGGCTGTCCTTGAGCATAAATTAGATATCATTGTTAAATTTAACTATTTAGTCCCTGGGATATAAAGATATGAGATGGCACTGCTGGGACAACTTTGATCATAGTTCGGCTTGATTATGGCTAATCCGGACTAAAAGAAATAAACCATCGTTATCAATATTAGCAGTATCGGTAGAGGGTCTGACGCCATGCTTTGCAGCATAGATTTACGTCCCTTTACGGTGTGAGTTCAAATCCCGCCGAGGTTAACTTTACCTTTCATCCTTACGGAGTCGATAAAATAAAGTACCAGTAATGCAGTGGGATAATTGTTGGCCTTGTGCCAAAGGTAGAAACAATTGTGACCACCACCACAAATAACCGCCGCTACAACTCCTCTCATACACGACATGTGTCCTCATAGGTAGACATTAGGTACGTGACATACATGACAAGACCATGTACGGTTTTGTTTGACATGTGCTGCCTAGTGTAGCTTATAGAGTACTGTATGATAAGGTGGTGGTGGTGGTGAGATAGGTGGGGTTATAGGTGGAGTACTGTATGATAAGGTGGTTGTGGCGACGTAGGGGTCATGATTTCATAAATAAATCCTTTGTTTTGCAAATAACATATGAAATACATTTTTTAAAGAAATGATACCAATTATTCAGAAGTAGTAATAAAGAACAGGCGGGGAGAAGAATAACAGAATAGGCGTAGTGAATAACAGAATAGCAGAACAAGTGTAAAGAATAACAAATCGTGCGTAAAGAATAACGGAACGAATGTTAATAATTGTTTCTACTTTTGGCACAAGGCCAGCAATTATCCCAGGCATTACTGGTACTTTATTTTATCAACCCCGCAAGGATGAAAAGCAAAGTTAACCTCTGCGGGATTTGAACTCAGAACGTAAAGGGCCATAACTCTATGCTACAAACATGGCGTCCAACGCTCTACCGATTCTGCCTAATAAACGTAAATAAGGCGGGGGCCCAAGCCATAGGTATATTTTAAAGATTATGCCAACATCATTTGGGCAATGCAATACTGATAGAATATTTTCCACATCATGCAGATAATGTAGCGCTCATGGCGGCATTGGAGAGAGTAGAGTTTGAGCTCTTTTAGTCAACCCGAATAGTCAAGGCCTGTCATGCCGTATACCTTTTTTGTGATTGATCTTTCAATCTTCATGATACTTTGTTTCGTGTGAGGAGACCTCAGTTGACAATAGTATTCAAGGTTATGCCAGGCAAAAGTAGAGAAGAGAAAGTTAACGGTGAGGATCTCCCTCGACTGGAAAGTTCTGAGAATCCAGTGGACGTAAAGAAGAGGAAAGAACGAAAGAATGGATCTCCAGTAGTTTCGAGATGAGTGTTTCGGTTGTTTGATCAACAGAACAACCTTCTCAAGAAATTAACGTGCAAGTAGCCGACACGTGTACCTTTATTGTAGTTGTCAGGGAGATTGAGTATGACAAGTAGCCGACATGTGAACCTTTATTGTATTTTCTAAGGGAGACTCAGCATGACATGTAGCCGACATGTGTAGCCTTATTGTAGTTCTAATGGAGATTGAGTATGACAAGTGGCCGACATGTGAAGGCGCGTGGCTGAGTGGGTAGCGAATAGGATTCACAATCGTGAGATTGTGAGTTCGATTCCTGGACCGGTTGATGCGTTATGTCCTTGAGCAAGACACTTTATTTCACATTGCTCCTTCTACCTGGAGTTGCGACCGATAGATAGTATTAGCAACTGGAAAGACCAATGGAAACATTGTTTCCTCGGCCCGATTCGACGAAAGTCAATCGACTCCTGCATGTGTACCCTTAATCTAGTTCTCAGGGAGACTGAGCATGATAAAATATGTGTCAGATATAACATATTTTGTCTACTCAACTTCAGGTATAACATTTTCCTTCTACCCTGTTTTACACACAAAGATACGATCGACCCAAAACTATGGTAAATGATCCTTGGCCATTGATGCCACGCAAGAGGATTGAACCCGGTACCTAATGATATCGAAGTGAACTTCTTAACCGTCTAGCCAAGCTGCTACCACTAAAGAAGAACAGACGTAAATAAAAAACAAGGAAATGTAAAGAAGAGGAAGGAAGACAAGGACGGCAAGAGTAGGAAGGGAGAAGTGGTAGATAAGAATAAGGACAAAATGTTGAATCGTGGTTTGGACGAAATAAAAGGTGTCAATGGCAATCCATTGTTCAATGAATTTAGGTGAGTTTCCTATAACTATATGTTTTCTACTTTAATTTAGTTTGTGAACAAACATTGTCCTGAATAAAACCTGTTTTTACAGAGATTTGGGTGTGATAAGAATAGACGACACGACACTTTTATGTCCGTTTGTTTGTCTCTCTCTCTCTCTCTCTCTCTCTCTCGTTCTCTCTCTCTCTCTCTCTCTCTCTCTCTCGCTCGCTCTCTCTCTCACACTTTCACTCTCTCAGTTTCTCTCTCTCTTGCTCTCGGTCTCTCTCTCGCTCGCTCTCTCTGTCACTCTCTCACTCTCTCACTCTCTCACTCTCTCAGGTTTCTCTCTCTCTCTTGCTCTCGCTCTCTCTCGTTCTCTCTCTCGCTCTCTCTCGCTCTCGCTCTCTCTCGCTCTCACTCTCTCTCTCTATCTCTATCTTTCTCTCTCTCTCTCTCTCTCTCTCTCTCTCTCTCTCTCTCTATATATATATATATATATATATATATATATATATATGTGCGTGTGTGTGTGTGTCTGTTTGAGTGTGTGGCTGTGCATATGTGTGTGGTGCTTCTGAGTATGTCACTACATGTGTCTCTGTGTGTGTGTGTGTGTGTGTGTGTGTGTGTGTGTGTGTGTGTGTTTGTATATCACTCTGCGTGTGTGTATGTGTATATGAGTGTGCCCGTCTATGTGTATCTGTGAGTACGTGTGTGGTTGTGCCCGTCTACGTGTATCTGTGAGTATGTGTTCTAAAGTGACGACAACAACATTTACAACATCACCACCAGCCAAAGAAGGAGCTACTATGTAGTCATCCAGCCTACTAATAATTGTTTCTACTTTTGGCACAAGGCCAGCAATTAATCAGTGCATTACTGGTACTTTATTTTATCGACCCCATAAGGATGAAAGGCAAAGTTAACCTCGGCGGGATTTGAAATCAGATCATAAAGGGAGGTAACTCTATGTTTCAAAGCATGGCGTCCGACACTTACCGATACTGCCAATCCATTTTTTTGGGGGGGGGGGGGGGTCGATTAAATAGACCCCAGTGCGTGACTTGACTGGTAGTTTATTTTATCGACCCCGTAATGATGAAAAGCAAAGTTAACCTCGGCGGGATTTGAACTCAGATCACAAAGGGCCGTAACTCTATGCTGCAAAGTATTTCGTCCGGCCCTCTACCGATACTGCCAACTAATAATAGAGAAATGACAGAATGACAGTCAAATCTTCTCCGAATTAAAACGGCTTGGAAACAAAGAGAGCATTCGGTAACATGGCCCTGAGTTATAATGTGTCTTGGACAATGACTAGACGATCGCAGACATTCTGAAGGTCACCATCCAGGACTTCTGGAAGAACAGAGGTGTCCTGAAGCTAGACACTAACGTACATTTTTACTACTGCTACTAATCATAATAATAATTGTTTCTACTTTTGGCACAAGGCCAGCAATTGCCCAGTGCATTACAGGCACTTTTATTTTATCGACCCCGTAAGGATGAAAGGCAAAGTTAACCTCGGCGGGATTTGAACTCAGAATGGCAAGGGCCGTAACTCTATGCGTCAAAGCATGGCGTCCGATACTCTACCGATACTACAAATTCACCGCCCTAATCATAATAATAATGATGATGGTTTCTGATTTAAGCACAAGGCCAACAATTTTATGGGAGGGAAAAATCGATTAAATCGACCCTAGTGCATTACTGGTGTTATATTTTATTGACCCCGTAAGGATAAAAGACAAAGCTAACCTCGGCGGCATTTGAACTCAGACCGTAAAAGGCCATAACTCTATGCTACAAAGCATGGCGCCCGACCCTCTACCAATCCACCGCTTATGATAATAATAATGTTTTCTTTGGCCACAAGGGCCGTCATATAGGGGACAATACAATGGACAGGAACAGTGGGGTTTTACATTTAAATCGTGTAAAAATAATGTATATAAACAATAACAATAAATATTAAAAATACGAACAACAAAATTCGCAAGTAGGGAGAGAACCACCCAGGGGCGACTCAAGTACCCTACCCTGAATCACGCCTCTCATCCTCAAATCAACCAGCTCACAGGCCTTTCTTACAACATTCACCCACCTTTTAGCAAACTTTTGATTGTTTTAAATTAATCAGAGTCCCAAGAAGCCAGGTTTACTCACTATCCTCTCTACGATGTATCGCATGAGGCAGAGGTTATCGGGTATGGACCTGGTAGGGATTGCGCAATTTTGCGCCTTCCCTACCAGACCCACGACGACAAGCGCTAACCTCTTCGCTAACACCTTGGCCAAAATCTTAAACTTTGATTTCAACAGAGTTATGGGCATGAAATTATCTACAGTATCCCTCTTGTCCTCGTCTTTAGCGTTACTATGCCCCGACTCACAGACCTAGGAATACTCCCGTTTAGCTATCAGTTGCAGTAGACCGCTTCGAAGAGAACAGAGAACCAGTCTGATGTTTCTACGTAAAACTCGTAGGGAAGACCATCCAAACCGGGTGACTAGCGCCACATACAACCGGCCAGGGCATCCTGAATCTCGTCTGACGTTATCGGCCTTCCGAAGCACTCGGCATCGGCTGGAGAAAGTCACGGGAGGCAGTCAAGGTAGGAACTGAAGTTTACCACCATCCCCGAGCCCCCGCCCTCCCCGAACAGTCAAACAAAGTGCGGGCGAAAGGCCGTACACATCTGTCTGGAATCGTTCAGCAGACGTTCGTCTGAGTCCGTCAAAGACCGAATTGTGGTTTTGTTACCATACTGCGCTTCCACCACACGGGCCCATTAAGCAGCTTTCGTTCCCTGATAAATGGGAAAGCTTAAATGTATTTGGATTTGTTCTGGAACGTTCCAAGTTCAAATGCTGGGATCCATTATTTGTTTTTCAATTATATAATGACAACCATTGCAGTAAATGACTAAGAAGTCATTCGCAACTATGTTCTTCAGGTTTCTTCCAACTGTGAAATATCTTGGGAACATGACGTCTCCCATAGACATAGGCTGGCCAAAGCTTTGTGAGTGAAATTTAGTAGACAAAAACTGTGTGGAAGTCCGATGGAGAGAAGTTGTCAATCAGTTTAATACCACCACTAGCCTGTTGAGTGCCTCCGTCGGAGAGACAGCTATCTGGTAGGAGGGGGTGATAGACGCAGTCACCAGTTTAACACTACCACTAGCCTGTTGAGTGCCTCTGTCGGAGAGACAGTTATCTGGTAGGGGGGGGGGGGGTGATAGACATAGTCAACCAGTTTAACACTACCACTAGCCCGTTGAGTGCCTCTGTCGGAGAGAAAGTTATATGGTAGGGGGGCGTGGGGGTGATAGACGTAGTCAACCAGTTTAACACTACCACTAGCCCGTCGAGTACCTTTAACAGTCCAATTTGCTTTTAGTATTCGTGCTATCATGAGAATACTTCACTCCCTCTATTCCACCAGCTACACTGATGGTAGTGGTGGTGGTTGTGGAAGTGACAGCAAGGGCAACTGTGTTCTTATTAGTTCCCCCAGGTGGTTTTTTAAAATTAATATAAACGCTATAAACAAACAAACATGGAAAGAAGAAATACACACACACCAAACCGAAAAAACAATTCAAGATAATGGGGAGTGGGGAGGTGTTGGAGACAGTCTCTAGTGAATCAGGCTAACATGACTTTAGAGTAAACCCAGTTAAGATAACAGTGTTGGTCAGTCATTAAGGTTGACCTCCTAATTTAAAGTTTTACCTTACAGTTGCAGGTGTTCCTTCACAACGTTTATTTACATATTTTGCTGTATGAAGAGTCTCTGAAAAGAGAAGGAAAGAGATGGAAAGCGTGTATGCCTGTTTCATTAATCTTTGGTCTTGCACGTTTGTGTGTGTATGTGTCTTCCATCATCAAGTTTATTGCCGATTAATAAGTAACTTACTTTTGTATTACAGGCATATATATATATATATATATATGAATGAAAAATGGCGTGCTGTGTTGTACTCACCCTCTCTCTTACTTCCTCCATCGTCCCACACCGTACGAAATTCTTTTCTCGCTCACTTTTCGCACGGCCAAGATGTGTCTTTCGTCTTCTCGTCAATGATTCTCAAGTTCTTATGTTCACCTGAATTACTGACTTGATTTTCTCATTTTTTTCCCCTCTCTATACGTTGCCCCACCATTGTTGTTTGTTCACCTGTCACTCTTTCACCGCCCAATTCTTTTTATTCCCAATAACTTATTTTAGTTATTGTTCGCGCTAGCCTGAGGCACTGATCTTTAATGCGAAGAAATACCTATGATGGCTAGTAGATCACTGATGATGGATAGTCCTGGCTTCTCTTTCTAATTTTTATTCATATATATATATATATATATATTTAGCGAGAATCGCATTTCGGCGGGTAGAAATTAGCGAAACGCAACTTCCATATTGTGCAGACAAGCGCTCCGTGGATATGAAGAAGATACCAGAGCTATAAACATAAGTTAAAATGGTCATACACGCTGAGACGATGGTTAAGAAGCCATTAACCACCATAGCCAAAGAAGCGAACAAGCTAAACGGGTCAAACAAAATGAGATATGATTGAAATATTTACCCGGACCCTCGGGGAAGATGGAATACTCCGAAATTGGGTTTCTGCAACACCTAAATCAATAATACTATCTGTTATAAAAAATAAACTTTTGGTATAATGATCGAACAAGGCATCGCTTTCTCAACGGGTTTTTGTTCTTCTTTCGCCATATATATATATATATAAATGTAATCTGAGTTTTTCGAATATTAATAATTGTTTCTATTTTTTGGCACAAGGCCAGCAAATTACTCAGTGCATTACTGGTACTTTATTTTATCGACCCCGTAAGGATGAGAGGCAAAGTCAACCACAGCGGGATTTCAACTCAGATCGTTAAGGGACGTAACTATGCTGGAAAGCATGGCATCCGACCCTCTACCGATACTGCCAATCCACCAATATTAATAATAACGTTCGATTCGTAATTATGCAAACAAGCCTCAATTTTATAGCCATGTCAGATATATATATATATATATGTATATATATATATATATATGCGTGTGTATATATATATATATATATTTATTTATTAAAATAACAGATTAAAGTTTAAGCAAAGAATCGCTGCTTTCACCCTCTTTGGATTTTAGTCTTCAAATTTATTAGTATTACTATATATATATATATACCAAACGTGAAGCTAATAAAACCATGTAACATTTACTCCAACGTTTGTTTGTCTTTTGTTTTCTCTTTTTTTTTTTTTTAACTATATATATATATATATATTTGTGTTTGTGTATGTGTGTGTGAGTGTGTGTATGTATGTGTGTGTATGTGTGTGTTTGTGCGTGTGTGTGTGTGTGTGTGCGTGTGCACATATCTATAAGATTAGGTGATTCAATAAATTTGTGGAGGTGCTATTATGTTAGACATGGCCTGGGCCAATACTGGCCGAAACCTATCAATGTTATCAAAGTTACTGAGTAAGGTACCAAAGTTAACACGCTATGCTATAGCAGAGTGTATATATTAAGACGAACAAAACGAGGTCTCACATTGAGCCTTATTAATAAAAACCTCAATGTGAAACATCATTTTATTGTTCATAATACACATAGACACACACATGCACACACACATATATATATATTAATACATACATACATACGTACATATATACACACATACATACGTACATATATATATGTATATATATATGTATACATACACACAGAGATATATACATATATATATATAGACACACACACACACATACACAGACATATATATATGTGTGTGCGTATATATATATATATATATATAACGAAGGAAATGTGGTAAGGAACCAGGTGGACCATAACGCACCAAAGTACTCAATACTTAGGGTAGTAGAGTGGGTAATAGGAACCAGTAAGACCCCGACGGCTGAGCTCAAGCCGTTTCGACGGCTAATTCTGGACAGAATTAGCCGTCGAAACGGCTTGAGCTCAGCCGTCGGGGTGTTACTGGTTCCTATATATATATATACATATATATATATATATATATATATATATATATATGGGTGAGAGGAAATCGGAAGAGTCAACGGCCATCCAATAAAGTTTGATATCTAATATTTTTTGTGGTGCATGATATTTCTTGACATGGCAAAGACTAAAAAGCCACGTCCGTGATGCTCATACTTAAGTATCGAGCGATGGCATTACTTTAAATCGAGCTGCAGCCATCCCATATATATATATATATATATATATATATATATATTTATATATATATATATATATATATGACTTTGGCTGCCCCCTCGTTATCGAGTATGGCCATTGCACAATATACCATTATTAATTGTTTCTACTTTTGGCACAAGGCCATCAATTACCCAGTGCATTACTAGTACTTTATTTTATCGACCCCGTAAGGATGAAAGGCAAAGTGAACCTCGGCGGGATTTGAACTCAGACCGTAAAGGGACGTAACTATGCTGGAAAGCATAGCGTCCGACTCTCCACCGATACTGCCAATCCACCATTATTAATGATTATTAATTAATTTTATCGTGCAATGTCTGTGCGTGAGGATATTTTTTAAAGTGAAGAAAGACTGTGCACTGAGCCAATCCCACTCTCTGAGCAACAGTAGCTATAACCCGAAAAGAAGAAAAGTTCAACATCGTCGGTAACTACTAAACCACAGGTTTTATATCGGAGTTATCCCAGTTTCCTGAGTTGCCTTCTCCTAGAAGAATGCCCTGACAAAGGCTAGGGGTCCTTCACCCCCAGTGGTTTAACCACACGATCGGGTGTCCAGCCCGACTATTTCTAAGTCTCCGCGTATATACATACACATGCACCCATGCATATACACATATACATATACATATGTACATGTGCATATATATATTTACACACTTTTGGATGGTCGTTGACTCTTATGAGTTCTTCCGCCCTTTATATATACATACAAACAAGATTTCAAAAATGTTAGAGCGTTGGATGGGTTTGAAATTCTTAGAAAATATAGAAATCCGAAAAATAGAAAATAACTGTAACCCCAGTTATTTGCTATACATAATAGCCTAGAAAATACCCCTGTAGACGGAAATTTGTAGCCACCAGCCGCTACGAAGAATCGAACTCTGTAGCTTAAGTTGTTTGATACAAGGAAAAAAAAACAGGTAATACGAAAATAAAATTGATTTTAAAAACAAATAACGAAACGAAATTAAATTTCGCTTCGTTTGTAACTCACTTTTGTATGACTGACGCTTAAACAATTAAGTTAAAAATGTACATCCACATATGTATACTGAAATACTAGTATGCATGTGAATACACACACGTATACATATGTAGATGTACCAAGTTTTTCACTGGTCACTTTACTGTGAGTGTCCAGCTATTCTGTATGTAAACACACAGACAAACCGGTTTTTAGAGTCATACTGGTTTTTGAGGAAACACCTTTCCTCTATTCTCCAGAAAGCCAGACAAGGAATATTGAACTAGTTTCGTTGTTGTTACAACTCATCAGCAATATTTACCTATCTTCCGGCCTTTCTGGAGAATCGTAAAAGCACATATCGTTATATGCTTTTTCTATGAAAATTAGTAGTGGGCAGACTAATTTGCATAGAGCGTGAGTACGTACCGGTTCAACGGAGACGATAAAAACAAATAACGAAACGAAATTAAATTTCGCTTCGTTTGTAACTCACTTTTGTATGACTGACGCTTAAACAATTAAGTTAAAAATGTACATCAACATATGTATACTGAAATACTAATATGCATATGAATACACACACGTATACATATGTAGATGTTCCAAGTTTTTCACTGGTCACTTTACTGTGAGTGTCCAGCTATTCTGTATGTAAACAAACAGACAAACCGGTTTTTAGAGTCATATTGGTTTTTGAGGAAACACCTTTCCTCTATTCTCCAGAAAGCCAGACAAGGAATATTGAACTAGTTTCGTTGTTGTTACAACTCATCAGCAATATTTACCTATCTTCCGGCCTTTCTGGAGAATCGTAAAAGCACATATCGTTATATGCTTTTTCATCTATATTTAATATTCCTGGACAAAGTGATTGGCAAAAAGACGATGTACCATGTCCACGATTTCTTATTGTTATATAATTGTTTCTCCTTTCGGCACAAAGCCAGCAATTATCCCAGTGTATTATTGGTACTTCATTTTATCGACCCTGTAAGGATGAAAGGCAAAGTTAACCACGTTGGGATTTGAACTCAGACTGTAAAGGGAGTCAACTCTATGCTGGAAAGCATGGCGTCCGACCCTCTACCGATACTGCCAATCCACCACCGTCGCCGAGTGTAATAATGATTTTTTATATAGGCACAAGACCAACAATTTTGGGCGACGGTGAAGTCGATTAGATCGACTTCCAGTGCATTACTGGTACTTTATTTTATCGACCCCGTAAGGATGAAAGGTAAACTTAACCTCGGCGGAATTTGAACTCAGACCGTAAAGGAACGTAACTCTATGCTGAAAAGCATGG
>OZ024741.1:187327619-187330119 GCA_964016885.1 Eledone cirrhosa
CAGGTTCATATTCTGTGGTGACAGTCAAGTTTGCAATTTTCACAGTTGATTTCATTCTAATACCATTATAAATTTTAAAGGATTGTACATAAAACGAGTAAATCAGACAAAGTTGGAATTCCTTTTATTAATATAATCTTCTATACACAATCATACACACCCGTGATGTGTTGGTGTAAATGGTAGCACAGTGGTCCGGATAACCAAGGATATGGGTTCGATTCCCATGTACGTCAATACTCATCTTTTTTTCCATTTCTCCGAGGGTTCTTAACCCTACTATCAGGCTAAATAATTTCTTTAATTTCTTTAGTCAAAATATGGCGATAGCTTACATTTCTAATAATTTCAAACCCACTCGCTGTTTCGAAAATATTCTTACTATATATATATATATATGTATATATATATATGTATATATATATATATATATATATATATATATATTTATATTATTTCAGGTGGCTCTCGAATGCTACTGGTAACATATAACCCAGTACAACCTGTCTCATAGCCGGGTCGTCGGTGACTAAACCGGCAACCCCACACAAGCCTGCTTGGTGAGGAGGGTGATATTTGGACACCCTGGAGGATGAAGTACAAGACTCGGCAAAGGGTGGAGGAACTCAGCAGAGTCAGCGGACATCCAAATTCCGAATAGCACTTTCTTTTCAGCTGGGAGTGAAAGGGCCCCAGTTGTTGTCACAACACCTTTTTAGGAGAGGGAAACTCTGAAAAAAAAACCCTGCAGCTTCGGAAACATTCAATGATGTTGACCAGTTCTCCTTTTCGGGTAGTGTTTTCGATACTCAGAGAGTGGGATTGGTCGAGTGCAAGGCCTTTCCCAACTTAAAAAACCCCCAAAACACAGGCATTGCTAGTTCAAGATCTGTTGCTGATTCGTGTGGCTAGCTGTAGCCTAAAAGTGTACCATTCTCTGTAATCTGACAAGCGATTGCAATATTCTTAGCAGAGTTTGCAGCCATCATATATATATATATATATATATATATATATATATATATATATATACATATATATACGTTATTCCGGGTTGAATCGGAGGTAACCACAGTAAGTAAGGTACTCAATACATTGCAGAGTATAAAAGTTTTAATATAGATGAGATTCTACAGGACTAGAACTGTTTCATTCTTTAGAAATTATCATATATATAAATATATATATATTTATATATATATGTATGTGTGTGTGTATATATATATATATAAATTAGAGGTGTATATGAAAACATATATATATATATATACATATTTAATACGCTTAAACACACATATGGGTAGCGTTTCTGCTGAAGAAAAATATTCTTTCGTAACATATTCCTCCCCAATGAGAAGATACATATTTATTTGAAAAATGGAATCAATTTTTAAATTATGTAGATTTCGATTACGTGTTTATTTCAATGTATTCAGAAATGTCTCAGTAAAAATATTTATTATCTTGACTTGTTCAAATAATTTGATTTAATGTTCAAATTTAAGAACTCACTATTTAGTATGTTAAAAGATTCAAATTTCTTCTGGTGATGGTGGTGGTGGTAGTAGTAGTAGTAGTAGCAGCAGCAGCAGCAGCAGCAGCAGCAGTAGTAGTAGTAGTAGTAGTAGTAGTAGTAGTAGTTGCTGACGCTCCCTTTTTTCTGTTAGTTATGTGAATCACAATCGATGACAAAGTACATGTAACCTTGAGCAAGCTCAGGTTGTATAGTAATCAGACGTAATTTATAATCGATTCCCATCTTGGCAAGAAACCAACAGGAGGCGCCCATGTCGAGCAACAAACGCTACTAAACTAACCAATACTTAATGACACATACATATAATTGGAATTAGACCAAACAAAAGAACAATGACTTTTCTGCGACGTTACCTGTGCTACTAATCGAAATATATGGACTACAGAAATATAATAATCAAAAACAACATATTCCCTGACCGGAACTATTCATGACGTCATATCCGCTTGATATAGGAAAGCACCACAATATAATTTCCGGTTTCTTTACAATTCCGAGTTCTATATATCTCCAGTTATGGCGAAGTAAGATCAGGGACAGAGCACTACATATGTTGTGTTGACTGTCGCTGAGAGAAAACCGGATTAAGTATGTCTTGCAGTGGATAAGTTCAGAGTTCAAATCCAGCTGGGATCGAATTTAATTTCATCCTTGTTAAACTTTAATAAAATCAATGTTGCTATTACCCTTCTTGTAAAATGACATAACCCTTACTTGTACAAAAATCACTAATTCATACCAAATATACTAAATTTACTAAATTTACTTAGATCCCAATCAAATAAATAAAAGTTAAGGTTGAATTAAATTATATTCAGACCATACGCTTTCCAAGGCAAACTGAAACCACCCACCCAAAGAGTATTTTGGATCTCTCTTAAATTTGCTAAGCTTCTACTATCTTAATGTAAATAAGTTAAATCTTAAAGCCCTGTGCCTCTCATCTGAAAAGTAGAAATAACC
>OZ024741.1:187337619-187367619 GCA_964016885.1 Eledone cirrhosa
AATTGGCAGTATCGAAGAGGGTTGGACACCATGCTTTCTAGCATAGTTACGTCCCTTTACGGTCTGAGTTGAAATCCAGTCGAGGTTAACTTTGCCTTTCATCCTTACCCGGTCGATAAAATAAAGTACCAGTAATGTACTGGGTAATTGCTAGTCTCGTGCCAAAAGTAGAAACAATTATTTGGAGCGGTGAGGACATTTACACGCAAAGACAAAACCACGTTTATGGTATAAATGAAGTCGTAGACTAATATTCTATTAGGTGGTTCGTGGAGACGTTCCCTGGCAATGAACGGAAAAACGAAGATAATACGTCATATGTGGAGAATTAATTAGTCTACCCACTACTAATTTTCATAGAAAAAGCATATAACGATATGTGCTTTTACAATTCTCCAGAGAAGCCGGAAGATGGGTAAATATTGCTGATGAGATGTAATAACATCGAAACTAGTCCAATATTCCTGTCTGGCCCTCTGGAGAATAGAGGAAATGCGTTTCCTTGAAAACTCGTATGACTCTAAAACCCGGTCCGCCTGTGTGGTTACATACAGACTAGCTGACACTCACTGTAAAGTGTCTAGTGAAAAGCTGAGTACATGTACATATGTATACATGTGTGTATTTATATGCATACTAATACTTCCGTATACATATGTAGATGTACACTTTAACTTAATTGTTTAAGCGTCAGTCATACAAAAGTGAGTTAGAAGCGAAACGAAATTTAATTTCGTTTCGTTATTTGTTTTTATCGTTTCCGCTGAACCGGTGCGTACAATGACTCACGTTCTATGCAAATTAGTCTACCCACTACTAATTTTCATAGAAAAAGCATATAACGATATGTGCTTTTACAATTCTCCAGAGAAGCCGGAAGATGGGTAAATATTGCTGATGAGATGTAATAACATCGAAACTAGTCCAATATTCCTGTCTGGCCCTCTGGAGAATAGAGGAAATGTGTTTCCTTGAAAACTCGTATGACTCTAAAACCCGGTCCGCCTGTGTGGTTACATACAGACTAGCTGACACTCACTGTAAAGTGTCTAGTGAAAAGCTGAGTACATGTACATATGTATACATGTGTGTATTTATATGCATACTAATACTTCCGTATACATATGTAGATGTACACTTTAACTTAATTGTTTAAGCGTCAGTCATACAAAAGTGAGTTAGAAGCGAAACGAAATTTAATTTCGTTTCGTTATTTGTTTTTATCGTTTCCGCTGAACCGGTGCGTACAATGACTCACGTTCTATGCAAATTAGTCTACCCACTACTAATTTTCATAGAAAAAGCATATAACGATATGTGCTTTTACAATTCTCCAGAGAAGCCGGAAGATGGGTAAATATTGCTGATGATATGTAATAACATCGAAACTCGTCCAATATTCCTGTCTGGCCCTCTGGAGAATAGAGGAAATGTGTTTCCTTGAAAACTCGTATGACTCTAAAACCCGGTCCGCCTGTGTGGTTACATACAGACTAGCTGACACTCACTGTAAAGTGTCTAGTGAAAAGCTGAGTACATGTACATATGTATACATGTGTGTATTTATATGCATACTAATACTTCCGTATACATATGTAGATGTACACTTTAACTTAATTGTTTATATATATATATATATATATATATATATATATATATATATATATATATATATATACAAATTTTACAAGGAAGACATTGTTTAAAGATTGTCAGCATAGTTGTAGTTTAATGTAAGGAATGTAAAGAATAATAATAATAATAATAATAATAATAATAATAATAATAATAATAATAATAATAATAATAATAATGATTTCTTTATTAACCACAAGGGTTTACATAAAGTAGACATTAAGGACAGTGCAGGACAATGCAGGACGGTACAAATGGGCATTTCTGCGTGTAAAAAAACAAAAACAGAGGATGTAACAAAAATAACAATGAAAATAACAATGAAAAAATTCCCCAATAGGGGGGAGACTTCGGAGGGACATTTGTGGAGAAAGCCCAGTAAAAAGCCACAATGACCCTGACCACCAAGGCAAGTGCCCTCTCCCAGTTTTCCACCTTTAGTTTACAGATATATACTCAGAGTCGGCCCATTCACTCGGGCCATTCTTGCTTCTCTCACCCATCTTTCAACAAAATGCTGGGAAGAGAGCACTTCCTTCTCTACTCTGATTTTCCTTTTCAAATGAAATTTGAAAAAGTCAATCAGAGCATCACCGAAGAGGTAAGTGCTCGTCTTCAGCCCTTTCAAACGTGTCCACCATACTATCTCTTTCGCCATGGCCACCAGACAGATAAAAACTGCCTGCCCTTCCCGGCTAAAGGAGGAGGGCGGGGCAATCCTCACGATAGACTCAGATGATAGCTGGATCCGTCCTAAACGCGACAGCAGGTGTTCGACATAAACCCACAAGTCAGCAATTTTCGGACACTGGACGAGTGCGTGCAGGACGGTTTCGTCGCCCTGCGCGCATCTCGGACATGCCCGGCTGACGGCACCTCCATGCCTGTAGAGTTTATCCCGAACTGGCAAGGCTCCTCGGTAGCACTGCCAGGCCAGAGATTTCTGGAAGTTGTCCATAGGCCCTGGCCCGAAAGTTCTTCCGAAGAGATTGGCTAGTTGATTTTCGTCGACGCCTAGAGTTTCCCCAAGTACGTCGTCGCTCTTCCCCTCCACTAATCCTCTATAGAACGCCGAGGTGGAGTTTCCACCGATCACATTGCCCGATTGGTCGAGGGCTGTGAGCGCCTGAAGACATTCCAGTCTCCAGGCGCTCCCTCTCGGTCTTCGCTTGACCCAGGACTGCAGCTCCGTCAAGGAAACGAGCTGGGGAAAAACGCGTCTAGCAAACGGCGACCACACCTGATCACCGTCGAGGAAGAGGTGGAGATGTCGTAGCCTGAGCGCGTGCCTGCGCATCATCAGCCACGGCATGCCCAGCCCTCCACGTAGCGGGTGTTGACAACAGATGGACCGCCTGACCATCGGAGCACGTCCCTTCCACAAAAAGCGAAAGAGCAAACGCTCCAGCGCAGTCAGGCGAGGCTTAGGACAAGGTACGACGGTTAGGCGGTAGCAGATGACAGACGCGATGTACGCGTTAGCCACCTCCGCTCGACCTTTCAGGGATAGCTTCCTCTCCGCCCATTTCTGGGTGAGAGAAGCCACCCTGCTCGTCACCTCGTCCCAGTTTTTGTCCGTCTGGAGGTCCGGACCGAACCAGACCCCTAGCAATTTAACCGGTCCGTCCGTCCAGCGCCCGACGACGCTGTTGGACGGCATGGACCTGCCTCTCCAGGTGCCGAGCTGCAGGCCCACTGACTTTTCCTGGTTGATCATTGCTCCTGTCACCGCTTCGTATTCTCTTAGTGTAGTGCCGATCGCCTCGATGTGTTTGGCGTTCGACACCACTACGGTGACATCGTCCGCATATGCTGACACGGATCTTCCGCATCCTAGTTCGCGCGGGACTCCCCTCAACGTCTCCAGTTTGTGCAGTAATGGCTCGAGAGTCAATACGTACAAGAGGGACGAGAGGGGACATCCTTGGCGGACCGAGCGCATGATGTTGAACGGTTCCGACAGGTGACCGTTCACTCTCACCACAGAGCAGATGTCGCTGTGCATGGCAGCGATCCAGCCTCTGAAGACGGGCCCAAAGCCAGCCGCCCTCAGGACTGCCGCTAGGTAACGATGGTCGACCCTATCGAAAGCTTTCGACTGATCTAAATTGATCAAGGACCCACCCGTGCCAGGTTCCCTAGCTACCCTCTCTACGATGTATCGCATGAGGTGGAGGTTGTCGTGGATGGATCTGTCGGGAATGGCGCATGTCTGCGCCTCTCCCACCAGACCACCAACGACAAGCGCCAACCTCTTTGCTAGCACCTTGGCCAAAATCTTAAACTCTGTGTTTAGCAGAGTTATGGGCCGGAAATTGTCTATGTTATCCCCCTTGTTCGGATCCTTTCTCAGCAGTGCCACCGCTCCTCGGCTCACAGAACTGGGAATTCTCCCGTTCTGTTGCCAGTTGCAGTAGACGTCCGCCAAGAGGCCTCCGAACAAGTCTGGCATCTGTACGTAAAGTTCATAGGGCAGACCATCCAAACCAGGCGATTTACCCCTTGTGCAGCCAGTCATTGCCTCCCGTACTTCAGCGGCTGTTATCGGCTTTTCGCAACACCTCGCCTCAGTGGCCGAGAGCCGCGGCAGCCCGTCGAGGTAGACACTAAAGTCCATCCCTCTACCCGGCCCCCCGCTGCCCCCGAACAGCTGAGCGAAGTGTCGCTGAAAAGCTTCACACATTTGCCCGGGATCGAGTAGCATGCGCCCGTCGTGGTCCACCAAAGACCGGATCGTGGCTTTGTTGCCACGACGCGCCTCCGCCACTCGGGCCCATTGAACGGCTTTCGTCCCCTCGTGTCTGAGAGCACGCACCCTAGCTCTGACAACGCAGCCTTCGTGCTTTGCATTGAAGAATTGGTCAAGGGCCAATTTCGCCGCAAGCACGTCGGTCGCAATGCCTTTGCTAAGCGCCTCGTCTAATTTTCTAACTAGTTCTCCCTCTGCTCTATTTTTCTCTATTGCTAAAGCCTTACTAAACCTAATCGATTCTATTCTAATCGCTCTTTTCAGAGCAAACCACCACTTGTTGTTGACGATGGCCCCCGTCAACGCCCGCTTAACTAGTTCGCTAATCCGGTCTCTGTAGGCCTTGCGCGCTGGTAAGGACGCGTTTAGCTTCCAGTAGCCGGGTCCTCGTCTATGAAGCCTATCTAAGTCAAGCACACAGATCACGAATTTGTGGTCCGTGTAGCTGACTATCTTGAATTGTGGACAGCCTATGCTAGACCTATCTATTTCCCTACAAAATACTCTATCTAGATATGATCTGGATGACCCTATGCGGTTTGTCCAAGTCCACATTGGCACATTCGGGAAATCCAATCGGTACCTGTCAGACAGTTCAAAACGCCTGAGCAGGTTGGTGAGGCTCTTGCACCCTCCACCCCTATCCGCTAATCCCACACAGTCCCAGCGTGCATCTAAGATCCCGTTCCAGTCGCCCACTAACACTAAAGAGCGGGACGTTCCAAGAAAGGTCTCCAGACGCCGGAAGAAATCAGGCCGCCCTGCTCCTGTCGGGGCATAGACGGCCACTAGCCTGAAAGCTTGCCCGTCTCCGCTGGTCACGTCCAGCACCACCAGCTTACCCTCTGGGTCCAGGAAGATGGCCCGTATGGCGAGATCCAAACCTCTCCGAAAAAGTACAGCAACTCCTCCACCGGATCCAGGACGGCTGGGAGATGCGTACACATCGTAGCCGCCGAAGATCGGTGCGAAGGCCCGTGCTTCGGAGATTCTGGTCTCGCTGATGGCCACTACATCTATGTTTAGTGACCTGAGGTCGTTGAGCAGGTGACCCTGCTTCCATGACGACCCCAAGCCACGCGCATTTATGCTGCCTATTCTGAGTGAGGTCATGTTTAAAATAGAGTGGAAAAGATGGGAAAGACCACTTACCGTATTTTTGGTAGAGGAGGGATGGTTTTTACATCCCTTTTCACTTGATCGTCTGGTGAAGGGACCGTTGAATCGTCCCTTCGGCTGGTCGTCGGCTCTTCTAAGAGAATGTCTGAATATACTCTTCGATTAATGGTTCCTCCTAGGTCCCTGAAATCACCAACTGCGTTGGGGAATTTCGTTTTAATGTTTGTGTATTGTTTCTGTGCTATTTTTAGCAGTCTTATGTTAGTTGGCGTTTTGATTGGTGCTGGTATTATGTAGTCCTGTTGTGAAATGTCTGTGTGTTCAATTATGTAAGTCATTAGTTTCTTGTTGTGTGTGTTTATTGCCGTGCATTTGTTTTTCTGGGGGTGGGGTGTGGTTCTGCTATTTTCTTGTCGTTGTTGCTGGGTGTGTGTGTTTTGTTGTTGTGTTTGCGATGTTGGTGCTTGTGGTGGTGGTGTTGAAGGTGTTGTTGGCGGTGGGGTTGTCGCCGGTGGTGATGGTGGTGCTGGTGTGGGTGGTGATGGTGTTGGTGGTGTTGCTGCTGTGGGTCTCTTTGCAGTAGACTTTACCCTTTTCTCATTTCTTTCCTCCCTTTTCAAAGGCGACGATGCGCTGCTTCTGCGTTTGTGCCTTCTTGAGACCTTTTGCCATCCCTCTCCCACCTCACACTCCATGTCTGATTCTGTAAGGTCGGGGAGGGGTACCAGCTCCACTCTTTCACTTGTTGTTGTTGGTGATGTTTGCACTGGAGTCTCTGTTGCAGCTGCATTTGGTATTGCTGTTGTTGTTGTTAATATTTCCACTGCTGCTGCTGTCTTTGATTTCCGTGGAGTGGGTATGGGTGCCACGGACCTATCGTTCCTGGTTGCCGCTTGTCCTGTTGCTGGTAGCCGTGGAACCGGATTCGGGAGGAGGGGGGTTTTCTCCTTTCTCAGGGTCTTCTCGTTGCAGAAGGCCCTGAGGTGAGTCTTCGATCCACAGCGAAAGCATTTCGGGCGTTTGCCCTCAACACTTATGGGCAGTTGAGTGCCGTTATCGAAGTCTATCACATCCGGGATAGCTTCGATGCACTCCTGGTTGGTTTGGATTAGCATCTCAATGGAGGAGCCGACCCAATCTTCTCTTACTTTTTTCTGTACTTGCAGTACAGTTGTTTTGTCCTCGATTCCGACGAGGACAGACGCGGCCAGCCAAGAAGGGGTCATTCCGGGGGGGACGTGGGTCAGTTTGACCCTCACAATTTTTTGCCCGCAGTAGGAGGGCACCAACACCATTTCCTCGCTCCTTAGGGTCACTACTGATTGGGCCTTTGCCTCCTGGGGTGTGGCAAAAAGTACGTCTACGGTGGCGTATTTTTTGCCTCGGGTGATGTGCGTTTTCCTCTGCCACACAGACCCCAAGGCTTTTTGTATTTGGGCCTCTGTGGCTCTTTCCACCCTACGGGATTTTGTACTTACTGTACGGTACGTGACCGTACAGTGCTCTTGGGTTTCGAAAAAATTTTTCGCTGCTTTGCAGATTGCTCGGTGTCCGTTCTTTGTCACCATCTTCTTCGCTTCCTCTAATTCCTCATTTGTTATGAGGATTGTTTCCAAGTTTTTCGCAATACCTGCAAATGAGATTGGTTTGTCTCTGCTGTTGTTGTTGTCGTCAGAGCTGCTGGTACTTTTGTTGTTGCTGCAGGTACTACGACTACTGCCTCCGCCGCTGTTGCTGTGGTTGTTGTTGGTGTTGCTGCTGCTAATGCTGTTGTTGTTTATGCTGCTGGTGATGCTGTTGCGGCTGCTACTGTTGTTTTCATTGTCACTGTTGTTATTACGGCTGCTACTGCTATTATTCCTGACGTCAGACGAATGAACTGGGTTTTTGTATTTCCCGCACACCTGTTTCGTCGCTGTCGTCGTCGTCGTGGAGAAACTTTGCACGCTTTGCACGAGACTTTTCTTTTCTTTCGTCACTTGCGAAAGAGAAGGGAGGGAGAGAGACACATTTAAAGAAGGGAGGGAGAGAGACAATCTTCTCTCTGCTGTAGTGATGATTGAGGAAGAAGAAGACGGAATGAGTGGGAGTGACGTATGAAATTTCTTTTTCGTAGCCATGTTGTTTTTTGTTTAAAATGAAATTTTGGGTACAAAACCCCAATAACTGGTTATTTAACCCCGAAGGGCCAAATAACGGACAGAAAGACCCCTCTCACGAGGAGGAGGGTGTCTTTATCAACAATTTGGTTCAAGTTTTAAACAATTTACAATTGTTTTAACGGTTAAAAATTACTATACCTTACAGAGCCGAGCCTCCGTCAACCATGGCATTCAATAATAATAATAATAATAATAATAATAATAAAAATAATAATGATTTCTTTATTAACCACAAGGGTTTACATAAAGTAGACATTAAGGACAGTGCAGGACAATGCAGGACGGTACAAATGGGCATTTCTGCGTGTAAAAAAAACAAAAACAGAGGATGTAACAAAAATAACAATGAAAATAACAATGAAAAATTCCCCAATAGGGGGGAGACTTCGGAGGGACATTTGTGGAGAAAGCCCAGTAAAAAGCCACAATGACCCTGACCACCAAGGCAAGTGCCCTCTCCCAGTTTTCCACCTTTAGTTTACAGATATATACTCAGAGTCGGCCCATTCACTCGGGCCATTCTTGCTTCTCTCACCCATCTTTCAACAAAATGCTGGGAAGAGAGCACTTCCTTCTCTACTCTGATTTTCCTTTTCAAATGAAATTTGAAAAAGTCAATCAGAGCATCACCGAAGAGGTAAGTGCTCGTCTTCAGCCCTTTCAAACGTGTCCACCATACTATCTCTTTCGCCATGGCCACCAGACAGATAAAAACTGCCTGCCCTTCCCGGCTAAAGGAGGAGGGCGGGGCAATCCTCACGATAGACTCAGATGATAGCTGGATCCGTCCTAAACGCGACAGCAGGTGTTCGACATAAACCCACAAGTCAGCAATTTTCGGACACTGGACGAGTGCGTGCAGGACGGTTTCGTCGCCCTGCGCGCATCTCGGACATGCCCGGCTGACGGCACCTCCATGCCTGTAGAGTTTATCCCGAACTGGCAAGGCTCCTCGGTAGCACTGCCAGGCCAGAGATTTCTGGAAGTTGTCCATAGGCCCTGGCCCGAAAGTTCTTCCGAAGAGATTGGCTAGTTGATTTTCGTCGACGCCTAGAGTTTCCCCAAGTACGTCGTCGCTCTTCCCCTCCACTAATCCTCTATAGAACGCCGAGGTGGAGTTTCCACCGATCACATTGCCCGATTGGTCGAGGGCTGTGAGCGCCTGAAGACATTCCAGTCTCCAGGCGCTCCCTCTCGGTCTTCGCTTGACCCAGGACTGCAGCTCCGTCAAGGAAACGAGCTGGGGAAAAACGCGTCTAGCAAACGGCGACCACACCTGATCACCGTCGAGGAAGAGGTGGAGATGTCGTAGCCTGAGCGCGTGCCTGCGCATCATCAGCCACGGCATGCCCAGCCCTCCACGTAGCGGGTGTTGACAACAGATGGACCGCCTGACCATCGGAGCACGTCCCTTCCACAAAAAGCGAAAGAGCAAACGCTCCAGCGCAGTCAGGCGAGGCTTAGGACAAGGTACGACGGTTAGGCGGTAGCAGATGACAGACGCGATGTACGCGTTAGCCACCTCCGCTCGACCTTTCAGGGATAGCTTCCTCTCCGCCCATTTCTGGGTGAGAGAAGCCACCCTGCTCGTCACCTCGTCCCAGTTTTTGTCCGTCTGGAGGTCCGGACCGAACCAGACCCCTAGCAATTTAACCGGTCCGTCCGTCCAGCGCCCGACGACGCTGTTGGACGGCATGGACCTGCCTCTCCAGGTGCCGAGCTGCAGGCCCACTGACTTTTCCTGGTTGATCATTGCTCCTGTCACCGCTTCGTATTCTCTTAGTGTAGTGCCGATCGCCTCGATGTGTTTGGCGTTCGACACCACTACGGTGACATCGTCCGCATATGCTGACACGGATCTTCCGCATCCTAGTTCGCGCGGGACTCCCCTCAACGTCTCCAGTTTGTGCAGTAATGGCTCGAGAGTCAATACGTACAAGAGGGACGAGAGGGGACATCCTTGGCGGACCGAGCGCATGATGTTGAACGGTTCCGACAGGTGACCGTTCACTCTCACCACAGAGCAGATGTCGCTGTGCATGGCAGCGATCCAGCCTCTGAAGACGGGCCCAAAGCCAGCCGCCCTCAGGACTGCCGCTAGGTAACGATGGTCGACCCTATCGAAAGCTTTCGACTGATCTAAATTGATCAAGGACCCACCCGTGCCAGGTTCCCTAGCTACCCTCTCTACGATGTATCGCATGAGGTGGAGGTTGTCGTGGATGGATCTGTCGGGAATGGCGCATGTCTGCGCCTCTCCCACCAGACCACCAACGACAAGCGCCAACCTCTTTGCTAGCACCTTGGCCAAAATCTTAAACTCTGTGTTTAGCAGAGTTATGGGCCGGAAATTGTCTATGTTATCCCCCTTGTTCGGATCCTTTCTCAGCAGTGCCACCGCTCCTCGGCTCACAGAACTGGGAATTCTCCCGTTCTGTTGCCAGTTGCAGTAGACGTCCGCCAAGAGGCCTCCGAACAAGTCTGGCATCTGTACGTAAAGTTCATAGGGCAGACCATCCAAACCAGGCGATTTACCCCTTGTGCAGCCAGTCATTGCCTCCCTTACTTCAGCGGCTGTTATCGGCTTTTCGCAACACTTCGCCTCAGTGGCCGAGAGCCGCGGCAGTCCGTCGAGGTAGACACTAAAGTCCATCCCTCTACCCGGCCCCCCGCTGCCCCCGAACAGCTGAGCGAAGTGTCGCTGAAAAGCTTCACACATTTGCCCGGGATCGAGTAGCATGCGCCCGTCGTGGTCCACCAAAGACCGGATCGTGGCTTTGTTGCCACGACGCGCCTCCGCCACTCGGGCCCATTGAACGGCTTTCGTCCCCTCGTGTCTGAGAGCACGCACCCTAGCTCTGACAACGCAGCCTTCGTGCTTTGCATTGAAGAATTGGTCAAAGGCCAATTTCGCCGCAAGCACGTCGGTCGCAATGCCTTTGCTAAGCGCCTCGTCTAATTTTCTAACTAGTTCTCCCTCTGCTCTATTTTTCTCTATTGCTAAAGCCTTACTAAACCTAATCGATTCTATTCTAATCGCTCTTTTCAGAGCAAACCACCACTTGTTGTTGACGATGGCCCCCGTCAACGCCCGCTTAACTAGTTCGCTAATCCGGTCTCTGTAGGCCTTGCGCGCTGGTAAGGACGCGTTTAGCTTCCAGTAGCCGGGTCCTCGTCTATGAAGCCTATCTAAGTCAAGCACACAGATCACGAATTTGTGGTCCGTGTAGCTGACTATCTTGAATTGTGGACAGCCTATGCTAGACCTATCTATTTCCCTACAAAATACTCTATCTAGATATGATCTGGATGACCCTATGCGGTTTGTCCAAGTCCACATTGGCACATTCGGGAAATCCAATCGGTACCTGTCAGACAGTTCAAAACGCCTGAGCAGGTTGGTGAGGCTCTTGCACCCTCCACCCCTATCCGCTAATCCCACACAGTCCCAGCGTGCATCTAAGATCCCGTTCCAGTCGCCCACTAACACTAAAGAGCGCGACGTTCCAAGAAAGGTCTCCAGACGCCGGAAGAAATCAGGCCGCCCTGCTCCTGTCGGGGCATAGACGGCCACTAGCCTGAAAGCTTGCCCGTCTCCGCTGGTCACGTCCAGCACCACCAGCTTACCCTCTGGGTCCAGGAAGATGGCCCGTATGGCGAGATCCAAACCTCTCCGAAAAAGCACAGCAACTCCTCCACCCGATCCAGGACGGCTGGGAGATGCGTACACATCGTAGCCGCCGAAGATCGGTGCGAAGGCCCGTGCTTCGGAGATTCTGGTCTCGCTGATGGCCACTACATCTATGTTTAGTGACCTGAGGTCGTTGAGCAGGTGACCCTGCTTCCATGACGACCCCAAGCCACGCGCATTTATGCTGCCTATTCTGAGTGAGGTCATGTTTAAAATAGAGTGGAAAAGATGGGAAAGACCACTTACCGTATTTTTGGTAGAGGAGGGATGGTTTTTACATCCCTTTTCACTTGATCGTCTGGTGAAGGGACCGTTGAATCGTCCCTTCGGCTGGTCGTCGGCTCTTCTAAGAGAATGTCTGAATATACTCTTCGATTAATGGTTCCTCCTAGGTCCCTGAAATCACCAACTGCGTTGGGGAATTTCGTTTTAATGTTTGTGTATTGTTTCTGTGCTATTTTTAGGGGTCTTATGTTAGTTGGCGTTTTGATTGGTGCTGGTATTATGTAGTCCTGTTGTGAAATGTCTGTGTGTTCAATTATGTAAGTCATTAGTTTCTTGTTGTGTGTGTTTATTGCCGTGCATTTGTTTTTCTGGGGGTGGGGTGTGGTTCTGCTATTTTCTTGTCGTTGTTGCTGGGTGTGTGTGTTTTGTTGTTGTGTTTGCGATGTTGGTGCTTGTGGTGGTGGTGTTGAAGGTGTTGTTGGCGGTGGGGTTGTCGCCGGTGGTGATGGTGGTGCTGGTGTGGGTGGTGATGGTGTTGGTGGTGTTGCTGCTGTGGGTCTCTTTGCAGTAGACTTTACCCTTTTCTCATTTCTTTCCTCCCTTTTCAAAGGCGACGATGCGCTGCTTCTGCGTTTGTGCCTTCTTGAGACCTTTTGCCATCCCTCTCCCACCTCACACTCCATGTCTGATTCTGTAAGGTCGGGGAGGGGTACCAGCTCCACTCTTTCACTTGTTGTTGTTGGTGATGTTTGCACTGGAGTCTCTGTTGCAGCTGCATTTGGTATTGCTGTTGTTGTTGTTAATATTTCCACTGCTGCTGCTGTCTTTGATTTCCGTGGAGTGGGTATGGGTGCCACGGACCTATCGTTCCTGGTTGCCGCTTGTCCTGTTGCTGGTAGCCGTGGAACCGGATTCGGGAGGAGGGGGGTTTTCTCCTTTCTCAGGGTCTTCTCGTTGCAGAAGGCCCTGAGGTGAGTCTTCGATCCACAGCGAAAGCATTTCGGGCGTTTGCCCTCAACACTTATGGGCAGTTGAGTGCCGTTATCGAAGTCTATCACATCCGGGATAGCTTCGATGCACTCCTGGTTGGTTTGGATTAGCATCTCAATGGAGGAGCCGACCCAATCTTCTCTTACTTTTTTCTGTACTTGCAGTACAGTTGTTTTGTCCTCGATTCCGACGAGGACAGACGCGGCCAGCCAAGAAGGGGTCATTCCGGGGGGGACGTGGGTCAGTTTGACCCTCACAATTTTTTGCCCGCAGTAGGAGGGCACCAACACCATTTCCTCGCTCCTTAGGGTCACTACTGATTGGGCCTTTGCCTCCTGGGGTGTGGCAAAAAGTACGTCTACGGTGGCGTATTTTTTGCCTCGGGTGATGTGCGTTTTCCTCTGCCACACAGACCCCAAGGCTTTTTGTATTTGGGCCTCTGTGGCTCTTTCCACCCTACGGGATTTTGTACTTACTGTACGGTACGTGACCGTACAGTGCTCTTGGGTTTCGAAAAAATTTTTCGCTGCTTTGCAGATTGCTCGGTGTCCGTTCTTTGTCACCATCTTCTTCGCTTCCTCTAATTCCTCATTTGTTATGAGGATTGTTTCCAAGTTTTTCGCAATACCTGCAAATGAGATTGGTTTGTCTCTGCTGTTGTTGTTGTCGTCAGAGCTGCTGGTACTTTTGTTGTTGCTGCAGGTACTACGACTACTGCCTCCGCCGCTGTTGCTGTGGTTGTTGTTGGTGTTGCTGCTGCTAATGCTGTTGTTGTTTATGCTGCTGGTGATGCTGTTGCGGCTGCTACTGTTGTTTTCATTGTCACTGTTGTTATTACGGCTGCTACTGCTATTATTCCTGACGTCAGACGAATGAACTGGGTTTTTGTATTTCCCGCACACCTGTTTCGTCGCTGTCGTCGTCGTCGTGGAGAAACTTTGCACGAGACTTTTCTTTTCTTTCGTCACTTGCGAAAGAGAAGGGAGGGAGAGAGACACATTTAAAGAAGGGAGGGAGAGAGACAATCTTCTCTCTGCTGTAGTGATGATTGAGGAAGAAGAAGACGGAATGAGTGGGAGTGACGTATGAAATTTCTTTTTCGTAGCCATGTTGTTTTTTGTTTAAAATGAAATTTTGGGTACAAAACCCCAATAACTGGTTATTTAACCCCGAAGGGCCAAATAACGGACAGAAAGACCCCTCTCACGAGGAGGAGGGTGTCTTTATCAACAATTTGGTTCAAGTTTTAAACAATTTACAATTGTTTTAACGGTTAAAAATTACTATACCTTACAGAGCCGAGCCTCCGTCAACCATGGCATTCAATAATAATAATAATAATAATAATAATAATAAAAATAATAATAATGTCCGTTTACAATTGTTTCTCTACTCCAGATAATGCCTTTACGGTTTTGGCTTCTAACTAATTCACTAATCTCTCTTGTCCTCTCCTATCTCCATCTCTCTCTTTAAGATTGGTTACTCTTGAACTGTGTATATATATATATATATATAAATATATATATGTATATATATATATATATATATATATATATATATATATATACTCCAGGTTCTATCTCACTGCAGTAATATCTACTACTATAGCTTCCAGGCACCAATGGTTTGTGTGTCGTAGAATTTGATAAATGGAAAATGTCTCTCTCTCTCTCTCTCTCTCTCTCTCTCTCTCTCTCTCTCTCTCTCTCTCTCTCTCTCTCTCTCTCTCTCTCTCTCTCTCTCTCTCTCTCTCTCTCTTATATATATATATATATATATATATATATATATATATATATAGAGAGAGAGAGAGAGAGAGAGAGAGAGAGTGTGTGTGTGTGTGTGTGTGTTTGAATTTGATGTGTTTGTTCATTTGCACCTTCCTTTTGAATGTAAAGATCTAGCTTTGTAATTCAAAGAGAAATAAAAAAATAAGTTGGATGATTTTAGCTATTTTCTAGAACTTTATTGCATATTTATATATAAATATTCCTTCCAACGCAGAATCATGAGGTTTGTTAATCTTTAATGAAGAGACATCAATCTCTGAAATACAAATATAAGAATAATCTATTATGTTCGATTACAGAGGAATAGTTGAAATTGTTTATACTTCAAACGACATTCTTTACATAAGGTAGGCTTATAATTTTAAAACGGTAGTTATATTGAAACTAAATATACTTTAAAATTTACAATTATACACTGTGTAAATAATGTATGTGTAAAGTCAAATGTTTTCAACAAAGCACGTCTTATTTCATCCAAAGACCTCTATATTTACTGAGATGATAATACATCACTATTTGAGCAACCAACAAATCCCACAATCAATTATATCTGTGTGTGAGTGTTTAAGTTTGACCGTCGTTTTTACAGGTCAGATGATATTATATACATACACACACACATATATAGATACGTAAATATATATGGATATGTTTATGCATCTGTATATATGTATGTGTGTGTGTGTGTGTGTGTCTGTCTATGTGTGTGTTTGTGTTTTTGTGTGTGTGTGTTTGCTGAGGGAGGGTGCGTGAATGTGTGTGTGTGTGTGTGTGTTTGTGTGTGAGCGTGTGTGTGTGTGCGCGTGTGTGCGTGCGTGTGCGTGTGTGTGCGTGTGTGTGTGTGTGTGTGTGTGTGTGTGTGTGTGTGTGTGTGTGTGTGTGTGTGTGTGTGTGTGTGTGTGTGTGTGTGTGTGTGTGTGTGTGTGTGTGTGTAGATGTAATGCGGAAAGAGGGTGCGTGTATGTGTGTGTAGATATAATGGACAGACCGGAAAATGTGGAAAGATTAAAAGAAGACTTAGAAAATAATTCTGATGTAAAATTGAATATCCAGCCCATTCCAAATAAAACTACTAGCAATAGAACAGGCAGACAATAAATAACAGATATATATCAAGTCTGTCTACACAGAAGACGCTAACAAATCGTTGTAGGCATAGGTGGGTGGTTAAAACGTTCACTTTGTAACTACGAGATTCAGTTCGATTGTATCCATTACCCACCATGTTTGGCAAGAAGAAGCTTTTAACAGGTCAGTTTACAAATAAATATTCGTAGTTGTTACTTTACGATGTTTATGATAAGTGTGTTCGTATTCTGATGAACAACCAAATAGCAGTGAAACAACCTTATGTTTTGTATGGGCAAAGATAATAACAAATTGTTTTCTAAATTTCTTTAAATTCTCATAGTATGTCTTATAGACTGTAGTCATTAGTCATAAATACATTAAGTTTCGCTTCAATTGTTTTTTATATGCTGCATTGTGTTTATATAGCTAGATAAAAAAACACAATCTAGCCAACTCCACTTCTTTATCTAGCTACGTACACTCTCTGAAAACTAGGAATAGACCATTTACACTTCAATGGGAAGTAGTAGGTAGGACCACATCGTATAAACCACCGAATAAATTGTGTAATCACTGTCTTCTAGAGATCCGTACTATAATCTTTTCGAAACTAGACCTCCTAAATAGAAAGTCAGCACCACTACCGACACTCGTTCCATAACTTTAAACCTAGCTGCTAGTATATAACAATGTCAGATTTGAATTCCTCACCACCATTAACACTTCACATCTAGGACTTATCATCCCCCACAGCATCACACTCTTTGATCAGCTCTTTCCTCTACACAATTCCTATTTATCTCTAGCCTTATACTCTACAATAACTGTTAGAATTAAGCATAAAGTTACCACCTTTTGATATAACTAATATAGCTTAAGTGTATTATATACAGTAATGGATATATAATATGTAGAGACATTTAATATAATATGTAATAATAAATGATATATACATTTATAATTAAATGTTTAATTAATAGCATGTATATAAGGGAGTTACTTTTAACACAATATAATAATAATTGTTTCTACTTTTGGCACAAGGCCAGCAATTATCCCAGTACATGACTGGTACTTTATTTTATCGACCCCGTAAGGATGAAAGGCAAAGTTAACCTCGGCGGGATTTGAACTCAGAATGGCAAGGGCTGTAACTCTATGCTGCAAAGCATGGCGTCCGACCCTCTACCGATACTGCATAATAATAATAAAGTATATATACATTCATAATTGAATATATAAAGTAATAGCATTGTATATAAGGGATTAACTTTTAACACAATATTGTAAATTATTACACATATGATGTAACTACTTCGACATTTAAACAGCTATACAATTTTTCCATAACATATATCTTGTCCAGTAATGAATAGATAACAATCTAAAGAGACCGTTAATGTATTATAGGAAAATACACTGTATTTAAAATTAAGTATAAATATATAACATTATGTCATAGAAATTCACTTGTATCACATTATAATGTGTATTAGAGCAAAGAATTTAAATAATTGAATTTATTAGCTAGTTACCTCCCCTTACGCATTGGCTCCCCTTAATCTTGGATCACATACTTACTTCCGGAAACTAAACCGTTGGAAAAACTACCTGTTGAACAACACTAATCCAGGAATAAGAATACAATAAGAATAATTTACAATCCATTGCTTTAACAAACTTAAAACATTCAATATAAACATTAACTAAAATATAATTCAACATATGTAATGGAAAAGACTGCAATAACTTTGTTTTTCTCAACACACACAAATTCGAACACTATCAACATATTACATCCGCCATAGATTTTAATACATTAACATATTTGCTTAACATACAGTATTTATTTATCTATATATGCATAATACCTTTGCTTATTTCCTTCTCATATATATGACTAACGCATGTGCACTTTCTACACGCTTGCATATGTACTGCTACTGTACTATTCCTCTCTCAATGACTCTTTAATTATTAGACTATTCTCTTGTATTATCTGTTGCATGTATTCCACACTGTACTTTTAATTTGAATTATTGTATAATTCTCGTATGATATATGTCGCACCCAGTACACCCTATAAATACGAAACTGTTGCTCACAACATCAATATATATGTATCTATATGATTGTTCAGTTGAATAGGAGGTTAATTATATGTAAAAACATTGATGACTCCAAATGACTCCGATGACTCCAAACGAAAATTTGGAAGAAACGATTGTCAGCTATTAAATGATTTGAACACAACTTTGTTAATTGTCTAATTTATTTTCCTGCTCTGTAAAACACCTGATGTTCTTACATTGAGCTATTTCTCTTACTGGTAATAAGGTAGTAGAAATTACTGACCTTTCCTGTTTAAAGTTGTTTATAGTATATACATAACTATAAATAGTATTATTATTATATATATATATATATATACATGTGTGTGTGTGTGTGTGTGTGTGTGTGTGTGTGTGTGTGTGTGTGTGTGTGTGTGTGTGTGTGTGTGTGCGCGCGCGCGTGCGTGTTTGTGTAGTGTAAAAGGTAAACAGAAATAACAACACAATCGGTACAATCTATGAAAGGAATATATAAAGTTAACGCATGAAATAGCAGAAAGGTGGTTTTAACGTTTCGGACGCTAGTCATTCATCAGAAGAAAGAATGAGAAATAAGATAGATTGAAGGAATGGGCGGGGTAGAATTGGAAAAAATGTCTTTAGATAAAAATAACAGGTCCATTCATGTCGACATCCCTTGGAAAACTGTTGATTCTGGCGTTTTGTGTATGATATATATTTTAAAACAGTGGATGATGGAGCGCGTCTACATATATATATATATATATAAGTCTATTTATACATATATAAGTATGTACACGTACATAAATATATGTATACAGACGTACAGTGGTATGTATATGCATATACATAGATGCACACATATATATATATGTACGTATGGATTCACCGAACATTTATTATAATGCTCGGTGTGTTTGTAAACAAACATCCCGTATTAAGCCATAGTGTCTAGCAACCATCGTTGCTCGTTTGTTCAACACTGACAAAGGAACGCTGTACTAGTTTCAAGCTTATTAGCTATCGTCAGCAACGTATACCTTCCTGCCAGATTGTTGAACGTATATACTTACCTTATGCATATTATATATATATATATATATATATATATATATATATATATATATATATATATATACATATATACATATATAGAAGGGAGATCTCTCTAACACCAACAACTACAGGGGATCTCACTGACGTCACTTGTGGCAAAGACCCTCAACAGGATGATTCTTAACAGGATCCAGCCTGAGATGGAGAAAAAGCTCAGGGACAACCAGAACGGCTTCAGAGAGGGAAGATTAACCACCAGTCACATCCTGATGCTGAGAAGGATATTGGCGGGAGCTAGAGCAAAGTGCCTTCCTGCGGTCATATTATCATTGCTGAAAATATTATTATTATTATTATTATTATTATTATTATTATTATTATTGAATGCCATGGCTCGGCTCTGTAAGGTATAGTAATTTTTAACCGCTATAACAATTGTAAATTGTTTAAAACTTGAACCAAATTGTAGATAAAAACACCCTCTTCCTCGTGAGAGGGGTCTTTCTGCCCGTTATTTCACCCTTCGGCGTTAAATAACCGCTTATTGGGGTTTTGTGCCCAATATTCATTTTAAACCGTAAAAAAAACATGGCTACAAAAATGAATTTTCACAAGTCACTCCCACTCATTCCGTCTTCTTCTTCCTCAATAGTCACTACATCAGAGAGACTTTTTGTCTCTCTCCCTCCCTTCTCTAAATGTGGTGTCGCATCGGCCCCAAGCGACGCCATTAAAGAAACAGAAAAATATATTTTCTGGTAGCTTTCACCAAGAGAGCGTGCATTCCATGGAACATTTCTCCACGACGACGACAACGACGAAAAATGTGTGCGGTAAATACGTAAAGCAATTTCATTCGTCTGACGTCATGAAGAATAGCAGCAGCAGCCGTAATAACAGCACCAGCAGCAACAGTGACAAGGAAAACACTGGTAGCAGCCGCAACAACATCAGCAGCAGCATAAACAACAACAGCAGCAACAGCAACAACAACAGCAGCATCAGCAACAACAACAACAACAACCACTGCAACAGCGGCGGCGGTCGTAGTACCAGCAGCAACAACAAAAGTAACAGCAGCTCTGACGACAACAACAACAACAACAAGAAGAAAGAAAAACCAATCTCGTTTGCAGGTATCGCAAAGAACCTGGAAACCATCCTCATAACAAATGAGGAATTACAGGAAGCAAAGAAGATGGTGACGAAAATCGGACACCGATCAATCTGCAAGGCAGCCGAAAAATGTTTCGAAACCCAACAGCACTGTACGGTCACGTACCGTACAGTAAGCACAGCATCACGTAGGGTTGAAAGAGCCACAGAGGCTCAAATACAAAAAGCCTTAGGGTCTGTGTGGAAGCGGAAAACGCATATCACCCGAGGCAAGAAATATGCCACCGTGGACGTGCATTTTGCCACATCCCAGGAGGCAAAGGCTCAATTCTTAGTGACCCTAAGGAGTGAGGAAATGGTGTTGGTGTCCTCCTACTGCAGGCAAAAAATTGTAATGGCCCTCCAAAAAAGGGATGGCCCCTTCTTGGCTGGCCGCGTCTGTCCTCGTCGGAATCGAGGACAGAACAACTGTACTGCAAGTACTGAAAAAAGTACGAGAAGATTGGGTAGGCACCTCCATTGAGATGTTAATGCAAACCAACCAGGAGTGCATCGAAGCTATCCCGGATATGATAGACTTCGATAACGGCACTCAACTGCCCATAAGGGTTGAGGGCAAACACCCGAAATGCTTTGGCTGTGGGTCGAAGACTCACCTCAGGGCCTTCTGCAATGAGAAGACCCTGAGAAAGGAGAAAACCCCCCTCCTTCCAAAACCGGTTCCACTGCTACCAGCAACAGGGCAGGCGGCAAACAGGTAGGATAGGTCCGTGGCACCCATACCCACGCCACGGAAATCAAGAACAGCAGCAGCAGTGGAAGTATTAACAACAACAACAGTAATACCAAATGCAGCTGCAACAGAGACTCCACTGCAACCATCACCAACAAGAATAAGTGAAAGAGTGGAGCTGGTACCCCTCCCCGACATCACAGAATCGGACATGGAGTGTGAGGTGGGAGAGGGATGGCAAAAGGTCGCAAGAAGGCACAAACACAGAAGCAGCGCATCGTCGCCTTCGAAAGGGGAGGGAAGAAATGAAAAAAGAGTAAAGGCTACTGCAAAGAGACTTACAGCAGCAACATCACCAACACCATCTCCACCCACACTAGCACCACCATCACCACCGGCGGCAACCCCACCGCCAACAACAACAACACCTTCAACACCCCCACCTCAAGAACCAACATCGCAAACACAACAACAAAACACACACACCCAGCAACAACGACAAGAAAATAGCAGAACCACACCGCACCCCCAGAAAAAGAAATGCACAGCAATAAATACACACAACAAGAAACTAATGACTTACATAATTGAACACACAGATATTTCACAGCACGACTACATAATACCAGCACCAATCAAAACACCAGCGAACATAAGACTGTTAAGAATAAAACAGAAACAATACACAAACATTAAAATAAAATTCCCCAACGCAGTTGTTGATTTCAGAGACCTAGGAGGGACACTCAACCGGAGAGTATACTCGGATATACTCTCAGAAGAGCCGACGACCAGCTGAAGGGACGATTCACCAGACGATCAAGTAGAAAGGGATGGAGAAACCATCCTTCCTATACGAGAAGTAAGGTAAGTGGTCTTTCCCATCTTTTCCACTCCTTTTCAACATGACCTCACTCAGAATAGGCAGCATAAATGCGCGTCGTTTGGGGTCGTCATGGAAGCAGGGCCACCTGCTCAACGACCTCAGGTCACTAAACATAGATGTAGTGGCCATCAGCGAGACCAGAATCTCCGAAGCAGGGGCCTTCGCACCGATCTTCGGTGCTACGATGTGTACGCATCTCCCAGCCGTCCGGGATCGGGGGGAGGGAGTTGCTGTGCTTTTTCGGAGAGGTTTGGATCTCGCCATACGGGCCATCTTCCTGGACCCAGAAGGTAAGTTGGTGGTGCTAGACGTGACCAGCGGAGACGAGCAAGCTTTCAGGCTAGTGGCCGTCTATGCCCCGACAGGAGCAGGGCGGCCTGAATTCTTCCGGCGTCTGGAGACCTTTCTTGGAACGTCCCGCTCTTTAGTGTTAGGGGGTGACTGGAACGGGATCTTAGATGCAATCTGGGACTGTGTGGGATTAGCGGATAGGGGAGAAGGGTGAAAGAGCCTCACCAACCTGCTCAGGCGTTTTGAACTGTCTGACAGGTACCGATTGGATTTCCCGAATGTGCCAATGTGGACTTGGACAAACCGCATCGGGTCATCCAGATCATATCTAGATAGAGTATTTTGTAGGGAAATAGATAGGTCTAGCATAGGCTGTCCACAATTCAAGATAGTCAGCTACACGGACCACAAATTCGTGATCTGTGTGCTTGACTTAGATAGGCTTCATAGACGAGGACCCGACTACTGGAAGCTAAACGCGTCCTTACCAGCGCCCAAGGTCTACAGAGACCGGATTAGCGAACTAGTTAAGCGGGCGTTGACGGGGGCCATCGTCAACAAGTAGTGGTTTGCTCTGAAAAGAGCGATTAGAATAGAGTCCATTAGGTTTAGTAAGGCTTTAGCTATAGAGAAAAATAGAGCAGAGGGAGAACTAGTTAGAAAATTAGACGTGGTGCTTAGCAAAGGCATCGCGACCGACGTACTTGCGGCGAAATTGGCCCTTGACCAATTATTCAATGCAAAGCACGAAGGCTGCGTTGTCAGAGCTAGGGTGCGTGCTCTCAGACACGAGGGGACGAAAGCCGTTCAATGGGCCCGAGTGGCGGAGGCGCGTCGTGGCAACAAAGCCACACTCCGGTCTTTGGTGGACCACGACGGGCGCATGCTACTCGATCCCGGGAAAATGTGTGAAGCTTTTCAGCGACACTTCGCTCAGCTTTTCGAGTGCAGCGGCGGGCCGGATCGAGGGATGGACTTCAGTGTCTACCTCGACGGATTGCCGTGGCTCTCGGCCACTGAGGCGGAGTGTTGCGAAAAGCTGATAACAGCCGCTGAAGTAAGGGAGGCAATGACTGGCTGCACAAGGGGTAAATCGTCTGGTTTGGATGGTCTGCCCTATGAACTTTACGCACAGATTCCAGACTTGTTCGGAGGCCTCTTGGCGGACCTCTACTGCAACTGGCAACGAACGGGAGAATTCCCAGCTCTGTGAGCCGAAGAGCGGTGGCGCTGCTGAGAAAGGATCCGAACAAGGGGGATAACATAGATAATTTCAGGCCCATAACTCTACTAAACACAGAGTTCAAGATTTTGGCCAAGGTGCTACCAAAGAGGTTGGCGCTTGTCGTTGGTGGTCTGGTGGGAGAGGCGCAGACGTGCGCCATTCGCGACAGATTCATCCACGACAACCTCCACTTCATGCGATACATCGTAGAGAGGGTAGCTAGGGAACCTGGCACGGGTGGATCCTTGATCAATTTAGATCAGTCGAAAGCTTTCGATAGGGTCGACCATCGTTACCTAGCGGCAGTCCTGAGGCTATGGGCCCGTCTTCAGAGGCTGGATCGCTGCCATGCACAGCGACATCTGCTCTGTGGTGAGAGTGAACGGTCACCTTTCGGAACCGTTCAACATCATGCGCTCGGTCCGCCAAGGATGTCCCCTGTCGTCCCTCTTGTACGTATTGACTCTCGAGCCATTACTGCACAAACTGGAGACGTTGAGGGGGGTCCTGTGTGAACTACGATGCGGAAGATCCGTGTCAGCATATGCGGACGATATCACCGTAGTGGTGTCGAACGCCAAACACATCGAGGCGATCGGCACTACACTAAGAGAATACGAAGCGGTTACAGGAGCAATGATCAACCAGGAAAGGTCAGTGGGCCTGCAGCTCGGCACCTGGAGAGGCAGGTCCATGCCGTCCAACAGCGTCGTCGGGCGCTGGACGGACGGACCGGTTAAATTGCTAGGGGTCTGGTTCGGTCCAGACCTCCAGACGGACAAAAACTGGGACGAGGTGACGAGCAGGGTGGCTTCTCTCACCCAGAAATGGGCCGAGAGGAAGCTATCCCTGAAAGGTCGAGCGGAGGTGGCCAACGCGTACATCGCGTCCGTCATCTACTACCGCCTGACCGTCGTACCTTGTCCTAAACTCCGCCTGACTGCGCTGGAGCGTTTGCTCTTTCGCTTTTTGTGGAAGGGACGTGCTCCGATGGTCAGGCGGTCCATCTGCTGTCAACACCCGCTACGTGGAGGGCTGGGCATGCCGTGGCTGATGATGCGCAGACACGCGCTCAGGCTACGACATCTCCACCTCTTCCTCGACAGTGATCAGGTGTGGTCGCCGTTTGCTAGACACGTTTTTCCCCAGCTCTCAGCTGGGTTTTTCCCCGGTTTTTCCCCGGATCCAGCTATCAGCTGAGTCCATCGTGAGGATTGCCCCGCCCTCTTCCTATAGCCGGGAAGGGCAGGCAGTTTTTATCTGTCTGGTGGCCATGGCGAAAGAGATAGTATGGTGGACACGTTTGAAAGGGCTGAAGACTTACCTCTTCGGTGATGCCCTGATTAACTTTTTCAAATTTCATTTGAAAAGGAAAATCAGGGTAGAGAGGGAAGTGCTCTCTTCCCAGCATTTTGTTGAAAGATGGGTGAGAGAAGCAAGTATGGCCCAAATGAATGGGCCTTCTCTGAGTATGTGTCTGTAAATTAAAGGTGGAAAACTGGGAGAGGGCACTTGCCCTGGTGGTCAGGGTCACTGTGGTCTTTTAATGGGCTTTCTCCACAAATGTCCCTCGGAAGTCTCCCCCCTATTGGGGAATTTTTTCTTTGTTATTTTATTACATCCTCTGTTTTTTTACACGCAGAAATGCCCATTTGTACCGTCCTGTATTGTCCTGTACTGTCCTTAATGTCTACTTTATGTAAACCCTTGTGGTTAATAAAGAAAACATTATTATTATTATTATTAGTAGTAGTAGTAGTAGTAGTAGTAGTAGTAGTAGTAGTAGTATTGCTATTATTATTATTATTGTTATAGATGATCAGCAGCAGAATTATGACACGACATGTGTAATAGTCGTTGAGACAGGTGAGGAGGTGGAGGCTGAGTATTATGCGGCTCATTAGTGGTTTTCTAATACCAATGTCTGGTGTTAAGTAGTCTTCAACAATTTATTGTCTGAACTACATATAATGATGTAGATCATCAATAATATTTAGAAAGATAGGATAGGCATACAGACGAAACATAAAACATAACACATGAGTCTCCCTCCATTTTCTTTCGTCTTTAGTGGTAGTTTACTCGATTTATTCAACTACTATTACTAGTTATTTGCATTGCGGCGACTATAATTTCAAAGTTTAACATCCCCCATTGCGTTGTAAGTCGACCATATGTTGTTATGTTTCTAGCTTCTCGCTTAAATCTTCTAAAATAACGATAATTAGTGGCTTAGACCCCGTTGGTATAACTGTTAAAAGCGCTCACTCGACCTACGATGTTCTTTTCCACTCAGACATCTCAGTTGTTCACACTTTTTCCGTCTCTGGGAGTACTTTATCCGATTTATTGAGCTATTATTTATAGTTATCTGCATTGGAGCAACTATATTTTCATGCACACACACACACACACACGATGTGTATGTGTGTGTGTGTGTGTATGTATGTGTGTGTATATATATATATATATATATATATATATATATATATATATATATATATATATATATATATGTGTGTGTGTGTGTGTGTGTGTGTGTGTGTGAAAGAGGTGGAATGTTTCATTTATTCATATTCTTACAACATAAGCAGCATGATCGTAAATAAAGACTTATAGACAGAATCTATAGCACCCTATTACTTCTCTCATAAAGCTTTACTACCACTGTACCGTAATATCATGCCCATATTTCAAGAATATGAAAATATCTACTAATACAATACTGTTATACATATTCAGTTATTCCCCTTTCGTGGTTTAAGACGATCGTATGATATGAACCCAATATAAGAAAATATCTTGGTTGTTGAGCGCTTGATTATGCACAACAAACCAAATCATTGATAAACAATATATCGGAATATTTTAACTAAGAACATTACCATACCCAATTGAAATGCCTAAATAAAATGCTTGCTCCCTAAAGCTAAACTGCTTAGTTGTGACTTTGCGATATCGTACTAACAATTTTAAACAGGCAGGCACTAAAACAACCGAAACTAACTAGGGCTAGAAAATATAAAAATGCCAACCAACCAATCTATACCACTTCTAATATGAAGAATATCTCTTTGATATAATTTCAGTTCAACACCTCTTTCTAATTGCACCTATCTAAAGAACATCTGAATATATTTACGGACATTCAGTCAAAACAAAAAATAAGTATCATATAGAAACCTCCACATATAATAGCCTAATATCAAACTCACTAACGTGGAATACTTTAATTATATAAACACCCATCGATAGATGATGAACTCCTGACTGAAAGCTGATAACAAAATATAACCCTTAAAAATTAAACACTTCACATTAAAGTATCATAAAGAAACTTTTAAAACAAACTCATAAATCCACTCAAATCAGATATAGGCAGCAAAATCAATAAATACACCCTCGATTATCATATTTTACCTGCACTTGAAAAAGCTACCCAACTATCTCTCCAGAATAACTCACAGTCAGTAATCATTTGGTTTAGAAACGGTAATGATAAATAATCAGAATTTCTACAATTTGACATAAATTTGACACATAGCTAAAATGGTTCTATTGGAAGCCCTGAAATTTATTAAAACTACCATCCAAAATCAATGCCTACGATACAGACGTAATCCTTCAAACTAGAAAATCTCTAATGCGGTACATTTTGTCAAAGAAATGCACAGATGCTCCGTTCTGTGTCGGCATGAAAGCGAATTTGTGGAGCTAAGCGACCTCGTTAAATTATTCTTATTACTCAATCTAAAATACAACTTCATAGAAAGTGGTCTATACAGAGATTACACATTACTAAGCGTAAGAAATTATACCTCCAGTTCCACTGATTTGTTAAGAAATATAGTTTATCTATAACTGCTCAAAGTCTTTTAAAAACTCGACCTTTCAAATTCTGTATTCTAGCGCTTCCCTATCCAAACCAGTCTCATAATTATAGACACATATAGATATTCAAACCACTATATAAACATTCTAAATAACCTCGTAAAAATGCATCTCTCGGGATATTAAACGGCTTACAACGAATAAATCGTTGAAAATAATACCCTCTATTAAAACCAAGCTCTAAAGAACAGTGGCTTTCAGGAAAGGATTATTTACATTAGGTACACAAATAATCAAACTAAACGAATAAGATAAGTAAGTTGGTTTAATTCACCTCAAAGCATAGACGTTGCTACCTTTATACAGAATTATTTCTACTGAAGACAGAAACCACCAAATATTTAATAATTATCACTGTCGGGCTAAGCTATATAACATCGACTAAGTGCTCATCTCTCAAGACAACTGCAACTGTACCAATGCAGCTTTCTGTTCCATAAATTCAAAATCACTTATGTAAGAAGTAGTATATCAGTAAAAGATCCTTATATCCATCTCCCCAGCCCCAAATCTACATTTACTTCCCGACAATGAACTGAAAAAACAATACAACATACCTACTTATTCAAGCAAGATTCTATGAACAACACACATATCATCCATTACAGTATGAAATGGTATATAATCGCGACTGTAAAACAATTCACTAAAGACCGAAAAAGCATTCCGAGAGATCGGAATTAATTCCCTAAAGACAGAAAGACCATGTCTAATCTAAACATCTGAAATCTGATATGCAAATTACCATAATAAACAAGCAGAGAGGGAGTATTCTGAAGCATTTAAAATATTTCAAATGTATATAACATCAAACAAACATCCCATAATGATTTGCACCATTATTCTATCACTTCCCACGTTACCCTGCTACTATCAATACGTCTACCAACAAATTTGCTGCAATCTAACTGCCGTTTCATCTCACTATATCCTCTACAGAAGTTTTAATTTATTGATTATTATACCTTAGGGCAGTGGATTTGCAGTATCGGTAGAGGGTCGGACGCCATGCTTTGCAGCACAGTTACGTCCCTTTACGGACTGAGTTCAAATCGCGCCGAGGTTAACTTTGCCTTTCATCCTTATGGGGTCGATAAAATAAAGTACCAGTAATACACTGGAGTAATTGCTGGCCTTGTGCCAAATGTAGAAACAATTATACCCTAATTCTTATTATAAATTAGTTTATCAATATATTTGATATATTGTTGGTATTCTTTTAACTTCTTTAAATGCTTTATGTAGATATGCATGTATACATACACACGCTTGTTTATATATATATATATATATATATATATATATATATATAGGAACCAGTAAGACCCCGACAGCTGAGCTCAAGCCGTTTCGACGGCTAATTCTGGACTCTGAGTCCAGAATTAGCCGTCGAAACGGCTTGAGCTCAGCTGTCGGGGTCTTACTGGTTCCTATTACCCACTCTACTACCTCAAGTATTGAGTACTTTGGTGCGTTATGGTCCACCTGGTTCCTTACCACATTTCCTTCGTTATATATATATATATATATATATATATATATACGTATATATTATACACACAAACATACATACATATATATATTATTACTATATGTATATATATATGTGTGTGTGTGCATGTGAATATGGGTTTATGTATTTATGTGTGTGCATACATAAATAATACATATAATAATAATAATATATATATATATATATATATAATAATAATTGTTTCTACTTTTGGCACAAGGCCAGCAATTACCCAGTTCATTACTGGTACTTTATTTTATCGACCCCGTAAGGATGAAAGGCAAAGTTAACCTCGGCGGGATTTGAACTCAGACCGTAAAGGGACGTAACTAAGCTGGAAAGCATGGCGTCCGACCCTCTACCCATACTGCCAATCCACCGCCCTTATATATATAATAATAATACATATAGTACATATAGAAATACAGAGACTTATACCTGGGAGTGTCGTGGTGGTAGATGCCTCAAACACCCCCCCCCCCCCAACGGGTCTTGTCAGAAGTAACCGTCTCCAACTAACCCCGCTGGATCCTCAAGCGTGACCAACCAAACTCATGGATGTTATCCAAACATCTAGCTTGGGGTCTACCCCTGTTTCTCTTACCAGTTGGTTTCGCCTGTAAAATCTGCTCAGCGATTCTTCTTTCCCGAGACGTTCTAAACCACATACCCATAGTATCGGAGCTGTGATCTCTCAATTCTGAGAAGTAGCGGTTCTACCTGGAGTGACTCTAAGATAACCGAGCTACGCAGTTTACCGAGTAACATTACTCTAAAGACCCTTCAGAGGAAACTCATTTTGGCCGCTTGAATTCTTTCGGTTATTACACAAGGCTGGAGGCTGAATTAAGTGCAATAATTGCAGGAGCTGATACAGTAATGCGCCAGCTTCAGTATTCAGTAGTCGGGAGAAGCGAGGAAGGCATAAAAGCCAAACTCGCTGTCTTCAATTTGGTTTTCTTGCCAACCCTTACCTATAGTCATGAATATATATGTGTGTGTGTGTATGTGTGTGTGTATGTGTGTGTGCGTGTGCATGTGTGTATGTGTGTGTGTGTGTATGTGTGTGTGTATAATTATATAAATCATATATTTATATATAATTAATTATATAATTATATATATATACATGTATGTGTATATACATGTATATAGGTATGTGTACAGATACGTAGATAACTACTTACATATATATACATACATTCATACATACATAAATACATACATTCGTACACACATACATGTATACATTTATACATGCATGCGTGCATGCATACACACACACATATACATACATACATACATACACAGACACACACACATATACATACATACATACATACATACATACATACATACATACACACACACATACATACATACATACATACACACACACACACATACATACATACATACATACATACATACATACATACATACATACATACATACATACATACATACATACATACATACATACGACAAGTATGTTCCTATATAATACTGCGAATCCTATCCAAAAGAATACAATGTTCTCTTAACGATCCACAGGATGTTGAAGCATGACCGGAAATGAATATAGAAGCCTAGCAGGCAATAAGAAGGGGCGTTGGCCATATTGGATTTCAAATGCGTAGTCTCGCTTAAATATTTACGCTTATATTAAGCAGTTGATGGCTTCGGTAAGTAAGTTTCTTTTTGACGTAAAGAAATACTTTCATTTCTTTCTGGATATCCGCCATTTTCCAACAGCATCATTTATATATATACTTACATATA
>OZ024741.1:187370119-187405119 GCA_964016885.1 Eledone cirrhosa
TTCCTCTCGTCTTTTTCCTCAACCTACAGGCTGATATAGAGAGAAGGCCCATTCACTCGGGCCATTCTCGCCACTTTCACCCACCTTTCATAAAACTTGCTGGGGTACAGCACCTCTCTCTCCATCCTGATTCTTCTTCTAAAGTGGTATTTGAAAAAAAGAATCAGTTGTTTGCCGGAGAGAAAGGTGTCTGACCTCAGCCCTTTCAACCTTGTCCACCATACAACCTCTTTTGTCATAGCTATCAAACAAAGCAAAACCGCCTCTCCTTCGTTTTTGAAGGAGGGTGGCGGTTTGATCATGACAATGGACTCGGTAGTCAACCGGCTTGGTGCCACCCGCGACAATAGTCGTTCTTCATAGCCCCACAGGTCAGTAACGCCCGGGCAGTGTATGAATGTGTGCGCGACGGTTTCTTCGTCTCGCACGCACCTCGGACAGATCTTTTTCGAAGGGTCCCTGCCCGGGCGCCCATGTCTGTAGATCTTGTCTCGAACTGGTAGAGCTCCTCAGTAACACTGCCAGACCAGAGACTTTTGGAAGTTGTCCATCGGTCCCGGGCGGAAGGTCCTACCGAACAGTCTGGCCAGTTCGTCTTCCTCTACGCCCAGAGTTTCACCGAGCGCGTCGTCGCACTTGCTGCGGACAAACCCTCTATAAAATGATGAAGTGGAGTCTCCACTGACCGCCGGGTCCGCCTGCCAGAGGGCTGTGAGCGCCTGAGCACATTCGATGTGCCAGTCGCCCATTTTCCTCGGTCTTTGCTTGACCCAGGACTGCAGCTGGGTCAGCGAGACGAGCCGTGGGAAGGCTCGCCTCACGAACGGGGCCCACACCGGTTGTCCGGTGAGGAATACGTAGAGATGCCGCAGCCTGAGCACGTGTTTGCGCATCGTCAGCCACGGCATCACCAGCCCTCCGTTGGAAGGGTGTTGGCAGCAGATGGATCTTCTCACCAAAGGAGCCCGCTTTCTCCAAAGGAATTGGATGAGCGCGCGCTCTATTTTGGCGAGCGTTTTGGCTGGACAAGGCACGACAGTCAAGCGGTAGTAGATGGCGGTAGCTATAAAAGTGTTCGCCACCTCCGCTCGACCTTTCAAGGATAGTTTGCACTCAACTCACTTCTGGGTGAGTGCAAACACCTTGGCCGTCACCTCATTCCAGTTCTTCTCCACCTGGAGGTCCGGACCAAACCAGACCCCGAGCAGCTTTACCGGTCCTTCCGTCCAGCGTCCGATGACGCCATCGAAAGGCATCGGTCTGCCTCTCCACGATGCGAGTTGCAAACCGATGGACTTGTCCCTGTTCAGCTTCGCTCCTGTGAATCTTTCGTATTCCTTCAATAAGGTGCCGACTTCCTCGTTTTTCGAGGCGCTCGACACCATTACTGCCTACGCCGACGACGTGGCAGTAGTGGCTCGAGAGTCAGTACGTACAGAAGGGAGGAGAAAGGGTATCCCTGTCGAATGGATCGCGTGATATGGAACGGCTCCGAGAGGTAGCCGTTCACCTTGACCCTTGAGCAGATGTTGCTGTTGTGCATTGCAGCAATCCAGCCTTGAACACGGATCCGAAGCCTGTCGCCTCGAGCACCGCATCCAGGTAACGATGGCCAACCCTATCGAAAGCCTTAGACTGATCCAAGTTGATCAGGGCCCCACCGAAGCCGGGTTTACACCCTACCCTGTCTATGATGTATCGCATGTGGTTGAGGTTGTCGTGTATGGACCTGGTCGGGATTGCGCTTGTCTGCGCTTCTCCCACCAGGTTTTCGACGACAAGCGCCAGCCTCTTTGCCAACACCTTGGCCAAAATCTGTAACTCTGTGTTTAGCAGAGTTATGGGCCGGAAGTTGCCTATGTCGTGCCCCTTATTCTCGTCCTTCCTGACTAGTGTGACTACGCCCCCTGTCACATAACTGGGAATTCTCCCGTTCTGCTGCCAGTTGCAGTACACCGCTTCCAGGAGACCGGAGAATAAGTCCGGCATTGCTATGTAAAATTCGTAGGGTAGACCGTCAAGACCTGGAGATTTGCGTTTGCCGCATTGGCTCAGCGCGTCCCCTATCTCAGCGGCTGAAATCGGCTTTTCGCAGAACTTTGCCTCGCTGTCCGCGAGTCCCGGTAGGCCGTCGATGTATGGACCGAAATCCATGGCCCCTCCCGGCGCGCCGCCCTGCCCAAACAGTTGAGCAAAGTGCCGCTGAAAGGCCGCACACATCTGCTTCGGCTCACGTATCATGCGTCCGTCTTGGTCCTTCAAAGACCGAATCGTGGACTTTTTGCCACTTTTTGCCTCCGTCACTAGGGCCCAGCTAACATCTTTGGCTCCCTCGTTTCCCAGAGCACGTATTTTGCTTCTGACAACGCAGCCCTCGTGCTTTGCGTCGAAGAACTGGTCTAATGGCGTTCTCGTTGCTAGCACGCTGGCTACGTTGCCACTTCTAATTGCCTCTTCTACTTCATCTACCAGTTCCTTCTCGGTCCTATTTCTATCTAACGCTAATTCTTTACTAAAAACTAACGAGTCTAATCTAACTGCCCTCTTGAGAGAGTACCACCATCTGTTGTTGACAATGGCCCCTGTCAAGTGCTGTTTAACTAAAGTGCTAATCCGTCTACTGTAGGCTTTGCATGTCGGTAACGACAAGTTCAGCTTCCAGTAAACGGGTCCTTGTCTATGGGTTCTATCAAGGTTGACCATGCAGGTTACTAGTTTGTGATCTGAATAGGCAACCATAAACATTTGTGGACAGCTTAACATGTACCTATCCTTATTTCTAACTAGAACGCTATCTAGGTACGATCTAGATGTTCCGCGTCGATTAGTCCACGTTCACAATGGCACAGTCGGAAAATCTAGTCGATATCTATCAGCCAGGTCAAATAGGCCGATTAACTGTTTGAGGCCGTTACACCCCCTTTATCGAGACATGCTCCCACATAGTTCCAACGTGCATCTAGGATTCCATTCCAGTCCCCCGCTAAAAGCAAGGAGCGCGACGTTCCCAGAAAAGTCTCTAGACGATTGAAGAAGTCTGGTCGCGGTGTCCCGGATGGGGCATATGCGGCCACCGGCCTGAAAGCTCCACCTTCACTACCGTCAACGTCTAGGACCACCAGTCGACCCTCCGGGTCCAGATGTACCGTCTGTGTTACGAGGCCCAGGGTTTCCGCAGCAAAACGGCAACCCCGCCCCCACCCCCCGGCTAACAGAGAGATGCGTAGATCTCAAAGTCATCGAAGATGGGGGCCAGCTGTCGCTCGCTGTGGATCCTGGACTCGCAAATGGCTACTACATCCATACTGTGCGACTTGAGGTCGATTAAGAGTTTTCTCTGTTTCAGGGCATCCCCAGGCCGCGTACATTCACACATCCAACTCTTATATTGGCCATGTTGGTTCTGAAAAGTTAAAAGAAGATGAGAAGAAAACACTCACCTCTTCGTCTCCCGGGGACCAGGCCGCACGATTTCCATGGGGGTGTTAGAGGGGTTGTCTGGGTGGGTGGAGGTTTCCGGTGGGGTGGGGACGGAGATGTTTGGTAGGGTGGGGTGTCTGGGGTGAGGGTGGGGAAACTTTTTAAAAGGACGCGGTTAATGGGTTTAACACAAAGATTACCCACGTCCTTAGGAAAGTTTTCCTTTAAAGACTTATAGGTGTCCGTCGGGACCCTAATCATCTTTAAATTAGGTTTGTCTACACAGTTCGAAAAAGTTTTCCCTTCGGTTTTCACCGAAGGGTCGTTGGAGATGAACTCCATTACAGTTTTGTTTTTTACTGTTTATGTATGTGTAATGTTCTTGTTGTGTTGCGGTGGTTTTTGTCTGTTGTTCTTGTGGGAGCTTTCGTTTTGTTGTAGGTGTTTGTGTTTGGAGTGATGTCATGGTTTTGTTTTCGGGACGGGGGGTTTTTGTTTGTAATGTTTGTGTTGTTTGTGTTGGTGGTTGTATGTTTGTAGTGATGTTTGTTGTTTTTATGTTCTTGTGGTGTCTTTTCTTCTTTCTTTTAGAACGGAGAGGCTCTCCCTCATCATCACTTGGTGATGATGTGGGGGCCTCGTCCGTTGTGGTGTCTGTGTTATTTGGAAGGGGTATATTTTGGGGAGCTGTTGTGTTTGTGGGGTTTTTTGCAGTAGTTTTAGGTGGAGTGGGTTGGGTGGGACTGTGCTTGCAGGTTGGTTTGTTGTTCTTGTTTTGGTTGTGTTTGCGTGTTGTTCTTGTTTTTGTGGTGGTGGTGGTGGTGGTTGTGTTGTAGTTTTGGGTTTGGCAGTAGTGCCTCTTTTTTTTTTAGTTAACTGAGGACAGTAAGCCTTCAGGTGACCACTGCTTAAACAGTGGTAACATGAAGGCCGCCTACCCTCAACAGAAATGTTTATGTGTGAAATTCCATCCAGAGGGGTATTTTAGCTATCCGTTCTGGCCTCATTTGGACCAGAACTTCCATTCTTGTACCATTGAATGTGCCTCTGGAGGACTTTCCCACCGAAATGATGGTGTCTTTGTCGAAATCGATGAAGCCAGTTAGAATCCACCAAACGTTTACATTTGGTGCATTGTTCAAAATTTTTATTTTTTTAGTTCTTTTTCCCATATATGTGGGGAAAAAGGTGTAAAGTGGGGACACAATCGGCGATACAGAATATTTTTGGGCTGTCAATTGGTCTTTCAACAACACCGAAATGCTTCCAAAAAGTTTCCCTTTTTGGATGAAGGCAATATCCTTCATGGAATTCTTCAGAACCAGTTCAATATCGTTTTGGGATAACTGAACTGGTTTTTTCGACACATTTGAAACCGTCCTAAAAATTACTGTTTTTATAACAGTTTCTCTGCGTAACTGTTGAGGAGAAGTGATGCTGAAAGCACCACTCTCACCAAAAGTTACGTACTGTTTTGCATCGCTTAACATTTCCCTAGCATTGGAAATGTCAAGGTATGTGAACAGTTCCGTCTTTTGGACGGTTTGAGCAAAAGAAATCTTTTCCTTGTTCGTGTTGCTGTTGTTGGTGGTGGTGTTGTTGTTATCATTGTTGTTGTTGGTGGTGGTGTTGTTGTTATCATTGTTGCTGTTGTTGTTCTTGTTGTCATTATTGTTGTTGTTGTTGTTGTTCTGGTTGGTGTTGTTTATATTTTGCATGTTATTGGTGTTTGTGTTAGTGTTGATGTTACAATCAACGTCCGATATCGTGCTTTCAAAACTGACGACATTTTCGATGTCTTTCAATGAGGTGCTGAGAGGAGGTGACTGCGAGCTTAACTCTCTTACCGCCTCTCCACCACTTCTAGTTATGAACGCAGCGTTTATGACTGAATGCAAGGTTTGTTTACACTTTTTATTTTAACCGGCGAAATTTTTTTCAAAACGAAAATTTCACCCCAGGGAGGGGTGAAGATGACTTGACCCACCGTCTGAAAGTCCAGACGTGGGGTCAAGCTACAAAATAGTAGATAGATAGATAGATAGATATAGATGTAGGTATATACACACACACATACATTTGTAGAAACATAATTTTATATGGATATGTTACTAGTTAAATTAGAAGTAAGACTATTATCCAACTGGTTTAAGCTTGACCATCGTGTTTATATGGGTTAAATATTATATATTAGTATATGTTAGAGGCGCCATCATCATCACCGTTCAAAGTCCCTTTTCTACACTAACATGGGTTAGACGAGTTGTCCCGTTGTGAGATAAGCCAGATCAGGTGACCGGGTCTTGCTCATACTGAAATTATTTTGTCTTGTTGGCTGCGGTAGGATGACCTTCCTAATTCCAACCAAATTTACAGTGTAGACTGGGCACTTTTTGCGAGACCTATATATTTATACATACATACATACATACATACATACATACATACATACATACATACATACATACATACATACATACATACATACATACATGATGTCTGTCCCCTCGTGATCGAGTATGGCCATTGCACGATATCTTAACTATAATAAAGTGACGAGTGCGGGACTGCATCCAGAATATATTTTTTTATCCCGTTTGTAAAATAAGTTGGATTACTTTGAATCAATAATGAATGAATATTACATAATTTATCCACTAAATTTCGTTGCTGTTCATTAAATATATTTTATTATTTATTTTAAGATTCACTTCTTTAAAATTTTCAAATGTCAAATATATGAATGTTCATTTAGCGATCGCTTAAATGAACATTCATATATTTCCGTCACTAATTTTTTTCCTAATGCAGTTTATATATAATATCGTCTTTTTTTAATGTATCGCGGATTACGTTACTGATTAGATGAGACACTGTAACGCAATCTTCATTCAATTTCTGTGTATATTGTCAATTACGATTTTATTTGATGTATCATATCTACATGCATATATACTTGCGTATAATATCAATATGCACACTACACATGCTAGCAGAAAACCACCCGAAGGGTTGTTTTTCTGCTAGTAACATTAATAATTATTAATTAATGCCATCGTGCAATGACTGTGTGAGAAGATTTTTTTTTAAAGTTAAGACAGACTGTACACTGAGCTAATCCCACTCTCTGAGCGACAGTAGCTATAATCCGAAAAGAAGAAAAGATCAACATCATCAGTATCTACTGAGCTGCAGGTTTTATATCGGAGTTATCCCAGTTTCCTGAGTTGTATGCGTATATATATATATATATATATATATATATATATATATATTTACCACGATAAATTAACGGAGCCATAGGCCCTCGCTATTCCCTGTAAATAATGTGCTCAAAGGAGAAGAAATCCTGAGCTCTTTAAAATACAATATGTTGGAAAGGTAACACACCAGAGAGAGATATACAGTGCGCTATCAATAAAACAGGGGAAAAAACCACCAGGGCATGGAATCTATAACCTATGAAAGGCAGCCTATAGACACGATAATTAAAAATATAAATTAAAGCGTAAATAACCTTTATAACTATATAACACACGTACAAATCCAAAGATACCAATCCTAAAATATGTTTCACCAGTAATTTGTTGAAAGAAATGGATTAGCATCGATTCATCAGCGTGTGTAAGGCTATACATTTCAGACAACACTAAGAGAATTTCAAAAGTGACTGTCCAGCTACACGTGGGAGAGAGAAGTCACAGCGCGTTTAAGGGCAGTGTTCCCTGTTTTGTTGATAGCGCACTCTCTGGTGTGTTACCTTTCCTACATATTGTATATATATATATATATATATATATATATATATATATAATATATATATATATATATATATATATATATATATATATATATATATATATATATGTGAATATAGACATAGAATATTCGAAAATATTCTGTATGTTTATAATAAACATTTTGAAGACCTAATCGCTATATAATAGAATACGTCACGTATTACAATTAGATTCTCGATAAAAGCAAGGGAAGTAATCTACGCGTTTCATTCTCGTTAGAAATCATCAGGACTACATATCCAGTGCTTTTATCGAGAATGACACAGCTAGAGACTTATAGAATACTTAGCTGTGTACAGGAACTGGTTTGAAAGAGCGGTTGCCGGTCCGGCAGAAATTAGAAATTGGGATAAATGCTCTGAAATAGCGATATATATGTGAATATAGACATAGAATATTCGAAAATATTCTGTATGTTTATAATAAACATTTTGAAGACCTAATCGCTATATAATAGAATCTAATTGTAATACGTGACGTATTCTATTATATAGCGATTAGGTCTTCAAAATGTTTATTATAAACATACAGAATATTTTCGAATATTCTATGTCTATATTCACATATATATCGCTATTTCAGAGCATTTATCCCAATTTCTAATTTCTGCCGGACCGGCAACCGCTCTTTCAAACCAGTTCCTGTACACAGCTAAGTATTCTATAAGTCTCTAGCTGTGTCATTCTCGATAAAAGCACTGGATATGTAGTCCTGATGATTTCTAACGAGAATGAAACGCGTAGATTACTTCCCTTGCTTTTATCGAGAATCTAATTGTAATACGTGACGTATTCTATTATATAGCGATTAGGTCTTCAAAATGTTTATTATAAACATACAGAATATTTTCGAATATTCTATGTCTATATTCACATATATATCGCTATTTCAGAGCATTTATCCCAATTTCTAATTTCTGCCGGACCGGCAACCGCTCTTTCAAACCAGTTCCTGTACACAGCTAAGTATTCTATAAGTCTCTAGCTGTGTCATTCTCGATAAAAGCACTGGATATGTAGTCCTGATGATTTCTAACGAGAATGAAACGCGTAGATTACTTCCCTTGCTTTTATCGAGAATCTAATTGTAATACGTGACGTATTCTATTATATAGCGATTAGGTCTTCAAAATGTTTATTATAAACATACAGAATATTTTCGAATATTCTATGTCTATATTCACATATATATCGCTATTTCAGAGCATTTATCCCAATTTCTAATTTCTGCCGGACCGGCAACCGCTCTTTCAAACCAGTTCCTGTACACAGCTAAGTATTCTATAAGTCTCTAGCTGTGTCATTCTCGATAAAAGCACTGGATATGTAGTCCTGATGATTTCTAACGAGAATGAAACGCGTAGATTACTTCCCTTGCTTTTATCGAGAATCTAATTGTAATACGTGACGTATTCTATTATATAGCGATTAGGTCTTCAAAATGTTTATTATAAACATACAGAATATTTTCGAATATTCTATGTCTATATTCACATATATATCGCTATTTCAGAGCATTTATCCCAATTTCTAATTTCTGCCGGACCGGCAACCGCTCTTTCAAACCAGTTCCTGTACACAGCTAAGTATTCTATAAGTCTCTAGCTGTGTCATTCTCGATAAAAGCACTGGATATGTAGTCCTGATGATTTCTAACGAGAATGAAACGCGTAGATTACTTCCCTTGCTTTTATCGAGAATCTAATTGTAATACGTGACGTATTCTATTATATAGCGATTAGGTCTTCAAAATGTTTATTATAAACATACAGAATATTTTCGAATATTCTATGTCTATATTCACATATATATCGCTATTTCAGAGCATTTATCCCAATTTCTAATTTCTGCCGGACCGGCAACCGCTCTTTCAAACCAGTTCCTGTACACAGCTAAGTATTCTATAAGTCTCTAGCTGTGTCATTCTCGATAAAAGCACTGGATATGTAGTCCTGATGATTTCTAACGAGAATGAAACGCGTAGATTACTTCCCTTGCTTTTATCGAGAATCTAATTGTAATACGTGACGTATTCTATTATATAGCGATTAGGTCTTCAAAATGTTTATTATAAACATACAGAATATTTTCGAATATTCTATGTCTATATTCACATATATATCGCTATTTCAGAGCATTTATCCCAATTTCTAATTTCTGCCGGACCGGCAACCGCTCTTTCAAACCAGTTCCTGTACACAGCTAAGTATTCTATAAGTCTCTAGCTGTGTCATTCTCGATAAAAGCACTGGATATGTAGTCCTGATGATTTCTAACGAGAATGAAACGCGTAGATTACTTCCCTTGCTTTTATCGAGAATCTAATTGTAATACGTGACGTATTCTATTATATAGCGATTAGGTCTTCAAAATGTTTATTATAAACATACAGAATATTTTCGAATATTCTATGTCTATATTCACATATATATCGCTATTTCAGAGCATTTATCCCAATTTCTAATTTCTGCCGGACCGGCAACCGCTCTTTCAAACCAGTTCCTGTACACAGCTAAGTATTCTATAAGTCTCTAGCTGTGTCATTCTCGATAAAAGCACTGGATATGTAGTCCTGATGATTTCTAACGAGAATGAAACGCGTAGATTACTTCCCTTGCTTTTATCGAGAATCTAATTGTAATACGTGACGTATTCTATTATATAGCGATTAGGTCTTCAAAATGTTTATTATAAACATACAGAATATTTTCGAATATTCTATGTCTATATTCACATATATATCGCTATTTCAGAGCATTTATCCCAATTTCTAATTTCTGCCGGACCGGCAACCGCTCTTTCAAACCAGTTCCTGTACACAGCTAAGTATTCTATAAGTCTCTAGCTGTGTCATTGTCGATAAAAGCACTGGATATGTAGTCCTGATGATTTCTAACGAGAATGAAACGCGTAGATTACTTCCCTTGCTTTTATCGAGAATCTAATTGTAATACGTGACGTATTCTATTATATAGCGATTAGGTCTTCAAAATGTTTATTATAAACATACAGAATATTTTCGAATATTCTATGTCTATATTCACATATATATCGCTATTTCAGAGCATTTATCCCAATTTCTAATTTCTGCCGGACCGGCAACCGCTCTTTCAAACCAGTTCCTGTACACAGCTAAGTATTCTATAAGTCTCTAGCTGTGTCATTCTCGATAAAAGCACTGGATATGTAGTCCTGATGATTTCTAACGAGAATGAAACGCGTAGATTACTTCCCTTGCTTTTATCGAGAATCTAATTGTAATACGTGACGTATTCTATTATATAGCGATTAGGTCTTCAAAATGTTTATTATAAACATACAGAATATTTTCGAATATTCTATGTCTATATTCACATATATATCGCTATTTCAGAGCATTTATCCCAATTTCTATATATATATATATATATATATATATATATATATATATATATATATATATATATATATATATATATATATATATATATATATATATATATATATATATATATATATATATATATATATATATATATATATATATATATATATATATATATATATATATATATATATATATATATATATATATGTATATATATATATATATATGTAAGTATGTTTTGAAACAGTGAGCGATTTTGAAATTAAAAAGATGAGTATTGACGTACATGTACGTCAATACTCATCTTTTCCCATTTCTCTGAGAGTTCTAAACCCCACTATCAGGCTAAAAAGATGTCTTTAGTCAAAAATACGGTGAAAGCTTATATTTATTTATATATATATATATATATATATATATATATATATATATATATATATATATATATATATATATATATATATATATATATATATGTGTGTGCGTGTAGGTATAATCATGTATGCATGTGTATGTATATGTGTGGGGACATAGAAATAATCGGGCTGGATACCCGAAGGCGCGGTTAAACATACATACATACATACATACATGGTGGCTGCCAACTCGTTTTCGAGTACGGCCACTACTTTATATCCATGTAGGAGAACCCCTAACGATGCGCTGAACGAGTGTGACATTTTAGTCCAGCCAGCGACTTGAAAACTCTGGTACAAACACTACACTTGTGACAATTATTGACACATAGTGCTGGGCCCATGGTATCATGTGACGACAAGTGCAGAGAGATCTCCGTGAAGCTTTTATAGTGAGCAAAGGCACTGTACAAAGCCAGTCCCACTCTCTTAACCAAGATGATATTCACCAAAAAGAAGAACAAGTCAACATCATTGGATACCATCAGTGTTGCAGGTGTTATATCAGAGTTTTCCTACTCCTAGAATTCTGCCTTGACATAAGGCTAAGGGGTCATCTCTCCCGGTAATTTTGGATGGCCATTGACTCTTAAGAGCTCCTTTGCCCTTTGACAGGTTTTGTTTTTAGTCCTGCAGGATGTCCAAAGTCACCCTCCCCACCAAGAAACCTTGGTGGGGTTGCCAGTTCAGTCGCCAACGACCCGACCATGAGACAGGTTGTACTGGTATACATGTTACCAGTAGCACCAACTGGTGACCTGACATACATACATACATACATACATACATACATACATACATACATACATACATACATACATACATACATACATAAGATACATTACCAGAAGGGCATCTTTCAGGGTGATAGCTTGTCAGTGCTACTCTTCGTTCTCTCACTGAATCCACTATCTTACCTACTCAGGAAACAGGGTGGACAAAGCAGTGGGCCCAGAAGTATCTCCCATCTTTTCTTTGTTGATGACCTGAAGTTGCATGAGCCAAATATCAATGACATCAAGAAACAATTGGACCTCATTACACAATTTTCAACCGACATCAAAATGAAATTTGGTGAGTCCAAGTGTGCATATTTGGCAATAAAACGTGGAAGAGCTGTGCCCTCCTCTAGAAATCTAGAGATGAACGGCCTGACAATACAACCTCTTCAGTCAGGTGACAACTACAGATATCTTGGACAGGATGAGAATGTCAGATATGATGGACCCATAAATAAGGAGAGAACCAGAACTGAATACCTCAGAAGAGTAAAGAAAATATGGTCATCAGAACTGTCAGCATACAACAAATACATTGTCCACAATACTTATGCTGTGCCAATTCTAACGCCAACATTTGGCCTACTGAACTGGTCATTGCAAGAACTAAGTGAGATGGATGTTAGAACTTGAAAACTTCTCAGTGTTACTAGGAACTTTAACATCAATGGTAATGTGGATAGGCTATACTTCTCACGCAAGGAAGGTGGCCGGGGTCTAAAATCAATATTAACAACATATGAGACCCGGATATTAACACTGAAGCAACACCTTCAACAGAGGAAAAAGGTTGGCAACCATCTTGCCCAGGTTTATGAGCATGAAAAAAAATATCATTAGAATAGCGACTGATCTGGAGGAGAGATATAAATCTCTCACCCAGAGAAATCGAAAGATCCTATTCAATGTTCAAACAAGATAAAAAAATTGACCAATTTACAGAAAAAGTTGTGCATGGATACTTGAGACGTAAAACACAGACCATAGAGGGGATAAACCACTCAAAAAGCCTGGCATGGAGTTCCGACAAGTTTATGACATCACACCTTGAGGGATATCTCTATGCAATACAGGAACAAGAACTCCCTACCAAATATCTGCTGCACAAAAGAGGAGGGCCAGCAGCTGACAATAAATGTAGGCTATGTAAAACAAAGATCGAGGATGTAAGCCACATTGTTGCCAGCTGCGAAAGAATGTCATCTCGCTACTACCTCCCCATGAGACACGATGGGATAGCTAGAACCATCTGGAACGCACTTCGGAAAACAAAATTAACAACAAACGAGGAAGAATATATTGAGACAGATGGCACTAAGGAATACTGGTGGAACCTGAAAATAAAAACTGCCACCAAATTAAAGCACAACCGGCCTGATATTGTTGTTTGGGACCACACATTGAAAACGTGTTCTGTTGTGGAGATCAGCTGCCCACTTGATGTAAACGTTGTCAGAAAAATACAGGAGAAGGAGGACATCTACGGACCATTGATGAGGAGTTTACAAATCCAGTATCCAAGATACACCTTTAGCTTCATACCCATCATTATTGGAGCTACGGGTTATATACCAACCCGCTTGGACCAAAGTATGACTGAACTTGGATTTGCGGACAAAAAGCGCAGCTCCCTAATTCATAGTCTACAAATGGCTGCGATAGCTGGCACCTTCAAAATTTGCAAAACATTCTTGCGATTCAAGGGATGACAATTTCTTTTCTCTTACAAGCTTGCCACCAGGAAGGTGGCCGGTCAAAAAAAAAATACTCGAAATTAAGAGAAAGAGATATACATACATATACATATGTGTGTGTGGTGTGCGTGTGTATGTGTGGCTGCATGTGTATGAGAAAGTGGAAAAAAAAAGTTAGCGAGAAAAAAAGAGAGAGGCTGTGTGAGTCTGTGTGTATGTGTGTGTGGTGGTGGTGGTTGTGGTGTTGGTGTGTATGTGTGTTTCGGAGTTGTGTTTGTTTGGCAAATAAAAAGATTTTAAACTGTGTTATGAAACTGAAACTCTTTTACCGTAGAATAGTTATTTCAGTCATTTAACAACACACGAAACATACTTATATTCATTTATAATAGTATACTAGACGACCCGTCACCCGTTGCGTCACGTTCACTTCAAAATATTTTTTTAAAAAATCATGTTCACTTAAAAATAATTTTTAAATAATTAAAATATACACAGACATGTATATAATGTGAAATGAAACTGGAAGACTCATATATATACGTGTGTGTATGTATATATATAAATGTGTGTGTGTATTCATATATATATATATATATATATATATGTATGTGTGTTCATTTCATTTGAGTTTAAGTCCATGCTCAGGCCAAGTCGAAGACTCCACCCTCAGTCGAAGACTCCACCCTGTGTGTATATATATATATATAAATGTGGGTGTCTGTGATTTATATACACAGATCATAGACACACACACACACGCACTCACATATATATATATACACAACAACACTACCAGCTCTCTCTCTCTCTCTCTCTCTCTCTCTCTCTCTCTCTCTCTCTTCCACTCTCTCTCTCTCTCTCTCTCTCTCTCTCTCTCTCTTCCTCTCTCTCTCTCTCTCTCTCTCTCTTTCATTCTCCTTCTCTGTCTCCTCTCCCTCTCTCTATGTCTCTCTTTCAATCTACTCTCTGACAACCACTATCTCTTTCTCTCTATCCTTCTCTCTCCCTATTTATGAAGGTATTCCGGAAAACCACCATATCACGGGAACACGTGCTCCAATTTACTCGAAACTTGTTTAATTCCATTTGTATTCCCATTTCAGGGGCAACTTCCTTTCAAAGTATGTTCCCATTATGCATCCTTTTGGCTGTATTACATTACAGACAAGCAAGCAAGCAATCACAGAGTTTTAGTAGTATATAGAGAATATTGTTTTCTAATTAAGGTACAAAGCCAGTAATTTTGGGGGAAGGGCAATTCAATAAAGGTTGATTCAATAAACCCCAGTACTTAACTAGTATTTTTAACTACCCGCAAGGATTAAAAGCAAAGTTGAACTATATGAAATTTGAACTCAGAACGTAATAATGGCTTAGTAGTTAGAGAGTCGGGCTTACAATCGTGAGGTTGTGAGTTCGATTCTCGAACCGGGTTTTGCATTGTGTTCTTGAGCAAGACACTTTATTTCACGTTGCTCCATTTACTCAGTTACAGAAATGGGTTGCGACGTCACTGGTGCCAAGCTGTATCGGCCTTTGCCTTTCCTTTGGACAACATCGGTGGCGTGGAGAGGGGAGACTGCATGGGCGACTGCTCGTCTTCCACAAACAACAATGCCCGGACTTGTGCCTCGGAGGGGAACTTTCTAGGTGCAAATCCCATGGTTATTCGTTCCCGAAGGGGGGGGGGGTCTTTACCCATAATTGTATATATACTATTATATAAGAATTTTGAAATATATACAGAAAAACGTCCGCATTTGTACTGATGTGATTTTGAACAACCTTCAATTAAACAACCTAGTCTTAAATTATAGCGAAAGTCGGTAAGTATTTCACAGATACGTGTACTCTTAAAGTAATTTTTAACTGAATGTGCGTGACACGATATGACGAGGTCAGATCTTTTTATCCGACGTTCTGTCCACCGCACTTACAATTCATGGGTCGACACAAAGCTACGGTGAAAGCGATTTGCTCAGGATGCCACGTGGAGCTACATGATTGCAATGCCAACAATATACTATGTCCGTGTTGATATACATTGGTGTATATACATGAATACATGCATACATACATACATACGCACAATTACAAACATACATACAGTACTTCACATATGTACATTGCATTGATGTATATATACGTGCATACATACATACGCACAATTACAAACATACATACAGTACTTCACATATGTACATTGCATTGATGTATATATGCGTGCATACATACATACGCACAATTACAAACATACATACATTACTTCACATATATACATACATAAGCACATACAAAAGACGTAGGTGCATACACACACATACACATAGAAGTATATATATATATATTTGTATACACATATATAAAAAAATACATACATATATACACACACACATACATACATACATACATACATACATACATACATACATATATACACACACACATACATACATACATACATACATTCACATATACATACATACGTACATACATATATATACATATATACATACATACATACATACATACATACATGCATCCATACTTCTATTTATCGCCATATTTGGAACACCACAAATCCTTCTTCTGATTTAAAGGTTGAATGGCCGCAGAAAGTATTGGTGAACTTGGCTGCTTTCTTTTATGTATTTACTTTTTCCTGTACAACTTTCCGGGGGGTCACTTAGAGCGGACAGTAAAATTCCAGCCAGGAAGTTGCATACACGCCAACATATAATATACACACATATATATATATATATATATATACATATATATATATATATATATATATATATATATATATATATATATATATATATATATATATATATACATACATTCATACACACATACATACATGTATGTATATATGTGTATATATATATATGTGTGTGTGTGTGTGTGCGTGAGTATGTATATATGTGTGTGTGTGTATGTATATAATAAGTATATATATGCGAATAGGAACGCATACATACAAACATACATACATACATACATACATGCATACACGCATGCATACATACATACTTACATGCATACATACACGCGTTTACTGTCAGTCTTTTCAAAAACCTTTCATAGGTGAAACACAAATTGTGACTAAAACGTCTTTAAATATAAAACCACATTTAATTGCTCTCTCAAACGAGAAGGAGAAAATGTCATAGCAAGTGGACTTCCGGTTGAATTAAAATGGACGTGATATATACCCAAATGGTGTTTTCTGTTAAATTTGGACACTTACATGAAACCAAACTGCGAGATATTTTAGGCGTCTATTCATAGAATGACCGTAGAGTGTGTCTTTACAAGCTTTACACTTAACCCAATCTGATCATGCGATCAGAAAGGGGAAAATGCTATTATCTTTCGTCAACTTAGCAATATTGTAAAATATCGTATATGGTGAAACAAATGTATATCACGGTCACCGTTCCACCAGATACCAAGTGCATTAGTTTAGTGTTGTCTCTAGATATGTGTATACATTGTATCTGTGTGTCTTTGTATTAACGTCTCTATGTAGGTGTTTACCTATGTGCATGCAGGTTGATGTGTTTACAATCGTGAAGATAGGTCCAGGCGTATGCAGGCGTATTTTTATTTATGTTATATATATATATATATATGTGTGAGGGGGGGGGGGGGGGTACGTACATATACGTACAGATATATGTTCGTGGATGTGCCTGTCTGTGTATGTGAATTTATTGATGAGAGTGGGTTAATAGATCAACATATTTTCAACTTAATTTAAATCATTTATGTTTGTCTGTGCATATATTATATGTGTATGTGTGTGTTGTATATTAAAAGCAATCAAACTAACCTCTGCTATTATCCCACGGCAGAAACTACCCCTGTTGCTCTCATTAACCAACAAATCCAATATAAATCTCCTGAAACAGTTGAAACAAGCCCCTACTCTAACTTCAACAATTTTGTTTAATGCACAAGATATCAACCCTTCCATCAATACAGAAATATATAAGATTCAATTCATTGAGGATTGGGTTTCTGACCATCCACACCACAGGACCACCACTACTATCTTAATATTAAGATAGTAGAAAGACCAGGTACCTCCATAAAAACATTTATTAGCAATACATACCCTTTTCAAAGACCTCCCTGTATAGATAACAAATGTATAATCTGTAAATTAAGCCCCCATATTAACTGTAAAACTAGAAATGTAGTATATAGCATAAGATGTACTGAAGGACAATCTAGAGATAAGAATATAGTGTACATAGGTGAGACAGCTCGTAGTATAGGGGAACGGATAAACGAACACTGGCGAGACCTTCAAGATAGTAAAGAATCATCTGTACTCCACCAACATGCTAAAATAGAACATAAGGGTAAATTAGAGAACATAGAAATAAAAATAGAATCTACACACAGAAAAGACGTAATGTTTAGACAAATCACAGAGGCAATAAACATAAATGGGACTCCAACCGAAATTAAATAGAAAACAGGAATGGAACAGCAACATCACAACTTACAATTAAGGACAAAATGAAAACACACACGCACATAAAACAAACAACATACCAGTAACATGTAAATAAACAAATAAATAAACGAATATAAACACACACAGACACCCGGATGTAACACATGCGCTAACTAAGCACACAACTCACACACAAAAACAAGATGGCGTAGGACAGAATAAAGGAGAGGCACAAAAACAAAGAAAAGAATCCCCAGTCACTGAAGAGGTCACAGAATGTGTGACGAAAGAACTTTGACAATATATAAACAATCATCTGGTTGTGGAACCAACCAACCAACCGGAAATTTATAAATTCCTAAATTTATAAATTTATTATAATAAATTGAAGTGAAAGCAACTGGTGCGTGTGTTTCCTATTGGCAACATGACCCTCCCAAAGTATAACAATATATATATGGCAAAGAACGGAAAAAAACGAAGATCCACACCATTAGCTAAGATCTTTCTCTCCCTTATTATGAAGCATTTCCCCCAGCACATAAATATAATAACATTTTTAATAGAAATACCATTAAAGTTTCTTACTCTACGACTCCTAACCTTGCACATAACATAACTGCGTCAAATTTAGCTAAATTACCTAGTCGTAGGAACACGTGCAACCCTGTAGCTAGTACTAACTGTAATTGTAGGAATCGGGTTGACTGCTCCCTACCCGGGAAATGCCTCTCTAGTAACATTGTCTACAAATATAAGGTTGAGACACCTACGTACCGTAGGGCCTACATATGGTTAACCGCCAATAGATTCAAGCAGTGTCTTTACATGCATACCCATTCTTTTCTTAACCCTTTAAGAAGGAATATGACGTCACTTTCAGCTTATATCTGGAGTCTAAAAGACAACCGCACCCAATATAGGTTACACTGGGAGATCCTAGCTAAGGCTAGATTGTATAACGGAAATAAAAGACCATGTGACCTCCGCGCCGCTGAAGCCCTGGAAATGCTCTACGCCAATGACCACACCTTAAACAAAAAATCTGAGGCAATTTCGGCTTGTAAACATAAATTGCACAACACTTTCCTGTATTACAGCCCCACTTTATACCCTAACGGATAGTACGAACTATACGCGGATAATTTACGTCTTGATGTGGTAGCTATGTATATTTTATGTTTATACCATTACTTATTTGTATAGGTACGTATATATTACCTGTATGCTTTGTGAAGGTACGTATACTTTCTCGTACGTATATTTGCTTGTATTTGTTATAGGCGTATATATTATATATACTGGTACATGTGTATATAGTTATATGTATACGTGAGTTTTGCGTTTGCGTGTGTAGGCGGGTTTGCACGTATGTAGGGTGTGTGTATATGTGTACCTTGTGTTTTGGTTGACGTACGTTTAGTGAACATATGTGTATTTACATGTAAGTGTATGTGCGCGCGTTATATACGTATTTATGTGTGTATATTTATATTTATATACGCTTATATAATTATATGTATACGCGCCCCCACACACACACATGTATATATATTTTTTTTATATATATTTTATGTGTATTTGGTGTATACGTTTGTATGTGTGCGGGTATAGGCGCTGCGTGGGTTTTTGTATGTGTGCGCGTGGTTTTGTGTACGTGCCTGTATTTGCATACCCATGGCGGGTGTTTTCGCGTATGCATGTGTATGTACGTATATGGATGCGTGCATGTATATATTTAATTATTGTTGATTTCAATAACCTCTGTAATTTATTTACATTATTCTTAACTCTGAAGCCGAGAATCATTCAGTTTCCTAAATAGAATTTTAGTCTACGACTTCAGTTATACCTTATACGTGGTTTTGTTTTTGCGTGTAATTGTTCTCATTGATTCACATAATGACGTATTAACTTCGTTTTTTTTTTTCGTTCATTGCCAGGGAACATCTCCACAAACCACCTAATAGAATACTAGTCTACGACTTCATTTATACCATAAACGTGGTTTTGTCATTGCGTCTAATTGTTTTCACCGCTACAAATGTTTCTACTTATGGCACAAGGCCAGCAATTACCCAGTACATTACTGGTACATTATTTTATCAACTCCGTGTATTATCTTTGTTTTTTTTTCGTTCTTTGCCAGGGAACGTTTCCACCAACTAAAGTATCGTCTTCCTGTCTTCCTTCGGTTGCAACGTTCTTCGAAATATGTACTTCTGCGTTCACAGATTGATTTTTTTAGTTTCAGAAGATCCCATTAAGGGTGAAAGCAGCGATTCTTTGCTTAAACTTTAATCTGTTATTTTAATATATATATTGGAAAATGTGTGAGATCCTTGGTATATTTGAAAAAAACCTTAGGTATATTTGAAAAAAACAAAAATGAATGACTTGACTTGTAGTTCTAAATAATTTGATTTAATTTTGTAATATTATAATATTATGAGTTGGTAGATCTAGTAAGTTCTTTGTTAACTTCGGTGGGAAGAATTTTAAAGATTCCTTGTTGACTGTCTTGGAGAACTTTCTCGCATTCGTCTATGGCGATTGTCAAACTGAGATCAGGTTATGTTATGATATGTATATATAAGAGAGATTTGGATGTGTCTGGTGAGTGGGGTGCGGTGTTAATGAGTGTGGGAGTGAAGGAGTGTTGATGAAGATTTAAAGGAATTAAAGCATACACACACACACACACATACGCACACACACACACACACACACACACACACACACACACACACACACACACACACACACACACACACACACACACACATACACATATATACACACAGAAAATTGTGAAGGTTGACAGCAAGATAAGAGTGTTTAAGAAAGGCGCTGTAAAAATCCCCTCCTGCTGGTTCCATTTCAATAGATGACTTTTGATGAATATAATGGCAGGATGTTTTTCAAATTCGTTTCTTATAGCTGAATCAACTCTCTTAAATTTATAAAGAATACCTTCAAAAATTTTCTATATTAAAGATGAATTTACGTGCGTGTCTGGTGGTGGTGGGGTTAATGAGGTGTAAGATACATGTCTTTTGATAAGAATGGGATGACAGTAAAGAGAAGAGTAAGGATAGTTCTGGAATATTTGTCAGAAATGTATGTTGTTGATATTACACACACACACATGCACACATATCTCTACACCTACATACATACAAACACATCTACACAGACATATATACACACACATCTACTCAAGTATTTAAGTTCACATATACATTGGTGTGGGGTAGGGAGAATTAATGAAATGTTAGTGTACCTCTGAGGGTTTTTCTTCTATTCAACAATCGAATGTTTGAAAGTACGGGAGTTATCAACTTCTATTTGGATATTTTTCTTTTTCAATATGAGAATTTTTTTTTTATAAATAGAGAGGGGGAGAATACCGTTATTTGAAGATGGAATATCATATTTTGTGTTCAGTAGGGGTTTGTACTTTCTAATAAAGAATTCTTCTTCATATTTTCAGGAATATTCGTTGTCCGGCCATATCTTAGAGAAGGGGAAAATTGTGAATTTTCCCTTTCCGCATATTGCGAAGTGTTCACTGCATGTGGTGTTTCTGACAGAGGGGTCTCTAATTTATTGTTTATGTACTCGAACTCTGTTATCTAGGCCCGTTCCGATTTCACTAATGTAGTATTCTTTACATTGTGAGCAGGTTGCACAGTAAATCAAGTTTTTGGTTTTGCAATTCATGTTTGCATTAACTGTGAAAAACTGGTTGTTTTTAAAGGAGATTTTCCCACCCTTTTCAATGTGTTCGCAAGTTCCGCATCGAGGGGCCCCGCATTTCTTAACTTGCATTGCTTCATTATTAGACGTAAATTTTGTCTTGGTAAGCAATTTCTTTAGGCTGGGTGCTTGGCGTCTACTATATATAATTTGTGTGTGTTTTATGAGTGCATTCATTTTAGGGGACTGCTGGAGAATCGGGAGATATTGTTTAGCGGCTGTTGAAGTTCCTTGGATTGTGAGTGATGACAAAAGGAATAACTGTTTTTTGCATTTTATTTTGTTGCTTTGTTTTTCTCACTGTTGTCACTGGGATGTTCTGGGCTTTGGAGATGGTTGTGTTGATGAGGTTCACCGGATATTCTTGTCTTTTAAAGAACCCCTTTAGTTCGTATAATCTTTTTTTCCTGTAGTGTGGGGTGTGTTACTATGGTGCAGATGCCTCTTGCCATGATAAAGGGAATGTTCCTTTTGGTTTGTGAGGGGTGTGCTGATCGGAAATTCAAGTATTGGCGTGTGTCTGTTGGTTTGTAAATTAAGTCTGTTTTGATATTTTCCCCTTCTTTAATGATAAGGATATCCAGAAACGGTAGTTCCTTTTTATTACATTCCATGGTGAATTTTATTTCTCCGTGAAGATTGCTTATGATGGAATAGAATCTTTGCAGGTCTTCTTGGCTTCTATTCCAGAAGATGAAGCAGTCGTCCAGGTAGCGTTTCCAGTTGTGATTATTGTAGGTGGCGAAGTCATGACTGAATGTTTCCTGCAGTTTGGAATGTAATTTTGCCTCTAGGTGACCCATAACGAGTGTTGCATATGCTGGGGCCACTTTGGTGCTCATGGCCGCTCCTTTTATTTGTAAATACAGTTATCAAAAAGGAAGTGGTTGTTCTCCAATACTAATTTGAGTCCTTCCAAAATAAATTTGGGGGGGGGGGGGGGAATCTCTCTGAAATGTAGTCTAGGTGTTTTGTAATCTAGAAGTCAACAGCTTCAATTATTAAGTCGTGTGGGATATTAGTATATAAGCTTGTTACATCAAAGCTGACTAAGATTGTTTCTTGGTGTACTTTCTGGGGGATATAGTTCAGGAATTCCATATCATCTCTGCTTGGCACTTTTTTACATAAGGGTTTCAGTATGATGTCTAACAGGTTGCTTAAACGTTGTGTGCTTGAGGCTGGACCAGCAACAATTGGGCGTAATTTTAAATCTGTCGGTTTTGGTACTTCAACATATGATGTATTTTTGCCTTTTATGTTGTTTTGGATTTCACTGGATTTGTGAACCTTCGGTAAACCATAAAAATTGCTGATTTTCATTTCGAAGTTGGTTAAGTAATTGATTTCCTTTTAGCATGAGGTTGTTTTAGTACTTGTTCGTCAGTTTGTCTACTTTAATCATCGATTTTCTTTCTTCGTTATTTTGCTGATTTTCCTGTAAAAATCCTCGTTATTCAACTGTTCTAGGATCATAGAGCTAACAAACGGCCAATCTGCTAATATGCAAATCAGGCCGATCAGTCACTGTATATTTTAGAAAATAGCATATATTTTTATTAGCTTGACAGTTCGCAGGTGAACAGTGAGCTGTACTGATGAAGAGTGATACCCAGAAACATTAGTGTCTGCAGTTCTGTTTACATGCCAACACAGGAGCAAGAATGAAGGGTTCATTCTACTGACATGGCTAAAAAATGAGGCTTATTTGTATAATTGCAAACGAATCGAATGTTTATATTAATATTCGAAAAACTCAGATTATATTTATTGTATTCAGCTATGTAGAGGGAAATTTCTTTTTATTATTATTTGAATGTGGCAAAGCCGGCCATCTATCGCTCGTATACAGGAAACTGACTGGCCAGTCTGCTGATATGCAAATCTGGCTGATCAGTGATTCTGCTAATATGCAGATCTGACTGATCGGCCAGTCTGCTAATATGCAAATCAGGCCGATCAGTCACTGTATATTTTAGAAAATAGCCTATATTTTTACTAGCTCTGAGAGTTAGCAGGTGAATAGTGAGCTGTACTGATGAAGGGTGATACCCAGGAACATTAGTGTCTGAAGTTCTGATTACATGTCAACACAAGAGCAAGAATGAAGGGTTCATTCTACTGACATGGCTAAAAAATGAGGCTTGTTTGTATAATTGCAAACCAATGGAATGTTATTATTAATATTCGAAAAATTCAGATTACATTTATTGTATTCAGCCATGTAGAGGGATTTTTTTTTTTTTTTAAGGGTGTCATATCTGAGAGACATGCGCCATAACTTTGGTTTTACATACAGCTCCTTAATTGTAGAGCTAACTCAGTTAAAAGGACTTGGCTGCTATTTCTACTTGTCGATAATCCTATTGACGCCACTGGACTGGGATGACGCTGGTATGATGTATGTATTTTTTTTTTTTTAATGCAACACGTGCTTCGAGTCATTCACAGATTTGCATTTGTTGTGTAAACACAGAAAGTTAAATCTTCTCCTTTGCTGACGATCCGGAATTTGACTACTGTGAGTTACCGATTGATGGTGAAATATATTTCTTTATTTAAAGAAATATATACAAAGGAGATTAATCATTTTTAAAAGGTATCTATATTTGAAGTTATCGTTAAACTTTAATTAGTTACCTACCTAGATGTGTGTGATTACACTCTTTCCAAATTATCCCCTGTGATTGTTTCATATGTTTATTTTATATATATATATATATGTCAATCGATTTCTAGTTGATATATATATATATATATATATATATATATATATATATATATATATATATGTGTGTGTGTGTGTGTATATTAGGGTAAACATTGATGCAATTCAATTCAAGCACTCAACGTACTTTTTCCACATAGGAGTGACGGAGTAAATATCGAATAAGGAAAAGCGAAGTATATATATAGTACAAGTAAAGCTTCATGCACTTAACATGAATGTGGGATCTTAGGTTTGGGGGTCCAATTATGGCCACCACTGTATAGTGGAAGAGTCGCTTCAATACTGGCCTCTCTCCGGGCGTTAGGACAAAATTACTATATACATATGTATGTATATATGTATATATATATATATGTGTGTGTGTGTGTGTGTGTGTGTGTGTGTGTGTGTGTGTGTGTGTTAGAGCATTGTACATTTGTATATTTGTATATATGTTGCGTATCTCTGCGTTTTGAATTCAAATACCACCGAGGTCCACTTTATTTTTCATCTGTTGGGAGAGAGATAAAGGAAGTACGAGCCCAATGCTGGTGCGACCAACTTTCCTTCTAGCTGTCACATTCTGTCTGTACCGGTGTATGAAAGAAGTGATGATCGAATGGGTGTCTGTGTCTCCTTGTGTCTGCTTATGCACCTAAAAATGTTCACGAAAGCATAGTACATATTATCGTCATACTCGATTGCGAATGACGACTGTAGTCAGTTTTACACACATACGCATATACGAGTGTGTGTGTGTGTGTGTGCGTGTGTGTGTATGCGTGTGTGGTGTGTGTGTTTTTGTGTGTGTGTGCGTGTGTGCGTGTGTGTGTGTGTGTACAAATCCTTCTGTATTTCTACGTTAAGACGAAGTTGGTTGATCCTGAACTTCAGTTAACCTCAACTCTATTTTTGGCTCCTAAATCAAAATTGGCAGCTTCCAAATATCTTTTGACTTGTACACACACACACACACACACACACACACACACACACACACACACACACACACACACACACACATACACACACACATATCGAGCCAAAGTTGAGTGCCTCTTCCGGGTTATTCAATCTGGTAGAAACAACAGCCGAATCCTGCTAAAATAACAAACTATAATTTAGAAAACAAAGAACACAGTGAATAATATAGTCTTAGAAGCACTGTGTTAAAAATACGTAAAATAATCATGAATAGAACACCTTTAATCCTATTTCTCCTCGGTCACCGCTGACTTGGAGGTTAAAAATCTACATATTGGTTACTCGTACTTTTATAAATAGCTAAATTTCATACGAATCTAAAATGACGGCCTTGGGAATTGAAAACCACGTTAGATAACGTCATATATATACTATATATGAAATATAGATGCGATGATTATAACTGGAAGGCTTTGCTTTTATGTTTGTTCATCAGGAATGTATTGAAGTCAATCAACAACCACATAGAGAGTGGAATACATGTATGTATACATATATATTCGTGTGGTGTTCTTTTTGTGTGTTTACTTATACATGTATGCATGTATGTATTTTATGTATATATGCATATTTGTATTCATGTATGCATGTGTACATGAATAGATGTATGTATATATGTATGTGCGTAGGAGTATATATGTATGTATGTAAGGTTGGATGGATGGATAGATGCATCTCTTTATTTTAATAGATTGGGTTCTTCCTTTAAGAAACGGGTTGATTCCCGATGAAGAAACAAAGCTACACCACTGGAGTGTAGTTAGAACAATTATACGCAGTGACATCGTGAATTTCAGAAAGTCTTGTAACTTTTAACAGTTCCACTTTCAGATTAAATTTGTTGAAAATATGAGGTGTCGCTTGGGAATCCAACTGGATCAAGGGGAGAGAATTGCTTATGGCAGGACTCGCTGGAAAGTCTGTTTGAGGACTCTGCCTCCATGACACTCTCAGGGATATTTGAAAGAAGAAAAAGAAGAAGAAGAAGAAGAAGAAGAAGAAGAAGAAGAAGAAGAAGAAGAAGAAGAAGAAGAAGAAGAAGAAGAAGAAGAAGAAGAAGAAGAAGAAGAAGAAGAAGAAGAAGAAGAAGGTCTTAGATGTTTACGGACTCTTTATTAAGTGTTTACAAGAAGACAAGTTTTTTCGACATTCATTTAAACACTTATTAACATAATTTATTACACCAAGTATTATAAGTACAAATGTAAATTTATAATATAGGTAAATGAGTGTTACGTTTCGAAAAGGTTAGAAGTATATATTTTCTGTGTCATTAGTATTTAATGAATCAATCACACTAGCTGGTCAGCTGGCCTGAACATATATAAAGCAGATAGAAAATACTTCACCTGAGTATTCTGCATACATAATAGAAGTATGGTAGAGTCTCACAGATGTAATATAGTGAGTTGACACCTTTCGATTATCTGAAATTATACAAGTGATCACTAGGGATGTTTAAAACTAAAAACGTGCAAGTGAGATACTTTCAGTGATATCAGTTGGTCGAAATCTTTAGACAATATAGACAACAGATATTGGAGTGAATCTGGACTTTAAATCAACTGATGAAACAGCGGACATGTTTCAAACATATTGTACCTCCTCAGCAAACTATATTTTACTCTGCTGGCAAGACTATGAGTGATCACTATATATATATATATATATATATATATATATATATATATATATATATATATATAGAGAGAGAGAGAGAGAGAGAGAGAGAGAGAGAGAGAGAGACAGAGAGAGATATAGATATATAGATATAATATTATAATATGGGGTATTAATCCAAGTTGTAGCTGTCATGTTTGAGGCAATCACAAAGCACTCAATGGAGTGAGAGGTTAATATATTATCGTCCACAGTAAATACAAATGATAAAACGTGTGACACCAGGAAAACGACCGAAGGCACTGGCCACTCATATACCACAACGATAAAATCAGAAAGGTTGAAATATATAAATATATATATTATTTTTATATAGAAATGACTTCTACGGGACTAAAACTGTTTCATTCGTATGAAATCATCAGAAATGAATCAATATGAAAAAAGGCCAATATATTGATTAACTTTTTTAACTGTAGTTACCTCCACTCAGTGACACAACTCAGTAATCGACATATCATATATATATATATATATATATATATATATATATATATATATATATAGTAATAATAATAAATTTGAAGACTAAAATCCAAATCAAATAAGGATAAGAACGGTTGCAACGTTTTTTGAAATATTTACTTCTGCGTTCACAGATTGACTTTTTTAGCTTCAGAAGATTCCGTTAAGGGTGAAAGCAGCGATTCTTAGCTTAAACTTTAATCTGTTATTTTAAATATATATATACATTTGCAACGCCGCAGCTCCATTATTATCATCATATTTACACATATAATTTTTCCATGCTGCCTTCGTCTGTTTCGTTCCTTGTATCTTTACCACTTCTAGCAGTCTCCCTCTCTGTTACCCTCTCCTCAACTTTCACTCACTCATTCTCTGTCACTACCTCTCCTCCTCCTCTTTCCTCCTCCTCCTTCAAGTTTGACCTGTGTGTAATTCTTTTCTCGCGCAGTCTTGACCGAGCTGGTATGGAATTTTTTTTTTTTTTTTTTTTTTTTTCTCTCTCTCTTTCGTCTGCGACTTCACAAAACTTGCGTTTACCGAATTCGTAGACCAGACCCCCTTATCTTCTTCTTCTTCTTCTTCTTCTTCTTCTTCTTCTTCTTCTTCTTCTTCTTCCTCTTCTCTCCTTTTTCTTTCTCTCTCTCTCTCTCTTTTCCCCCCCCCCCCGTCAAACTTGGGCGAAATTCTTTCCTTGCTCACATTTCTACCAGGTTCGATGGTCTTTCGTCTCTTGTTCACGATTTCACAGAGTTTATATTCATAGAGATCTGGGACTTGTCTATTTCTACTCACTTTCCGTTGCTTAAACCCTTTTGTTGTTACTCTAGCGTCCCCCTTTATTTACGTGTCCCAACGACTTTTTTTAGCCGTTGTTCGCACCAACCTGAGGCATATGGCCCTTAAAGCGATGAAATGCCGAGGACGGTTGGAGGGTCACTGATGAAGGACTCACTTTTTCATATGTATCCCATTTGCAACGCCGCAGCTCCATTATTATCATCATATTTACACATATAATTTTTCCATGCTGCCTTCGTCTGTTTCGTTCCTTGTATCTTTACCACTTCTAGCAGTCTCCCTCTCTGTTACCCTCTCATCAACTTTCACTCACTCATTCTCTGTCACTACCTCTCCTCCTCCTCTTTCCTCCTCCTCCTTCAAGTTTGACCTGTGTGTAATTCTTTTCTCGCGCAGTCTTGACCGAGCTGGTATGGAATTTTTTTTTTTTTTTTTTTTTCTCTCTCTCTTTCGTCTGCGACTTCACAAAACTTGCGTTTACCGAATTCGTAGACCAGACCCCCTTATCTTCTTCTTCTTCTTCTTCTTCTTCTTCTTCTTCTTCTTCTTCTTCTTCTTCTTCTTCTTCTTCTTCTTCTTCTTCTTCTTCTTCTTCCTCCTCTTCTCTCCTTTTTCTTTCTCTCTCTCTCTCTTCCCCCCCCCCCCGTCAAACTTGGGCGAAATTCTTTCCTTGCTCACATTTCTACCAGGTTCGATGGTCTTTCGTCTCTTGTTCACGATTTCACAGAGTTTATATTCATAGAGATCTGGGACTTGTCTATTTCTACTCACTTTCCGTTGCTTAAACCCTTTTGTTGTTACTCTAGCGTCCCCCTTTATTTACGTGTCCCAACGACTTTTTTTAGCCGTTGTTCGCACCAACCTGAGGCATATGGCCCTTAAAGCGATGAAATGCCGAGGACGGTTGGAGGGTCACTGATGAAGGACTCACTTTTTCATATATATATATATATATATATATATATATATATATATATATATATATATATATATATAAAATCAAATGATGGTTAAAAGAGTTCCATGTATTTTATTATGCGCATTTCAAAAACAAATATCATCATGGGATGATATTTACGTTCTCATCAGATAAAATAGGGAGACATGATATGAAGCTTAAAAAACACTAGCGAGCAGTGAAGTGTCAAATCAACATATGAAAAATAAAATTAGAGGGATGTATGAGATTGGAAAAAAGGAAAGGAAGGGGGAAAGGAAAGGTAAGGAAGAGGAGGGAAAAATATAGATAGAAAAAAAAAAAAATAATAAGGAAAGGATGGCGGAGGAGGAGTATAACAAGGAAGGATGAGAGAGGAGGAGTTAATGAGGTTTATGAATGGTGATGCTTATGATTAAAGAAAAAGGAATTAAGAATACTATTTATTTAAGGTTTATATATTGAAGGGTTTAATAAGATGTGCGAAAAGGAATTTATTAAAATGTATTATTAAAATAAAATATATTTCCATAAAGTATACAGCTAATATCTTACTACCTAATTAGTTTAAAATCTTTTTCTGAAACACTTTTATATTTTTTACAAATATACCCATCTTTCTACCTTATTTCAGTCGATAAAATAAAGTACCAGTAATGCACTGGATTTTGCTGGCCTTGTGCCAAACGTAGAAACAATTATACAATATTACTCATACTATGTCGTTAGCGGGCCCCTAATTTTCTTCTTTTTTTAATTTCTTATCTTTAATCTGCAACTTTTACTTCTCAATTACTTCTCAATTCATCTTATAACTCACTATAGCATTTTCCTTATATTCTCGGCCATACAAATTTTTATTTTTAATATATACTAATATTACCATTAGAGAAATTTTGTAAACATATTTTTTTTTACGTTATATATTTTTCTTCCTTGAATTTTTCTTTCTTCTCTCTTTCCATGCTCGTATTAACTCAATTATTTACTTTTTCCTATTACAATATATAGAAACAAACTCGGACCCTAATTAATTCCTCTAAGTTCATAATTCATTTAACCTTATCTTCATTCACCTTATCTTCTTAATATATTTTATTTTAATAATACATTTTAATAAATTCTTTTTCGTACCTTAAATAGTATTCTTAATTCCTTTTTCTTTAATCATAAGCATCACCATTCATAAACCTCATTAACTTTTAATTTCAAAATTTTTTTTAATTTGTGTATTACCTTACAACGGTTTTGTTTATTTTTCTCTGTGAGACAGTGTTTCTCAGTATTAAAGGTTATCTCTCTCTCTCTCACTAATTTTCTCCTCCTCTCTCATCCTTCCTTCTTATACTCCTCCTCCGTCATCCTTTCTTTATTATATTTTTTTCTTCTATCTATATTTTTTTCTTCCTCTTCCTTACCGTTTCTTTCCCCCTTCTTTTCCTTTTTTTTGCAATCTCATATATCCCTCTAATTTTATTTTACATATGTTGATTTGACACTCCACTGCTCGCAAGTGTTTTTTAAGCTTCATGTCATGTCTCCCTATTTTATCTGATGAGAACGCAAATATCATCCCATGATGATATTTGTTTTTGAAATGCGCATAATAAAATACATGGAACTCTTTTAACCATCTTTTGATTTTATATTATTTATACTCCAGTCCTATAAACTGTTGAGTGCTACTTATCCGATATTTGCATTGCTTTATTGTGCTACAATAAAACACACCTCCTACACACACACACACACACACACACACACACACACACACACACATATATATATATATATATATATATATATATATATATATATATATATATATATATATATATACACACTTTATAAGAGCTAAATGATGAGTGTTATATATCTATATATATAGAGAGAGAGGGGGGAGAAGGATGTAGTAATGCTGATTATGAAAATGAACAATATAGTTGAGGGAATACCTCAGGGGCGTGTTCAACAACAATACATATGTTATGCTTTCTAACCGAAACAACTGTTTTGTTTGCCTTTTGTGGAAGATTTTATGGGAATTTCCCACCAATATTCTTTGTATTGGAACCTATGAATATACTAAACAGCAGAAATAGTTTCTATATATATCCTATAGCACTTCTTACTACAAATGATACTGTATATTGTTTGAGCAATGATGTTATTTCGCACATTAACTCATGGCATCTCCGACCAGCTGCTGATAATGTGCCATATATTCTGCAGAAATGTGATATATCAGACATTTTTTATAACATCTTTATTGTTTAATTGCTTCACTGTCGCAGTGTTTCATTAACTTTGTAACTATCTCCTAATCCTGGGTTGCAAAAATATGCATATACTCACACTGTGAGTATATGCATAGTGTTACGGCCCTTTACGGTCTGAGTTCAAATCCCGCCGAGGTTAACTTTGCCTTTCATCCTTACGGGTTCGATAAAATAAAGTACCAGTAATGCACTGGGATAATTGCTGGCCTTGTGCCAAAAGTAGAAACAATTATATTCCTGATGTTTACGACAATTTAAGTCACATTCGCAACGGCTGAAAATCATGTTCGTCCCAGTGATGCAATCATTCATATAAATAAATATTTATAGATGTATCCGAACAACAGATCAACCTATGAAACTAACATTATCATGCGGTGGATTGGCAGTATCGGTAGAGGGTCGGACGCCATGCTTTCCAGCATAGTTACGTCCCTTTACGATCTGAGTTCAAATCCCGCCGAGGTTGACTTTGCCTTTCATCCTTACGGGGGTCGATAAAATAAAGTACCAGTAATGTACTGGATAATTGCTGGCCTTGTGCCTAAAGTAGAAACAATTATCATAGAACGTATCTAGAACCATCAGATACACAGACGCACTCACGTACATGATGATGATGATGATGATTGTTGTTATTGCTGATGTTGTTACTGCTACAACTAATCGTATTGTCACCATTTACTCCCAGCTCATCTCTGGTTCCAATTGCAGAACTATGCTGAAACACTTCTAGCCATGTTCATTCTATCCATTTGTTTCAAAATGTCCATTTCGAAGACCATGTTGCTGCTATGTTTAGCAAGTAAACAGACCCTATAAATGGTTTATGTTGGCTCGTATTAGTTTGGTGTTGATGATGATGATGATGATGCACTTATTGCTGCTGTTGCTAAGCGACATAGCAACTAACAGCAGCTGCAATCAATGCTTCACGTTGTATTGCAGCTGCAGCCTGCTGCATATGTTGCTGCTGCATCTTCTGACATTGCAACTTTTACTATACATCATCTGCTGTCATTGTTGTTGTTGGTATTGTTGTTGTTGTTGTTGTTGTTGTTGTTGTTGTTGTTGTTGTTCTTCTTCTTCTTCTTCTTCTTCTTCTTCTTCTTCTTCTTGGTGCTGGTGTTGGTGCTTGCTGTAGTGGTGGTGGTGTCAGTGGTGATGGTGGCAGTAGTGGGGGTGGTGGTGACATTGGTAGATGTGGTTGAGGTGGCGCTGATGGTAATGATGGTGGTGTTTGCATTAATGATGGTGGTGGTATTGGTGAGGGTGATGGTATTGGTACTGGTGATGGTGGTGGTAGTACTGGTGATGGTGGTGGTGGTACTGGTGATGGTGGTGGTGGTACTGGTGATGGTGGTGGTGGTACTGGTGATGGTGGTGGTAGTACTGGTGATGGTGGTGGTGGTACTGGTGATGGTGATGGTAGTATTGGTGATGGTGGTGGTGGTAGTGGTGGTGGTGGTGGTGGTATTGGTGATGGTGGTGGTGGTACTGGTGATGGTGGTGGTAGTACTGGTGATGGTGGTGGTGCTACTAGTGATGGTGGTGGTGGTACTGGTGATGGTGGTGGTGGTATTGGTGGTGGTAATGATGGTGGTGGTATTGGTAAGGGTGATGGTGGTGGTGGTGGTGGTGGTGGTGGTATTGGTGATGGTGTTGGTGGTGGTGGTGGTGGTATTGGTGGTGGTGGTGGTGGTGGTGGTGGTGGTATTGGTGATGGTGTTGGTGTTGGTGGTGGTGGTGGTGCTGGTGGTGGTGGTGGTATTGGTGGTGGTGGTGGTGTTGGTGGTGGTGGTGGTGTTGGTGGTGGTGGTGGTATTGGTGGTGGTGGTGGTGGTGGTGGTGGTGGTATTGGTGATGGTGTTGGTGGTGGTGGTGGTGGTATTGGTGATGGTGGTGGTGGTATTGGTGATGGTGGTGGTGGTACTGGTGATGGTGGTGGTGGTACTGGTGATGGTGGTGGTGGTATTGGTGATGGTGGTGGTGGTAGTGGTGGTGGTGGTGGTACTGGTGATGGTGGTGGTGGTATTGGTGATGGTGGTGGTGGTACTGGTGATGGTGGTGGTGGTATTGGTGGTGGTGGTGCTGGTACTGGTGATGGTGGTGGTGGTACTGGTGATGGTGGTGGTGGTACTGGTGATGGTGGTGGTGGTACTGGTGATGGTGGTGGTGGTAGTGGTGGTGGTGGTGGTACTGGTGATGGTGGTGGTGGTATTGGTGATGGTGGTGGTGGTAGTGGTGGTGGTGGTGGTATTGGTGATGGTGGTGGTGGTATTGGTGATGGTGGTGGTGGTACTGGTGATGGTGGTGGTGGTACTGGTGATGGTGGTGGTGGTAGTGGTGGTGGTGGTGGTACTGGTGATGGTGGTGGTGGTACTGGTGATGGTGGTGGTGGTATTGGTGATGGTGGTGGTGGTATTGGTGATGGTGGTGGTGGTATTGGTGATGGTGGTGGTGGTATTGGTGATGGTGGTGCTGGTACTGGTGATGGTGGTGGTGGTACTGGTGATGGTGGTGGTGGTACTGGTGATGGTGGTGGTGGTATTGGTGATGGTGGTGGTGGTATTGGTGATGGTGGTGGTGGTATTGGTGATGGTGGTGCTGGTACTGGTGATGGTGGTGGTGGTATTGGTGATAGTGGTGGTGGTAGTGCTGGTGGTACTGGTGATGGTGGTGGTGGTACTGGTGATGGTGGTGGTGGTATTGGTGATGGTGGTGGTGGTATTGGTGATGGTGGTGGTGGTATTGGTGGTGGTGGTGCTGGTACTGGTGATGGTGGTGGTGGTAGTGGTGGTGGTGGTGGTGGTACTGGTGATGGTGGTGCTGGTACTGGTGATGGTGGTGGTGGTATTGGTGATGGTGGTGGTGGTATTGGTGATGGTGGTGGTGGTATTGGTGGTGGTGGTGCTGGTACTGGTGATGGTGGTGGTGGTACTGGTGGTGGTGGTGGTGGTATTGGTGATGGTGGTGGTGGTACTGGTGATGGTGGTGGTGGTACTGGTGATGGTGGTGGTGGTATTGGTGATGGTGGTGGTGGTATTGGTGATGGTGGTGGTGGTATTGGTGATGGTGGTGCTGGTACTGGTGATGGTGGTGGTGGTATTGGTGATGGTGGTGGTGGTATTGGTGATAGTGGTGCTGGTACTGGTGATGGTGGTGGTGGTATTGGTGATGGTGGTGGTGGTACTGGTGATGGTGGTGGTGGTATTGGTGATGGTGGTGGTGGTATTGGTGATGGTGGTGCTGGTACTGGTGATGGTGGTGGTGGTATTGGTGATGGTGGTGGTGGTACTGGTGATGGTGGTGGTGGTATTGGTGATGGTGGTGGTGGTATTGGTGATGGTGGTGGTGGTATTGGTGATGGTGGTGGTGGTATTGGTGATGGTAGTGGTGGTACTGGTGATGGTGGTGCTGGTACTGGTGATGGTGG
>OZ024741.1:187415119-187417619 GCA_964016885.1 Eledone cirrhosa
AATGTTGTTAAAAGCATAGGGAAAAGAATTTTTTGTGGGATGAGAGTGTTAGTGAGAAATACTATTCCTGTTTAAATTTTAAGGAACCTAGATAAATAAAAGGAAATTAAATTAATTGATAGGTATACTTACAGAGTTAAAATTATATTAATTCTTATGGATGTGATAAATAAAGAAGTAAAAGATATATTTTTTCGAAATTTGTATAATGCTTGAAAAGTTCTTCCAGACTTATGTTGACAGCTGCTAAATAACTCATTCTTCTTATTAATTAAATTACCATAATTTGTAATTATCCATATTGGAATTGAAATATCAAGACCGTTGAGGTATGTCATACATCAGTTCATATATTTTATCTGACGAGGACGTACTGAAAAAACAGCACAGTACCTTCGAAATATATATAATAAAACATATATTTTGATTATGTAAATGTCTTCATTTATTATTATTCTGAATAATAATAACTCCAGAAAACTTTTTTGTAGAGTGCTTTTAATCTATTGTAAAACTATATTCATTGAGTAATCAATGAACCATATTAATCTTTGGTCATATTTAGCTCCCAGAAGGTAGAGCGCTTCTTCTGCAATAGATTATTAATAAATGATGGAATTCTTTAGGGTTTCTACATCTCTCAAAGATATACCTTTACCATCTAACGAAGAATACATGAGAAAACATATTGGACAAACCAACTCCTTCATAAGAAGAGTGCGGTGGCGTGCTTTTCATTTTGAAAAGAAAAATGAAACAAATAGGAAAAACACCAACCATAATTCCGAGAATATTTTCAAATCTAGGAAAACTCCTCCGTACAACAAACTCTTGGCAAATTTCGAAAACGAAATTTTTAATATATTAAGGAATATAAAATTAAAAAAAACCTATATAGAGGCCAAGAATACCTCATAGGTCTAAGGGAAAAAATTAATGACATAAAAAAAGTAAATAAAATATTAGTGAAATCAGACAAAACCAACAACCTATATGGGATTGAAAAAACAAAATATAATGACTTAATTTTAAAAGAATTGAGAACAAATTACAGAAAGGCCCCGAGTGAGGATTTATTGGATATTAATAATGATCCATTTGAAATTATCACCAATCTTGGAATAGAGCGGGAGACCTAACCTTTCATACCAAGGCAACCGCGGATAAATTTTAAAGACCATAAAAGAAATTTTGAAGAGGACTTACCAGTTAGACTTATTGCACCTTCGAAATCCGATCTTGGAATAATTAGTAAAAACATAATAGATAGGATTTTGCCAACGTTAAAATTGAGGTCAAGGCTTAACCTATGGAAGGGCACTTGTGAAGTCATAGATTGGATCAATAATATCGAAAATAAGAAAAATCATAAATTCATTCAAATGGACATAGCGAGTTATTATTCCCCAATAACTCCTAACCTACTAAATAAGCGCTTTCATATGCATATAAACACACGGATCTATCTAGTGACGAGATAAATATCATTTTAACGGCAAGGCGAACCTTGATTGATTTTAATAAGGATTTTTGGACTAGATCTGATAGGCAGAAGAACTTTGACATTACTATGGGCTCGTCTGATTCGGCGCAAGTTACCAATCTTGTGGGAATTTTCATCCTTAATATAATAAATAGAAAACTGCCGGAGATTACCGGTGGTTTATATAGAGACGACATATTATTTACTGTAGATAGACATAATAATAGCGAATTAAATAGAGTAAAGAAAGTAATTATAGAATTCTTTAAAAATTATGACCTGAAATTAGAAGTAGAAAATAACAATGAACCTGCATATAATTAGCGATAATAACAATAATAATAATAATACATTAGTTAATTGGAATAACAATAATAATAGTTTAAATACGAATAATAGTAGGACACCTCGAAATAATAGAAATAATACAAATAGTTTAGGTTATAGAAATAACATCGAAATGAATTGTAACTGTAGAAGGAAATCTGAATGCCCCTTACAAAATAACTGACTTGACAAGAATCTAGTGTATAAATGTACCATTAAGACAAATAATAATAATACATATAACTACATTGGTGCCACTTCATCTAATGTTAGTTTCGCTTTTACAATCATAAACATGCTTTTTCTAATCCTGATGAAAAATTGTCTACATCACTCTCACAATTAATATGGTCTCTGAAGGACAAAAATATCAAATACTCAATTTCTTGGAGTAAGTTAAAGATTTCTGATTCCTACCGCAACGCATCCATTTCACCAAATTGCAATCTTTGCAATTTAGAGACTCTATTGATAATTACAAATTATGGTAATTTAATTAATAAGAAGAATTAGTTATTTAGCAGCTGTCAACATAAGTCTGGGAGAACTTTTCAATCATTATACAAATTTAGAAAAAATATTGACTATTAATAATTCTTAAAAAATTATATATATAACGTTTTGCCTTACCGGTAAAAATTGTTTGTCGTTTTTATCTAGTAAATTAATCTCATGGTGGGTCTCTGTTTC
>OZ024741.1:187425119-187502619 GCA_964016885.1 Eledone cirrhosa
ATGTTACTGTTGTTGATGTTACTGTTGTTGATGTTACTGTTGCTGTTGTTGTTGTTACTGTTGTTGTTGTTGATGTTACTGTTGCTGTTGTTGTTGTTACTGTTGCTGTTGTTACTGTTGCTGTTGTTGATGTTACTGTTGTTGTTGTTGATGTTACTCTTACTGTTGTTGATGTTACTGTTACTGTTGTTGTTGTTACTGTTGTTGTTGTTGTTGATGTTACTGTTGCTGTTGTTGATGTTACTGTTGTTGATGTTACTGTTGTTGTTGTTGATGTTACTGTTACTGTTGTTGATGTTACTGTTGTTGTTACTGTTGTTGTTGTTGTTGATGTTACTGTTGCTGTTGTTGATGTTACTGTTGCTGTTGTTGATGTTACTGTTGTTGATGTTACTGTTGTTGTTGCTGTTGTTACTGTTGCTGTTGTTGATGTTACTGTTGTTGATGTTACTGTTGCTGTTGCTGTTGTTACTGTTGTTGTTGTTGATGTTACTGTTGTTGATGTTACTGTTGTTGATGTTACTGTTGCTGTTGTTGATGTTACTGTTGTTGTTGTTACTGTTAATGTTGTTGATGTTACTGTTACTGTTGTTGTTGTTACTGTTGCTGTTGTTGATGTTACTGTTGTTGATGTTACTGTTACTGTTGCTGTTGTTACTGTTGCTGTTGTTGATGTTACTGTTGTTGATGTTACTGTTACTGTTGCTGTTGTTACTGTTGCTGTTGTTACTGTTGCTGTTGTTGATGTTACTGTTACTGTTGTTGATGTTACTGTTACTGTTGCTGTTGTTACTGTTGCTGTTGTTGATGTTACTGTTACTGTTGTTGATGTTACTGTTGCTGTTGTTGATGTTGCTGTTGTTGATGTTACTGTTACTGTTGTTGATGTTACTGTTGTTGATGTTACTGTTACTGTTGTTGATGTTACTGTTGTTGATGTTACTGTTACTGTTGTTGACGTTACTGTTACTGTTGTTGATGTTACTGTTACTGTTGTTGATGTTACTGTTGTTGATGTTACTGTTACTGTTGTTGATGTTACTGTTGTTGATGTTACTGTTACTGTTGTTGATGTTACTGTTACTGTTGTTGATGTTACTGTTACTGTTGTTGATGTTACTGTTACTGTTGTTGATGTTACTGTTACTGTTGCTGTTGTTACTGTTACTGTTGTTGATGTTACTGTAACTGTTGTTGATGTTACTGTTACTGTTGTTGATGTTACTTTTATTGTTGTTGATGTTACTGTTACTGTTGTTGATGTTACTGTTGCTGTTGTTACTGTTACTCTTGTTGATGTTACTGTTACTGTTGTTGATGTTACTGTTGTTGATGTTACTGTTACTGTTGTTGATGTTACTGTTACTGTTGTTGATGTTACTGTTGTTGATGTTACTGTTACTGTTGTTGATGTTACTGTTACTGTTGTTGATGTTACTGTTGTTGATGTTAGTGTTTTTGATGTTACTGTTACTGTTGTTGATGTTACTGTTACTGTTGTTGATGTTACTGTTACTGTTGTTGATGTTACTGTTACTGTTGTTGATGTTACTGTTGTTTATGTTACTGTTACTGTTGTTGATGTTACTGTTACTGTTGTTGATGTTACTGTTGTTGATGTTACTGTTACTGTTGTTGATGTTACTGTTACTGTTGTTGATGTTACTGTTACTGTTGTTGATGTTACTGTTACTGTTGTTGATGTTACTGTTGTTGATGTTACTGTTACTGTTGTTGATGTTACTGTTACTGTTGTTGATGTTACTGTTGTTGATGTTACTGTTACTGTTGTTGATGTTACTGTTACTGTTGTTGATGTTACTGTTGTTGATGTTACTGTTACTGTTGTTGATGTTACTGTTACTGTTGTTGATGTTACTGTTACTGTTGTTGATGTTACTGTTGTTGATGTTACTGTTACTGTTGTTGATGTTACTGTTACTGTTGCTGTTGTTACTGTTACTGTTGTTGATGTTACTGTTGTTGATGTTACTGTTACTGTTGTTGATGTTACTGTTGTTGATGTTACTGTTACTGTTGTTGATGTTACTGTTACTGTTGTTGATGTTACTGTTGTTGATGTTAATGTTACTGTTGTTGATGTTACTGTTACTGTTGTTGATGTTACTGTTGTTGATGTTACTGTTACTGTTGTTGATGTTACTGTTACTGTTGTTGATGTTACTGTTGTTGATGTTACTGTTACTGTTGTTGATGTTATTGTTGTTGATGTTACTGTTACTGTTGTTGATGTTACTGTTACTGTTGTTGATGTTACTGTTGTTGATTTAACTGTTACTGTTGTTGATGTTACTGTTGTTGATGTTTCTGTTACTGTTGTTGATGTTACTGTTACTGTTGTTGATGTTACTGTTGTTGATGTTACTGTTACTGTTGTTGATGTTACTGTTACTGTTGTTGATGTTACTGTTGTTGTTGTTGATGTTACTGTTACTGTTGTTGATGTTACTGTTGTTGTTGTTGATGTTACTGTTACTGTTGTTGATGTTACTGTTGTTGTTGTTACTGTTACTGTTACTGTTGTTGATGTTACTGTTGTTGTTGTTACCGTTAATGTTGTTGATGTTACTGTTACTGTTGTTGATGTTACTGTTACTGTTGTTGATGTTACTGTTGCTGTTGTTGATGTTACTGCTGTTGATGTTACTGTTACTGTTGTTGATGTTACTGTTGTTGATGTTACTGTTACTGTTGTTGATGTTACTGTTGTTGATGTTACTGTTACTGTTGTTAATGTTACTGTTACTGTTGTTGATGTTACTGTTGTTGATGTTACTGTTGTTGATGTTACTGTTACTTTTGTTGATGTTACTGTTGTTGATGTTACTGTTACTGTTGTTGATGTTACTGTTACTGTTGTTGATGTTACTGTTGTTGATGTTACTGTTACTGTTGTTGATGTTACTGTTGTTGATGTTACTGTTACTGTTGTTGATGTTACTGTTGTTGTTGTTACTGTTACTGTTGTTGATGTTACTGTTGTTGATGTTACTGTTACTGTTGTTGATGTTACTGTTACTGTTGTTGTTGTTAATGTTGTTGTTGTTACTGTTGTTGTTGTTGATGTTACTGTTACTGTTGTTGATGTTACTGTTGTTGATGTTACTGTTGTTGATGTTACCGTTACTGTTGTTGTTGTTACTGTTGTTGCTGTTGTTGTTGTTGTGGTGGTGCTGCTGCTGTTGTTGTTGTTGTGTTGGTGGTGCTTTTATGATCGTTGTTGTTGTGGTGGTGCTGCTGTTGTTGTTGTTGTGTCGGTGGTGCTGTTGTTGTTGTTGTGGTGGTGGTGCTGCTGTGGTGGTGGTGCTGTTGTTGTTGTTGTTGTTGTTTATATTGTTGTTGTTGTCATTAATGGCTGTTGTTGATGTTGCTGTTGTTGATGTTACTGTTACTGTTGTTGATGTTACTGTTGTTGATGTTGCTGTTGTTACTGTTACTGTTGCTGTTGTTGATGTTACTGTTGTTGATGTTACTGTTGCTGTTGTTGTGGTTACTGTTGTTGATGTTACTGTTGCTGTTGTTGATGTTACTGTTACTGTTGTTGATGTTACTGTTACTGTTGTTGTTGATGTTACTGTTGTTGATGTTACTGTTACTGTTGTTGATGTTACTGTTGCTGTTGTTGGTGTTACTGTTGTTGTTGTTGGTGTTACTGTTGTTGTTGTTGATGTTACTGTTGCTGTTGTTGATGTTACTGTTGCTGTTGTTGATGTTACTGTTACTGTTGTTGCTGTTACCGTTACTGTTGTTGATGTTACTGTTGCTGTTGTTGGTGTTACTGTTGTTGTTGTTGATGTTACTGTTGCTGTTGTTGATGTTACTGTTGCTGTTGTTGGTGTTACTGTTGTTGTTGTTGATGTTACTGTTGTTGTTGTTATTGTTACTGTTGTTGATGTTACTGTTGTTGATGTTAATGTTACTGTTGCTGTTGTTGTTGTTACTGTTGTTGATGTTACTGTTGTTGATGTTAATGTTACTGTTGTTGATGTTACTGTTGTTGTTGTTACTGTTACTGTTGTTGTTGTTATTGTTACTGTTGTTGATGTTACTGTTGTTGATGTTGATGTTACTGTTGTTGATGTTACTGTTGTTGTTGTTACTGTTACTGTTGTTGATGTTACTGTTACTGTTGCTGTTGTTACTGTTACTGTTGTTGATGTTACTGTTACTGTTGTTGTTGTTACTGTTACTGTTGCTGTTGTTGTTGCTGTTACTGTTACTGTTGTTGATGTTACTGTTACTGTTGTTGATGTTACTGTTGTTGTTGTTGATGTTACTGTTGTTGTTGTTGATGTTACTGTTGTTGATGTTACTGTTACTGTTGTTGATGTTACTGTTGCTGTTGTTACTGTTGCTGTTGTTACTGTTACTGTTGTTGATGTTACAGTTACTGTTGTTGATGTTACTGTTACTGTTGTTGTTGTTACTGTTACTGTTGTTGATGTTACAGTTACTGTTGTTGATGTTACTGTTACTGTTGTTGTTGTTACTGTTGCTGTTGTTACTGTTACTGTTGTTGATGTTACTGTTACTGTTGTTGATGTTACTGTTGCTGTTGTTGATGTTACTGTTGTTATTGTTACCGTTAATGTTGTTGTTGTTACTGTTACTGTTACTGTTGTTGATGTTACTGTTGTTGTTGTTACCGTTAATGTTGTTGATGTTACTGTTACTGTTGTTGATGTTACTGTTACTGTTGTTGTTGTTACTGTTGTTGTTGTTGTTGATGTTACTGTTGCTGTTGTTGATGTTACTGTTGTTGATGTTACTGTTGTTGTTGTTGATGTTACTGTTACTGTTGTTGATGTTACTGTTGTTGTTACTGTTGTTGTTGTTGTTGATGTTACTGTTGCTGTTGTTGATGTTACTGTTGCTGTTGTTGATGTTACTGTTGTTGATGTTACTGTTGTTGTTGTTGATGTTGTTACTGTTGCTGTTGTTGATGTTACTGTTGTTGATGTTACTGTTGCTGTTGTTGATGTTACTGTTGTTGATGTTACTGTTGTTGATGTTACTGTTGCTGTTGTTGATGTTACTGTTGTTGATGTTACTGTTGCTGTTGTTGATGTTACTGTTGTTGTTGTTACTGTTAATGTTGTTGATGTTACTGTTACTGTTGTTGATGTTACTGTTGTTGATGTTACTGTTGTTGTTGTTGCTGTTGTTACTGTTGCTGTTGTTGATGTTACTGTTGTTGATGTTACTGTTGCTGTTGCTGTTGTTACTGTTGTTGTTGTTGATGTTACTGTTGTTGATGTTACTGTTACTGTTGTTGATGTTACTGTGGCTGTTGTTGATGTTACTGTTGTTGATGTTACTGTTGTTGATGTTACTGTTGCTGTTGTTGATGTTACTGTTGTTGATGTTACTGTTGTTGATGTTACTGTTGCTCTTGTTGATGTTACTGTTGTTGTTGTTACTGTTAATGTTGTTGATGTTACTGTTACTGTTGTTGTTGTTACTGTTGCTGTTGTTGATGTTACTGTTGTTGATGTTACTGTTACTGTTGCTGTTGTTACTGTTGCTGTTGTTGATGTTACTGTTACTGTTGTTGATGTTACTGTTGCTGTTGTTGATGTTTCTGTTACTGTTGTTGATGTTACTGTTGCTGTTGTTGATGTTACTGTTACTGTTGCTGTTGTTACTGTTGCTGTTGTTGATGTTGCTGTTGTTGATGTTACTGTTGCTGTTGTTGATGTTACTGTTACTGTTGTTGATGTTACTGTTACTGTTGCTGTTGTTACTGTTGCTGTTGTTGATGTTACTGTTACTGTTGTTGATGTTACTGTTACTGTTGTTGATGTTACTGTTGTTGATGTTACTGTTGTTGATGTTACTGTTACTGTTGCTGTTGTTACTGTTGCTGTTGTTGATGTTACTGTTACTGTTGTTGATGTTACTGTTACTGTTGCTGTTGTTACTGTTGCTGTTGTTGATGTTACTGTTACTGTTGTTGATGTTACTGTTACTGTTGCTGTTGTTACTGTTACTGTTGTTGATGTTACTGTTACTGTTGCTGTTGTAACTGTTGCTGTTGTTGATGTTACTGTTACTGTTGTTGATGTTACTGTTACTGTTGTTGATGTTACTGTTACTGTTGCTGTTGTTACTGTTGTTGTTGCTGTTGCTGTTGTTGATGTTACTGTTACTGTTGTTGATGTTACTGCTACTGTTGTTGATGTTGCTGTTGCTGTTGTTGATGTTGCTGTTGTTGATGTTACTGTTACTGTTGTTGATGTTACTGTTACTGTTGTTGAAGTTACTGTTGTTGATGTTACTGTTACTGTTGTTGATGTTACTGTTGCTGTTGTTGAAGTTACTGTTGTTGATGTTACTGTTGCTGTTGTTGATGTTGCTGTTGTTGATGTTACTGTTACTGTTGTTGATGTTACTGTTACTGTTGTTGATGTTACTGTTACTGTTGTTGAAGTTACTGTTGTTGATGTTACTGTTACTGTTGTTGATGTTACTGTTGCTGTTGTTGATGTTGCTGTTGTTGATGTTACTGTTACTGTTGTTGATGTTACTGTTACTGTTGTTGATGTTACTGTTACTGTTGTTGAAGTTACTGTTGTTGATGTTACTGTTACTGTTGTTGATGTTACTGTTGTTGATGTTACTGTTACTCTTGTTGATGTTACTGTTACTGTTGTTGATGTTACTGTTGTTGATGTTACTGTTACTGTTGTTGATGTTACTGTTACTGTTGTTGATGTTACTGTTGTTGATGTTACTGTTACTGTTGTTGATGTTACTGTTACTGTTGTTGATGTTACTGTTGTTGATGTTACTGTTTTTGATGTTACTGTTACTGTTGTTGATGTTACTGTTACTGTTGTTGATGTTACTGTTGTTGATGTTACTGTTACTGTTGTTGATGTTACTGTTACTGTTGTTGATGTTACTGTTGTTGATGTTACTGTTACTGTTGTTGATGTTACTGTTACTGTTGTTGATGTTACTATGTGGCTGTTGTTGATGTTATTGTTGTTGATATTGTTGTTGATGTTACTGTTACTGTTGTTGATGTTACTGTTGCTGTTGTTGATGTTACTGTTACTGTTGTTGATGTTACTGTTGCTGTTGTTGATGTTACTGTTGTTGATGTTACTGTTATTGTTGTTGATGTTACTGTTGTTGATGTTACTGTTACTGTTGTTGATGTTACTGTTACTGTTGTTGATGTTACTGTTACTGTTGTTGATGTTACTGTTGCTGTTGTTGATGTTACTGTTGTTGATGTTACTGTTGTTGCTGTTGATGTTACTGTTGTTGATGTTACTGTTACTGTTGTTGATGTTACTGTTATTGTTGTTGATGTTGCTGTTGTTGTTGTTACTGTTACTGTTGTTGATGTTACTGTTGCTGTTGTTGATGTTACTGTTACTGTTGTTGATGTTACTGTTGCTGTTGTTGATGTTACTGTTGTTGATGTTACTGTTACTGTTGTTGATGTTACTGTTGCTGTTGTTGTTGTTACTGTTGTTGTTGTTGATGTTACTGTTGCTGTTGTTGTTGTTACTGTTGTTGTTGTTGAAGTTACTGTTGATGTTGTTGTTGTTGTTACTGTTGCTGTTGTTGATGTTACTGTTACTGTTGTTGATGTTACTGTTGTTGATGTTACTGTTGCTGTTGTTGTTGTTACTGTTGCCGTTGTTACTGTTACTGTTGTTGTTGTTGATGTTACTGTTGTTGTTGTTGATGTTACTGTTGTTGTTGTTGATGTTACTGTTGTTGTTGTTGATGTTACTGTTGTTGATGTTACTGTTGTTGATGTTACTGTTGCTGTTGTTGTTGTTACGGTTGCTGTTGTTACTGTTACTGTTGTTGATGTTACTGTTGTTGTTGTTGATGTTACTGTTGTTGTTGTTGATGTTACTGTTACTGTTGTTGATGTTACTGTTACTGTTGTTGTTGTTACTGTTGTTGTTGTTGATGTTACTGTTGCTGTTGTTGTTGTTACTGTTGCTGTTGTTACTGTTGCTGTTGTTGATGTTACTGTTGTTGTTGTTGATGTTACTGTTACTGTTGTTGATGTTACTGTTACTGTTGTTGTTGTTACTGTTGTTGTTGTTGTTGATGTTACTGTTGCTGTTGTTGATGTTACTGTTGTTGATGTTACTGTTGTTGTTGTTGATGTTACTGTTACTGTTGTTGATGTTACTGTTGTTGTTACTGTTGTTGTTGTTGTTGATGTTACTGTTGCTGTTGTTGATGTTACTGTTGCTGTTGTTGATGTTACTGTTGTTGATGTTACTGTTGTTGTTGTTGATGTTGTTACTGTTGCTGTTGTTGATGTTACTGTTGTTGATGTTACTGTTGCTGTTGCTGTTGTTACTGTTGTTGTTGTTGATGTTACTGTTGTTGATGTTACTGTTGTTGATGTTACTGTTGCTGTTGTTGATGTTACTGTTGTTGATGTTACTGTTGCTGTTGTTGATGTTACTGTTGTTGTTGTTACTGTTAATGTTGTTGATGTTACTGTTACTGTTGTTGATGTTACTGTTGTTGATGTTACTGTTGTTGTTGTTGCTGTTGTTACTGTTGCTGTTGTTGATGTTACTGTTGTTGATGTTACTGTTGCTGTTGCTGTTGTTACTGTTGTTGTTGTTGATGTTACTGTTGTTGATGTTACTGTTGTTGATGTTACTGTTGCTGTTGTTGATGTTACTGTTGTTGATGTTACTGTTGTTGATGTTACTGTTGCTGTTGTTGATGTTACTGTTGTTGATGTTACTGTTGTTGTTGTTGATGTTACTGTTGTTGATGTTACTGTTGTTGTTGTTGCTGTTGTTACTGTTGCTGTTGTTGATGTTACTGTTGCTGTTGCTGTTGTTACTGTTGTTGTTGTTGATGTTACTGTTGTTGATGTTACTGTTGTTGATGTTGCTGTTACTGTTGTTGTTGTTATTGTTACTGTTGTTGATGTTACTGTTGTTGATGTTAATGTTACTGTTGCTGTTGTTGTTGTTACTGTTGTTGATGTTACTGTTGTTGATGTTAATGTTACTGTTGTTGATGTTACTGTTACTGTTGTTGATGTTACTGTGGCTGTTGTTGATGTTACTGTTGTTGATGTTACTGTTGTTGATGTTACTGTTGCTGTTGTTGATGTTACTGTTGTTGATGTTACTGTTGTTGATGTTACTGTTGCTCTTGTTGATGTTACTGTTGTTGTTGTTACTGTTAATGTTGTTGATGTTACTGTTACTATTGTTGTTGTTACTGTTGCTGTTGTTGATGTTACTGTTGTTGATGTTACTGTTACTGTTGCTGTTGTTACTGTTGCTGTTGTTGATGTTACTGTTACTGTTGTTGATGTTACTGTTGCTGTTGTTGATGTTTATGTTACTGTTGTTGATGTTACTGTTGCTGTTGTTGATGTTACTGTTACTGTTGCTGTTGTTACTGTTGCTGTTGTTGATGTTGCTGTTGTTGATGTTACTGTTGCTGTTGTTGATGTTACTGTTACTGTTGTTGATGTTACTGTTACTGTTGTTGATGTTACTGTTGCTGTTGTTGATGTTACTGTTACTGTTGCTGTTGTTACTGTTGATGTTGTTGATGTTACTGTTACTGTTGTTGATGTTACTGTTGCTGTTGTTGATGTTACTGTTACTGTTGCTGTTGTTACTGTTGATGTTGTTGATGTTGCTGTTGTTGATGTTACTGTTGCTGTTGTTGATGTTACTGTTACTGTTGTTGATGTTACTGTTGCTGTTGTTGATGTTACTGTTACTGTTGTTGATGTTACTGTTGCTGTTGTTGATGTTTCTGTTACTGTTGCTGTTGTTACTGTTGCTGTTGTTGATGTTGCTGTTGTTGATGTTACTGTTACTGTTGTTGATGTTACTGTTACTGTTGTTGATGTTACTGTTACTGTTGTTGATGTTACTGTTGCTGTTGTTGATGTTACTGTTACTGTTGCTGTTGTTACTGTTGCTGTTGTTGATGTTACTGTTACTGTTGCTGTTGTTACTGTTGCTGTTGTTGATGTTACTGTTACTGTTGCTGTTGTTACTGTTGCTGTTGTTGATGTTACTGTTACTGTTGCTGTTGTTACTGTTGCTGTTGTTGATGTTACTGTTACTGTTGTTGATGTTACTGTTGCTGTTGTTGATGTTACTGTTACTGTTGCTGTTGTTACTGTTGATGTTGTTGATGTTGCTGTTGTTGATGTTACTGTTGCTGTTGTTGATGTTGCTGTTGTTGATGTTACTGTTACTGTTGTTGATGTTACTGTTGTTGATGTTACTGTTGCTGTTGTTGATGTTACTGTTACTGTTGTTGATGTTACTGTTGCTGTTGTTGATGTTAATGTTACTGTTGTTGATGTTACTGTTACTGTTGTTGTTGTTACTGTTACTGTTGTTGATGTTACTGTTACTGTTGTTGATGTTACTGTTGCTGTTGTTGATGTTACTGTTGCTGTTGTTGATGTTACTGTTGTTGATGTTACTGTTACTGTTGTTGATGTTACTGTTGTTGATGTTACTGTTGTTGATGTTACTGTTACTGTTGTTGATGTTACTGTTACTGTTGTTGATGTTACTGTTACTGTTGTTGATGTTACTGTTACTGTTGTTGATGTTACTGTTGTTGATGTTACTGTTACTGTTGTTGATGTTACTGTTACTGTTGTTGATGTTACTGTTGATGATGTTACTGTTACTGTTGTTGATGTTACTGTTACTGTTGTTGATGTTACTGTTGTTGATGTTACTGTTACTGTTGTTGATGTTACTGTTACTGTTGTTGATGTTACTGTTACTGTTGTTGATGTTACTGTTGTTGATGTTACTGTTACTGTTGTTGATGTTACTGTTACTGTTGCTGTTGTTACTGTTACTGTTGTTGATGTTACTGTTGTTGATGTTACTGTTACTGTTGTTGATGTTACTGTTACTGTTGTTGATGTTACTGTTACTGTTGTTGATGTTACTGTTGTTGATGTTACTGTTACTGTTGTTGATGTTACTGTTACTGTTGTTGATGTTACTGTTACTGTTGCTGTTGTAACTGTTGCTGTTGTTGATGTTACTGTTACTGTTGTTGATGTTACTGTTGCTGTTGTTGATGTTGCTGTTGTTGATGTTACTGTTACTGTTGTTGATGTTACTGTTGTTGATGTTACTGTTACTGTTGTTGATGTTACTGTTGTTGATGTTACTGTTACTCTTGTTGATGTTACTGTTACTGTTGTTGATGTTACTGTTGTTGATGTTACTGTTACTGTTGTTGATGTTACTGTTACTGTTGTTGATGTTACTGTTGTTGATGTTACTGTTACTGTTGTTGATGTTACTGTTACTGTTGTTGATGTTACTGTTGTTGATGTTACTGTTTTTGATGTTACTGTTACTGTTGTTGATGTTACTGTTACTGTTGTTGATGTTACTGTTACTGTTGTTGATGTTACTGTTACTGTTGTTGATGTTACTGTTGTTTATGTTACTGTTACTGTTGTTGATGTTACTGTTACTGTTGTTGATGTTACTGTTGTTGATGTTACTGTTACTGTTGTTGATGTTACTGTTACTGTTGTTGATGTTACTGTTACTGTTGTTGATGTTACTGTTACTGTTGTTGATGTTACTGTTGTTGATGTTACTGTTACTGTTGTTGATGTTACTGTTACTGTTGTTGATGTTACTGTTGTTGATGTTACTGTTACTGTTGTTGATGTTACTGTTACTGTTGTTGATGTTACTGTTGTTGATGTTACTGTTACTGTTGTTGATGTTACTGTTACTGTTGTTGATGTTACTGTTACTGTTGTTGATGTTACTGTTGTTGATGTTACTGTTACTGTTGTTGATGTTACTGTTACTGTTGCTGTTGTTACTGTTACTGTTGTTGATGTTACTGTTGTTGATGTTACTGTTACTGTTGTTGATGTTACTGTTACTGTTGTTGATGTTACTGTTACTGTTGTTGATGTTACTGTTGTTGATGTTAATGTTACTGTTGTTGATGTTACTGTTACTGTTGTTGATGTTACTGTTGTTGATGTTACTGTTACTGTTGTTGATGTTACTGTTACTGTTGTTGATGTTACTGTTGTTGATGTTACTGTTACTGTTGTTGATGTTATTGTTGTTGATGTTACTGTTACTGTTGTTGATGTTACTGTTACTGTTGTTGATGTTACTGTTGTTGATGTTACTGTTACTGTTGTTGATGTTACTGTTGTTGATGTTACTGTTACTGTTGTTGATGTTACTGTTACTGTTGTTGATGTTACTGTTGTTGATGTTACTGTTACTGTTGTTGATGTTACTGTTACTGTTGTTGATGTTACTGTTGTTGTTGTTGATGTTACTGTTACTGTTGTTGATGTTACTGTTGTTGTTGTTGATGTTACTGTTACTGTTGTTGATGTTACTGTTGTTGTTGTTACTGTTACTGTTACTGTTGTTGATGTTACTGTTGTTGTTGTTACCGTTAATGTTGTTGATGTTACTGTTACTGTTGTTGATGTTACTGTTACTGTTGTTGATGTTACTGTTGCTGTTGTTGATGTTACTGCTGTTGATGTTACTGTTACTGTTGTTGATGTTACTGTCGTTGATGTTACTGTTACTGTTGTTGATGTTACTGTTGTTGATGTTACTGTTACTGTTGTTAATGTTACTGTTACTGTTGTTGATGTTACTGTTGTTGATGTTACTGTTGTTGATGTTACTGTTACTTTTGTTGATGTTACTGTTGTTGATGTTACTGTTACTGTTGTTGATGTTACTGTTACTGTTGTTGATGTTACTGTTGTTGATGTTACTGTTACTGTTGTTGATGTTACTGTTGTTGATGTTACTGTTACTGTTGTTGATGTTACTGTTGTTGTTGTTACTGTTACTGTTGTTGATGTTACTGTTGTTGATGTTACTGTTACTGTTGTTGATGTTACTGTTACTGTTGTTGTTGTTAATGTTGTTGTTGTTACTGTTGTTGTTGTTGATGTTACTGTTACTGTTGTTGATGTTACTGTTGTTGATGTTACTGTTGTTGATGTTACCGTTACTTTTGTTGTTGTTACTGTTGTTGCTGTTGTTGTTGTTGTGGTGGTGCTGCTGTCGTCGTTGTTGTTGTGGTGGTGCTGCTGCTGTTGTTGTTGTTGTGTTGGTGGTGCTTTTATGATCGTTGTTGTTGTGGTGGTGCTGCTGTTGTTGTTGTTGTGTCGGTGGTGCTGTTGTTGTTGTTGTGGTGGTGGTGCTGCTGTGGTGGTGGTGCTGTTGTTGTTGTTGTTGTTGTTTATATTGTTGTTGTTGTCATTAATGGCTGTTGTTGATGTTGCTGTTGTTGATGTTACTGTTACTGTTGTTGATGTTACTGTTGTTGATGTTGCTGTTGTTACTGTTACTGTTGCTGTTGTTGATGTTACTGTTGTTGATGTTACTGTTGCTGTTGTTGTGGTTACTGTTGTTGATGTTACTGTTGCTGTTGTTGATGTTACTGTTACTGTTGTTGATGTTACTGTTACTGTTGTTGTTGATGTTACTGTTGCTGTTGTTGATGTTACTGTTGCTGTTGTTGCTGTTACCGTTACTGTTGTTGATGTTACTGTTGCTGTTGTTGGTGTTACTGTTGTTGTTGTTGATGTTACTGTTGTTGTTGTTGATGTTACTGTTGCTGTTGTTGGTGTTACTGTTGTTGTTGTTGATGTTACTGTTGTTGTTGTTATTGTTACTGTTGTTGATGTTACTGTTGTTGATGTTACTGTTACTGTTGTTGATGTTGCTGTTACTGTTGTTGTTGTTATTGTTACTGTTGTTGATGTTACTGTTGTTGATGTTAATGTTACTGTTGCTGTTGTTGTTGTTACTGTTGTTGATGTTACTGTTGTTGATGTTACTGTTACTGTTGTTGATGTTACTGTTACTGTTGTTGTTGTTATTGTTACTGTTGTTGATGTTACTGTTGTTGATGTTGATGTTACTGTTGTTGATGTTACTGTTGTTGTTGTTACTGTTACTGTTATTGATGTTACTGTTACTGTTGCTGTTGTTACTGTTACTGTTGTTGATGTTACTGTTACTGTTGTTGTTGTTACTGTTACTGTTGCTGTTGTTGTTGATGTTACTGTTACTGTTGTTGATGATACTGTTGCTGTTGTTGTTGTTACTGTTGCTGTTGTTACTGTTACTGTTGTTGATGTTACAGTTACTGTTGTTGATGTTACTGTTACTGTTGTTGTTGTTACTGTTGCTGTTGTTACTGTTACTGTTGTTGATGTTACTGTTACTGTTGTTGATGTTACTGTTGCTGTTGTTGATGTTACTGTTGTTATTGTTACCGTTAATGTTGTTGTTGTTGATGTTACTGTTACTGTTGTTGATGTTACTGTTGTTGTTGTTGATGTTACTGTTACTGTTGTTGATGTTACTGTTACTGTTGTTGTTGTTACTGTTGCTGTTGTTACTGTTACTGTTGTTGATGTTACTGTTACTGTTGTTGATGTTACTGTTGTTGTTGTTGATGTTACTGTTACTGTTGTTGTTGTTACTGTTGTTGTTGTTGTTGATATTACTGTTGCTGTTGTTGATGTTACTGTTGCAGTTGTTGTTGTTACTGTTGCTGTTGTTGATGTTACTGTTGCTGTTGTTGATGTTACTGTTGTTGTTGTTGATGTTACTGTTACTGTTGTTGATGTTACTGTTGTTGTTGTTACTGTTACTGTTACTGTTGTTGATGTTACTGTTGCTGTTGTTACTGTTGCTGTTGTTGATGTTACTGTTGAAGTTGTTGATGTTGCTGTTGTTGATGTTACTGTTGCTGTTGTTGATGTTACTGTTACTGTTGTTGATGTTACTGTTGTTGATGTTACTGTTACTGTTGTTGATGTTACTGTTGTTGTTGTTGATGTTACTGTTACTGTTGTTGATGTTACTGTTGTTGTTGTTGATGTTACTGTTACTGTTGTTGATGTTACTGTTGTTGATGTTACTGTTACTGTTGTTGATGTTACTGTTGCTGTTGTTGATGTTACTGTTGTTGTTGTTGATGCTACTGTTACTGTTACTGTTGTTGATGTTACTGTTACTGTTGTTGATGTTACTGTTACTGTTGTTGATGTTACTGTTACTGATGTTACTGTTACTGTTGCTGTTGTTGATGTTACTGTTGCTGTTGTTGATGTTAATGTTACTGTTTTTGATGTTACTGTTACTGTTGTTGATGTTACTGTTACTGTTGTTGTTGTTGTTGTTACTGTTGCTGTTGTTGATGTTACTGTTGCTGTTGTTGATGTTACTGTTGCTGTTGTTGATGTTACTGTTACTGTTGTTGATGTTACTGTTACTGTTGTTGATGTTACTGTTACTGTTGTTGTTGTTGTTGTTACTGTTACTGTTGTTGATGTTAATGTTACTGTTGTTGATGCTACTGTTACTGTTGTTGATGTTACTGTTACTGTTGTTGTTACTGTTACTGTTATTGATGTTACTGTTACTGTTGTTGATGTTACTGTTACTGTTGTTGTTGTTACTGTTACTGTTATTGATGTTACTGTTACTGTTGTTGATGTTACTGTTACTGTTGTTGATGTTACTGTTACTGTTGTTGATGTTACTGTTACTGTTGTTGATGCTACTGTTACTGTTCTTGATGTTACTGTTGCTGTTGTTGATGTTACTGTTGTTGATGTTGCTGTTGTTGTTGTTACTGTTACTGTTGTTGTTGTTACTGTTGCTGTTGTTGATGTTACTGTTACTGTTGTTGTTGTTACTGTTGCTGTTGTTGATGTTACTGTTACTGTTGTTGTTGTTACTGTTACTGTTGTTGTTGTTACTGTTGCTGTTGTTACTGTTACTGTTGTTGATGTTACTGTTACTGTTGTTGTTGTTACTGTTGCTGTTGTTACTGTTACTGTTGTTGATGTTACTGTTACTGTTGTTGATGTTACTGTTACTGTTGTTGATGTTACTGTTACTCTTGTTGATGTTACTGTTGTTGATGTTACTGTTACTGTTGTTGATGTTACTGTTGCTGTTGTTACTGTTACTGTTGTTGTTGTTACTGTTGCTGTTGTTGATGTTACTGTTACTGTTGTTGATGTTACTGTTGTTGATGTTACTGTTACTGTTGTTGTTGTTACTGTTACTGTTGATGATGTTACTGTTACTGTTGTTGATGTTACTGTTACTGTTGTTGATGTTACTGTTGTGGATGTTACTGTTACTGTTGTTGATGTTACTGTTGCTGTTGTTGATGTTACTGTTACTGTTGTTGATGTTACTGTTGCTGTTGTTGATGTTACTGTTACTGTTGCTGTTGTTGATGTTACTGTTGCTGTTGTTGGTGTTACTGTTACTGTTGTTGATGTTACTGTTGCTGTTGCTGTTGTTACTGTTGCTGTTGTTGATGTTACTGTTACTGTTGTTGATGTTACTGTTGCTGTTGCTGATGTTACTGTTACTGTTGTTGATGTTACTGTTGCTGTTGCTTATGTTACTGTTGCTGTTGTTGATGTTACTGTTACTGTTGTTGATGTTACTGTTGCTGTTGTTGATGTTACTGTTGCTGTTGTTGATGTTACTGTTACTGTTGTTGATGTTACTGTTACTGTTGTTGATGTTACTGTTACTGTTGTTGATGTTACTGTTGCTGTTGTTGATGTTACTGTTACTGTTGTTGATGTTACTGTTGCTGTTGTTGATGTTACTGTTACTGTTGTTGATGTTACTGTTACTGTTGTTGATGTTACTGTTACTGTTGTTGATGTTACTGTTACTGTTGTTGATGTTACTGTTACTGTTGTTGATGTTACTGTTACTGTTGTTGATGTTACTGTTGCTGTTGTTGATGTTACTGTTACTGTTGTTGATGTTACTGTTACTGTTGTTGATGTTACTGTTGCTGTTGCTGATGTTACTGTTGCTGTTGTTGATGTTACTGTTACTGTTGTTGATGTTACTGTTGCTGTTGTTGATGTTACTGTTGCTGTTGTTGGTGTTACTGTTGTTGATGTTACTGTTACTGTTGTTGATGTTACTGTTGCTGTTGTTGATGTTACTGTTGCTGTTGTTGATGTTACTGTTACTGTTGTTGATGTTACTGTTACTGATGTTACTGTTACTGTTGCTGTTGTTGATGTTACTGTTACTGTTGTTGATGTTACTGTTGCTGTTGTTGATGTTACTGTTACTGTTGTTGATGTTACTGTTGTTGATGTTACTGTTACTGTTGTTGATGTAGTTGTTGTTGATTTTGCTGTTGCTGTTGTTGATGTTACTGTTACTGTTGTTGATGTTACTGTTGTTGATGTTACTGTTACTGTTGTTGATGTTACTGTTACTGTTGTTGATGTTACTGTTACAGTTGTTGATGTTACTGTTACTGTTGTTGATGTTACTGTTGTTGATGTTACTGTTGCTGTTGTTGTTGTTACTGTTGCTGTTGTTGATGTTACTGTTGTTGATGTTACTGTTACTGTTGTTGATGTTACTGTTACTGTTGTTGATGTTACTGTTACTGTTGTTGATGTTACTGTTGTTGATGTTACTGTTGCTGTTGTTGATGTTACTGTTACTGTTGTTGATGTTACTGTTACTGTTGTTGATGTTACTGTTACTGTTGTTGATCTTACTGTTACTGTTGTTGATGTTACTGTTACTGTTGTTGATGTTACTGTTACTGTTGTTGATGTTACTGTTACTGTTGTTGATGTTACTGTTACTGTTGTTGATGTTACTGTTACTGTTGTTGATGTTACTGTTACTGTTGTTGATGTTACTGTTACTGTTGTTGATGTTACTGTTACTGTTGTTGATGTTACTGTTACTGTTGTTGATGTTACTGTTACTGTTGTTGATGTTACTGTTACTGTTGTTGATGTTACTGTTACTGTTGCTGTTGTTACTGTTACTGTTGTTGATGCTACTGTTACTGTTGTTGATGTTACTGTTACTGTTGTTGTTGTTACTGTTACTGTTGCTGTTGTTACTGTTACTGTTGTTGATGTTACTGTTGCTGTTGTTGATGTTACTGTTGTTGTTGTTGATTTTACTGTTGCTGTTGTTGATGTTACTGTTACTGTTGTTGATGTTACTGTTGTTGATGCTACTGTTGTTGTTGTTGATTTTACTGTTGCTGTTGTTGATGTTACTGTTACTGTTGTTGAAGTTACTGTTGCTGTTGTTGATGTTACTGTTGCTGTTGTTGATGTTACTGTTACTGTTGTTGATGTTACTGTTGCTGTTGTTGATGTTACTGTTGCTGTTGTTGATGTTACTGTTGCTGTTGTTGATGTTACTGTTACTGTTGTTGATGTTACTGTTGTTGATGTTACTGTTACTGTTGTTGATGTTACTGTTGTTGTTGTTGATGTTACTGTTGCTGTTGTTGATGTTACTGTTGCTGTTGTTGATGTTACTGTTACTGTTGTTGATGTTACTGTTGCTGTTGTTGATGTTACTGTTGCTGTTGTTGATGTTACTGTTGCTGTTGTTGATGTTACTGTTGCTGTTGTTGATGTTACTGTCGTTGATTTTACTGTTGTTGTTGTTGATGTTACTGTTGCTGTTGTTGTTGTTATTGTTACTGTTGTTGATGTTACTGTTACTGTTGTTGATGTTACTGTCGTTGATGTTACTGTTGTTGTTGTTGATTTTACTGTTGCTGTTGTTGATGTTACTGTTGCTGTTGTTGATGTTACTGTTACTGTTGTTGATGTTACTGTTACTGTTGTTGATGTTACTGTTACTGTTGTTGATGTTACTGTTACTGTTGTTGATTTTACTGTTGCTGTTGTTGATGTTACTGTTGCTGTTGTTGATGTTACTGTTACCTGTTGTTCATGTTACTGTTGTTGATGTTACTGTTACTGTCGTTGATGTTACAGTTGTTGTTGTTGATTTTACTGTTGCTGTTGTTGATGTTACTGTTACTGTTGTTGATGTTACTGTTGTTGATGTTGTTGTTGTTGATGTTACGGTTACTGTTGTTGATGTTACTGTTACTGTTGTTGTTGTTACTGTTACTGTTGTTGATGTTACTGTTGCTGTTGTTGTTGTTACTGTTGCTGTTGTTGATGTTACTGTTGCTGTTGTTGATGTTACTGTTGCTGTTGTTGTTGTTGTTGTTACTGTTACTGTTGTTGATGTTACTGTTGTTGATGTTACTGTTACTGTTGTTGATGTTACTGTTGTTGATGTTACTGTTGTTGATGTTACTGTTACTGTTGTTGATGTTACTGTTACTGTTGTTGATGTTACTGTTGTTGATGTTACTGTTACTGTTGTTGATGTTACTGTTGTTGATGTTGATGTTACTGTTGTTGATGTTACTGTTGTTGATGTTACTGTTATTGTTACTGTTGTTGATGTTACTGTTACTGTTACTGTTGTTGATGTTACTGTTGTTGATGTTACTGTTACTGTTGCTGTTGTTGATGTTACTGTTGCTGTTGTTGATGTTACTGTTGCTGTTGTTGTTGTTGTTACTGTTACTGTTGTTGATGTTACTGTTGTTGATGTTACTGTTACTGTTGTTGATGTTACTGTTGTTGATGTTACTGTTGTTGATGTTACTGTTACTGTTGTTGATGTTACTGTTGTTGATGTTACTGTTTCTGTTGTTGATGTTACTGTTGCTGTTGTTGATGTTACTGTTACTGTTGTTGATGTTACTGTTGCTGTTGTTGATTTTACTGTTACTGTTGTTGATGTTACTGTTGCTGTGGTTGATGTTACTGTTGTTGATGTTACTGTTACTGTTGCTGTTGTTGATGTTACTGTTACTGTTGCTGTTGTTGATGTTACTGTTACTTTTGTTGATGTTAATGTTACTGTTGTTGATGTTGATGTTACTGTTGTTGATGTTACTTTTGTTGATGTTACTGTTGTTGTTGTTGATGTTGATATTACTGTTGTTGATGTTACTTTTGTTGATGTTACTGTTACTGTTGTTGTTGTTACTGTTGTTGATGTTACTGTTACTGTTGTTGTTGTTACTGTTGTTGATGTTACTGTTACTGTTGTTGATGTTACTTTTGTTGATGTTACTGTTACTGTTGTTGATGTTACCGTTGCTGTTGTTGATGTTACTGTTGCTGTTGTTGATGTTACTGTTGCTGTTGTTGTTGTTACTGTTACTGTTGTTGTTGTTACTGTTGCTGTTGTTGATGTTACTGTTGCTGTTGTTGATGTTACTGTTACTGTTGTTGATGTTACTGTTGTGGTTGTTATTGTTACTGTTGTTGATGTTACTGTTACTGTTGTTGATGTTACTGTTACTGTTGTTGATGTTACTGTTACTGTTGTTGATGTTACTGTTACTGTTGTTGATGTTACTGTTACTGTTGTTGATGTTACTGTTACTGTTGTTGATGTTATTGTTACTGTTGTTGATGTTACTGTTACTGTTGTTGATGTTACTGCTGCTGTTGTTGATGTTACTGTTGCTGTTGTTGTTGTTACTGTTACTGTTGTTGATGTTACTGTTGTTGATGTTACTGTTACTGTTGTTGATGTTACTGTTGTTGATGTTACTGTTGTTGATGTTACTGTTACTGTTGTTGATGTTACTGTTGTTGATGTTACTGTTTCTGTTGTTGATGTTACTGTTGCTGTTGTTGATGTTACTGTTACTGTTGTTGATGTTACTGTTGCTGTTGTTGATTTTACTGTTACTGTTGTTGATGTTACTGTTGCTGTGGTTGATGTTACTGTTGTTGTTGTTACTGTTACTGTTGTTGATGTTACTGTTGTTGATGTTACTGTTACTGTTGCTGTTGTTGATGTTACTGTTACTGTTGTTGATGTTACTGTTGCTGTTGTTGATGTTACTGTTGTTGATGTTACTGTTACTGTTGCTGTTGTTGATGTTACTGTTACTGTTGCTGTTGTTGATGTTACTGTTACTTTTGTTGATGTTAATGTTACTGTTGTTGATGTTGATGTTACTGTTGTTGATGTTACTTTTGTTGATGTTACTGTTGTTGTTGTTGATGTTGATATTACTGTTGTTGATGTTACTTTTGTTGATGTTACTGTTACTGTTGTTGTTGTTACTGTTGTTGATGTTACTGTTACTGTTGTTGTTGTTACTGTTGTTGATGTTACTGTTACTGTTGTTGATGTTACTTTTGTTGATGTTACTGTTACTGTTGTTGATGTTACCGTTGCTGTTGTTGATGTTACTGTTGCTGTTGTTGATGTTACTGTTGCTGTTGTTGTTGTTACTGTTACTGTTGTTGTTGTTACTGTTGCTGTTGTTGATGTTACTGTTGCTGTTGTTGATGTTACTGTTACTGTTGTTGATGTTACTGTTGTGGTTGTTATTGTTACTGTTGTTGATGTTACTGTTACTGTTGTTGATGTTACTGTTACTGTTGTTGATGTTACTGTTACTGTTGTTGATGTTACTGTTACTGTTGTTGATGTTACTGTTACTGTTGTTGATGTTACTGTTACTGTTGTTGATGTTATTGTTACTGTTGTTGATGTTACTGTTACTGTTGTTGATGTTACTGCTGCTGTTGTTGATGTTACTGTTGCTGTTGTTGATGTTACTGTTGCTGTTGTTGATGTTACTGTTGCTGTTGTTGATGTTACTGTTACTGTTGTTGATGTTACTGTTGTTGATGTTGATGTTACTGTTGTGGTTGTTATTGTTACTGTTGTTGATGTTACTGTTACTGTTGTTGATGTTACTGTTACTGTTGTTGATGTTACTGTTACTGTTGTTGATGTTACTGTTACTGTTGTTGATGTTACTGTTACTGTTGTTGATGTTACTGTTACTGTTGTTGATGTTATTGTTACTGTTGTTGATGTTACTGTTACTGTTGTTGATGTTACTGCTGCTGTTGTTGATGTTACTGTTGCTGTTGTTGATGTTACTGTTACTGTTGTTGATGTTACTGTTGTTGATGTTACTCTTGTTGATGTTACTGTTACTGTTGTTGATGTTACTGTTGTTGATGTTACTGTTGTTGTTGTTGATGTTACTGTTACTGTTGTTGATGTTACTGTTACTGTTGTTGACGTTACTGCTGCTGTTGTTGATGTTACTGTTGCTGTTGTTGATGTTACTGTTACTGTTGTTGATGTTACTGTTGTTGATGTTACTGTTGTTGATGTTACTCTTGTTGATGTTACTGTTACTGTTGTTGATGTTACTGTTGTTGATGTTACTGTTGTTGATGTTACTCTTGTTGATGTTACTGTTACTGTTGTTGATGTTACTGTTGTTGATGTTACTGTTGTTGTTGTTGATGTTACTGTTACTGTTGTTGTTGTTGATGTTACTGTTGCTGTTGTTGATGTTACTGTTGCTGTTGTTGATGTTACTGTTACTGTTGTTGATGTTACTGTTACTGTTGTTGATGTTACTGTTACTGTTGTTGATGTTACTGTTGTTGTTGTTGATGTTACTGTTACTGTTGTTGATGTTACTGTTGCTGTTGTTGATGTTACTGTTACTGTTGTTGAAGTTACTGTTGCTGTTGTTGATGTTACTGTTACTGTTGTTGATGTTACTGTTACTGTTGTTGATGTTACTGTTGCTGTTGTTGATGTTACTGTTGTTGATGTTACTGTTACTGTTGTTGATGTTACTGTTACTGTTGTTGATGTTACTGTTGCTGTTGTTGATGTTACTGTTACTGTTGTTGATGTTACTGTTACTGTTGTTGATGTTACTGTTGTTGTTGTTGATGTTACTGTTACTGTTGTTGATGTTACTGTTGCTGTTGTTGATGTTACTGTTACTGTTGTTGAAGTTACTGTTGCTGTTGTTGATGTTACTGTTACTGTTGTTGATGTTACTGTTACTGTTGTTGATGTTACTGTTACTGTTGTTGATGTTACTGTTACTGTTGTTGATGTTACTGTTACTGTTGTTGATGTTACTGTTGCTGTTGTTGATGTTACTGTTACTGTTGTTGATGTTACTGTTACTATTGTTGTTGTTACTGTTGTTGTTGTTGATGTTACTGTTACTGTTGTTGATGTTACTGTTGCTGTTGTTGATGTTACTATTGCTGTTGTTGATGTTACTGTTACTGTTGTTGATGTTACTGTTACTATTGTTGTTGTTACTGTTGTTGTTGTTGATGTTACTGTTACTGTTGTTGATGTTACTGTTGCTGTTGTTGATGTTACTGTTACTGTTGTTGATGTTACTGTTGCTGTTGTTGATGTTACTGTTACTGATGTTACTGTTACTGTTGCTGTTTTTGATGTTACTGTTGCTGTTGTTGATGTTACTGTTACTGTTGTTGATTTTTACTGTTGTTGATGTTACTGTTACTGTTGTTGATGTTACTGTTGCTGTTGCTGATGTTACTGTTGCTGTTGTTGATGTTACTGTTGCTTTTGTTGATGTTACTGTTACTGTTGTTGATGTTACTGTTGCTCTTGTTGATGTTACGGTTACTGTTGTTGATGTTACTGTTACTGATGTTACTGTTACTGTTGTTGATGTTACTGTTACTGTTGTTGATGTTACTGTTGTTGATGTTACTGTTACTGTTGTTGATGTTGTTGTTGTTGATTTTACTGTTGCTGTTGTTGATGTTACTGTTTCTGTTGTTGATGTTACTGTTGCTGTTGTTGATGTTACTGTTGCTGTTGTTACTGTTGTTGTTGTTGATGCTACTGTTACTGTTACTGTTGTTGATGTTACTGTTACTGTTGTTGATGTTACTGTTACTGTTGTTGATGTTACTGTTACTGATGTTACTGTTACTGTTGCTGTTGTTGATGTTACTGTTGCTGTTGTTGATGTTAATGTTACTGTTTTTGATGTTACTGTTGCTGTTGTTGATGTTACTGTTGCTGTTGTTGATGTTACTGTTACTGTTGTTGATGTTACTGTTACTGTTGTTGATGTTACTGTTACTGTTGTTGTGGTTGTTGTTACTGTTACTGTTGTTGATGTTAATGTTACTGTTGTTGATGCTACTGTTACTGTTGTTGATGTTACTGTTACTGTTGTTGTTACTGTTACTGTTATTGATGTTACTGTTACTGTTGTTGATGTTACTGTTACTGTTGTTGTTGTTACTGTTACTGTTATTGATGTTACTGTTACTGTTGTTGATGTTACTGTTACTGTTGTTGATGTTACTGTTACTGTTGTTGATGTTACTGTTACTGTTGTTGATGCTACTGTTACTGTTGTTGATGTTACTGTTACTGTTGTTGATGTTACTGTTACTGTTGTTGATGTTACTGTTACTGTTGTTGATGTTACTGTTGCTGTTGTTGATGTTACTGTTGTTGATGTTGCTGTTGTTGTTGTTACTGTTACTGTTGTTGTTGTTACTGTTGCTGTTGTTGATGTTACTGTTACTGTTGTTGTTGTTACTGTTGCTGTTGTTGATGTTACTGTTACTGTTGTTGTTGTTACTGTTACTGTTGTTGTTGTTACTGTTGCTGTTGTTACTGTTACTGTTGTTGATGTTACTGTTACTGTTGTTGTTGTTACTGTTGCTGTTGTTACTGTTACTGTTGTTGATGTTACTGTTACATTTGTTGATGTTACTGTTACTGTTGTTGATGTTACTGTTACTCTTGTTGATGTTACTGTTGTTGATGTTACTGTTACTGTTGTTGATGTTACTGTTGCTGTTGTTACTGTTACTGTTGTTGTTGTTACTGTTGCTGTTGTTGATGTTACTGTTACTGTTGTTGATGTTACTGTTGTTGATGTTACTGTTACTGTTGTTGTTGTTACTGTTACTGTTGATGATGTTACTGTTACTGTTGTTGATGTTACTGTTACTGTTGTTGATGTTACTGTTGTGGATGTTACTGTTACTGTTGTTGATGTTACTGTTGCTGTTGTTGATGTTACTGTTACTGTTGTTGATGTTACTGTTGCTGTTGTTGATGTTACTGTTACTGTTGCTGTTGTTGATGTTACTGTTGCTGTTGTTGGTGTTACTGTTACTGTTGTTGATGTTACTGTTGCTGTTGCTGTTGTTACTGTTGCTGTTGTTGATGTTACTGTTACTGTTGTTGATGTTACTGTTGCTGTTGCTGATGTTACTGTTACTGTTGTTGATGTTACTGTTGCTGTTGCTTATGTTACTGTTGCTGTTGTTGATGTTACTGTTACTGTTGTTGATGTTACTGTTGCTGTTGTTGATGTTACTGTTGCTGTTGTTGATGTTACTGTTACTGTTGTTGATGTTACTGTTACTGTTGTTGATGTTACTGTTACTGTTGTTGATGTTACTGTTGCTGTTGTTGATGTTACTGTTACTGTTGTTGATGTTACTGTTGCTGTTGTTGATGTTACTGTTACTGTTGTTGATGTTACTGTTACTGTTGTTGATGTTACTGTTACTGTTGTTGATGTTACTGTTACTGTTGTTGATGTTACTGTTACTGTTGTTGATGTTACTGTTACTGTTGTTGATGTTACTGTTGCTGTTGTTGATGTTACTGTTACTGTTGTTGATGTTACTGTTACTGTTGTTGATGTTACTGTTGCTGTTGTTGATGTTACTGTTGCTGTTGTTGATGTTACTGTTGCTGTTGTTGATGTTACTGTTACTGTTGTTGATGTTACTGTTACTGATGTTACTGTTACTGTTGCTGTTGTTGATGTTACTGTTACTGTTGTTGATGTTACTGTTGCTGTTGTTGATGTTACTGTTACTGTTGTTGATGTTACTGTTGTTGATGTTACTGTTACTGTTGTTGATGTAGTTGTTGTTGATTTTGCTGTTGCTGTTGTTGATGTTACTGTTACTGTTGTTGATGTTACTGTTGTTGATGTTACTGTTACTGTTGTTGATGTTACTGTTACTGTTGTTGATGTTACTGTTACAGTTGTTGATGTTACTGTTACTGTTGTTGATGTTACTGTTGTTGATGTTACTGTTGCTGTTGTTGTTGTTACTGTTGCTGTTGTTGATGTTACTGTTGTTGATGTTACTGTTACTGTTGTTGATGTTACTGTTACTGTTGTTGATGTTACTGTTACTGTTGTTGATGTTACTGTTGTTGATGTTACTGTTGCTGTTGTTGATGTTACTGTTACTGTTGTTGATGTTACTGTTACTGTTGTTGATGTTACTGTTACTGTTGTTGATCTTACTGTTACTGTTGTTGATGTTACTGTTACTGTTGTTGATGTTACTGTTACTGTTGTTGATGTTACTGTTACTGTTGTTGATGTTACTGTTACTGTTGTTGATGTTACTGTTACTGTTGTTGATGTTACTGTTACTGTTGTTGATGTTACTGTTAATGTTGTTGTTGTTACTGTTGTTGATATTGATGTTACTGTTGTTGTTGTTGTTGTTGTTGTTACTGTTACTGTTGTTGATGTTACTGTTGTTGATGTTACTGTTACTGTTGTTGATGTTACTGTTACTGTTGTTGATGTTACTGTTACTGTTGCTGTTGTTACTGTTACTGTTGTTGATGCTACTGTTACTGTTGTTGATGTTACTGTTACTGTTGTTGTTGTTACTGTTACTGTTGCTGTTGTTACTGTTACTGTTGTTGATGTTACTGTTGCTGTTGTTGATGTTACTGTTGTTGTTGTTGATTTTACTGTTGCTGTTGTTGATGTTACTGTTACTGTTGTTGATGTTACTATTGTTGATGCTACTGTTGTTGTTGTTGATTTTACTGTTGCTGTTGTTGATGTTACTGTTACTGTTGTTGAAGTTACTGTTGCTGTTGTTGATGTTACTGTTGCTGTTGTTGATGTTACTGTTACTGTTGTTGATGTTACTGTTGCTGTTGTTCATGTTACTGTTGCTGTTGTTGATGTTACTGTTGCTGTTGTTGATGTTACTGTTACTGTTGTTGATGTTACTGTTGTTGATGTTACTGTTACTGTTGTTGATGTTACTGTTGTTGTTGTTGATGTTACTGTTGCTGTTGTTGATGTTACTGTTGCTGTTGTTGATGTTACTGTTACTGTTGTTGATGTTACTGTTGCTGTTGTTGATGTTACTGTTGCTGTTGTTGATGTTACTGTTGCTGTTGTTGATGTTACTGTTGCTGTTGTTGATGTTACTGTCGTTGATGTTACTGTTGTTGTTGTTGATGTTACTGTTGCTGTTGTTGTTGTTATTGTTACTGTTGTTGATGTTACTGTTACTGTTGTTGATGTTACTGTCGTTGATGTTACTGTTGTTGTTGTTGATTTTACTGTTGCTGTTGTTGATGTTACTGTTGCTGTTGTTGATGTTACTGTTACTGTTGTTGATGTTACTGTTACTGTTGTTGATGTTACTGTTACTGTTGTTGATGTTACTGTTACTGTTGTTGATTTTACTGTTGCTGTTGTTGATGTTACTCTTGCTGTTGTTGATGTTACTGTTACCTGTTGTTCATGTTACTGTTGTTGATGTTACTGTTACTGTCGTTGATGTTACAGTTGTTGTTGTTGATTTTACTGTTGCTGTTGTTGATGTTACTGTTACTGTTGTTGATGTTACTGTTGTTGATGTTGTTGTTGTTGATGTTACGGTTACTGTTGTTGATGTTACTGTTACTGTTGTTGTTGTTACTGTTACTGTTGTTGATGTTACTGTTGCTGTTGTTGTTGTTACTGTTGCTGTTGTTGATGTTACTGTTGCTGTTGTTGATGTTACTGTTGCTGTTGTTGTTGTTGTTGTCACTGTTACTGTTGTTGATGTTACTGTTGTTGATGTTACTGTTACTGTTGTTGATGTTACTGTTGTTGATGTTACTGTTGTTGATGTTACTGTTACTGTTGTTGATGTTACTGTTACTGTTTTTGATGTTACTGTTGTTGATGTTACTGTTACTGTTGTTGATGTTACTGTTGTTGATGTTGATGTTACTGTTGTTGATGTTACTGTTGTTGATGTTACTGTTATTGTTACTGTTGTTGATGTTACTGTTACTGTTACTGTTGTTGATGTTACTGTTGTTGATGTTACTGTTACTGTTGCTGTTGTTGATGTTACTGTTGCTGTTGTTGATGTTACTGTTGCTGTTGTTGTTGTTGTTACTGTTACTGTTGTTGATGTTACTGTTGTTGATGTTACTGTTACTGTTGTTGATGTTACTGTTGTTGATGTTACTGTTGTTGATGTTACTGTTACTGTTGTTGATGTTACTGTTGTTGATGTTACTGTTTCTGTTGTTGATGTTACTGTTGCTGTTGTTGATGTTACTGTTACTGTTGTTGATGTTACTGTTGCTGTTGTTGATTTTACTGTTACTGTTGTTGATGTTACTGTTGCTGTGGTTGATGTTACTGTTACTGTTGCTGTTGTTGATGTTACTGTTGCTGTTGTTGATGTTACTGTTACTGTTGTTGATGTTACTGTTGCTGTTGCTGATGTTACTGTTGCTGTTGTTGATGTTACTGTTACTGTTGTTGATGTTACTGTTGCTGTTGTTGATGTTACTGTTACTGTTGTTGATGTTACTGTTACTGTTGTTGATGTTACTGTTTCTGTTGCTGGTGTTACTGTTGCTGTTGTTGATGTTAGTGTTACTGTTGTTGATGTTACTGTTGCTGTTGTTGATGTTACTGTTGCTGTTGTTGATGTTACTGTTGCTGTTGTTGATGTTACTGTTACTGTTGTTGATGTTACTGTTGCTGTTGTTGATGTTACTGTTGCTGTTGTTGATGTTACTGTTGCTGTTGTTGATGTTACTGTTACTGTTGTTGATGTTACTGTTACTGATGTTACTGTTACTGTTGCTGTTGTTGATGTTACTGTTACTGTTGTTGATGTTACTGTTGTTGATGTTACTGTTACTGTTGTTGATGTTGTTGTTGTTGATTTTACTGTTGTTGTTGTTGATGTTACTGTTACTGTTGTTGATGTTACTGTTGTTGATGTTACTGTTGCTGTTGTTGATGTTACTGTTGCTGTTCGTGATGTTACTGTTACTGTTGTTGATGTTACTGTTACTGTTGTTGATGTTACTGTTACTGTTGTTGATGTTACTGTTGCTGTTGTTGATGTTACTGTTACTGTTGTTGATGTTACTGTTACTGTTGTTGATGTTACTGTTACTGTTGTTGATGTTACTGTTACTGTTGTTGATGTTACTGTTACTGTTGTTGATGTTACTGTTACTGTTGTTGATGTTACTGTTGTTGATGTTACTGTTACTGTTGTTGATGTTACTGTTACTGTTGTTGATGTTACTGTTGTTGATGTTACTGTTACTGTTGTTGATGTTACTGTTGCTGTTGCTGATGTTACTGTTACTGTTGTTGATGTTTCTGTTGCTGTTGCTGATGTTACTGTTGCTGTTGTTGATGTTACTGTTACTGTTGTTGATGTTACAGTTGCTGTTGTTGATGTTACTGTTGCTGTTGTTGATGTTACTGTTACTGTTGTTGATGTTACTGTTACTGTTGTTGATGTTACTGTTGCTGTTGTTGATGTTACTGTTGTTGATGTTACTGTTGCTGTTGTTGATGTTACTGTTGTTGATGTTACTGTTACTGTTGTTGATGTTACTGTTGCTGTTGTTGATGTTACTGTTGTTGATGTTACTGTTACTGTTGTTGATGTTACTGTTACTGTTGTTGTTGTTACTGTTGTTGATGTTACTGTTGCTGTTCTTGATGTTACTGTTACTGTTGTTGATGTTACTGTTGCTGTTGTTGATGTTACTGTTACTGTTGTTGATGTTACTGTTGCTGTTGTTGATGTTACTGTTACTGTTGTTGATGTTACTGTTGTTGATGTTACTGTTATTGATGTTACTGTTGTTGATGTTACTGTTACTGTTGTTGATGTTACTGTTACTGTTGTTGATGTTACTGTTACTGTTGTTGATGTTACTGTTACTGTTGTTGATGTTACTGTTACTGTTGTTGATGTTACTGTTACTGTTGTGATGTTACTGTTGCTGTTGTTGATGTTACTGTTGCTGTTGTTGATGTTACTGTTGCTGTTGTTGATGTTACTGTTACTGTTGTTGATGTTACTGTTGTTGATGTTACTGTTACTGTTGTTGATGTTACTGTTGTTGATGTTACTGTTACTGTTGTTGATGTTACTGTTGTTGATGTTACTGTTACTGTTGTTGATGTTACTGTTGTTGATGTTACTGTTACTGTTGTTGATGTTACTGTTACTGTTGTTGATGTTACTGTTACTGTTGTTGATGTTACTGTTACTGTTGTTGATGTTACTGTTACTGTTGTTGATGTTACTCTTACTGTTGTTGATGTTACTGTTGCTGTTGTTGATGTTACTGTTGCTGTTGTTGATGTTACTGTTGCTGTTGTTGATGTTACTGTTACTGTTGTTGATGTTACTGTTACTGTTGTTGATGTTACTGTTGCTGTTGCTGATGTTACTGTTGCTGTTGTTGATGTTACTGTTACTGTTGTTGATGTTACTGTTGCTGTTGTTGATGTTACTGTTGCTGTTGTTGATGTTACTGTTGCTGTTGTTGATGTTACTGTTACTGTTGTTGATGTTACTGTTGCTGTTGTTGATGTTACTGTTGCTGTTGTTGATGTTACTGTTGCTGTTGTTGATGTTACTGTTACTGTTGTTGATGTTACTGTTACTGATGTTACTGTTACTGTTGCTGTTGTTGATGTTACTGTTACTGTTGTTGATGTTACTGTTGCTGTTGTTGATGTTACTGTTACTGTTGTTGATGTTACTGTTGTTGATGTTACTGTTACTGTTGTTGATGTAGTTGTTGTTGATTTTACTGTTGCTGTTGTTGATGTTACTGTTACTGTTGTTGATGTTACTGTTGTTGATGTTACTGTTACCTTTGTTGATGTTACTGTTACTGTTGTTGATGTTACTGTTACTGTTGTTGATGTTACTGTTACTGTTGTTGATGTTACTGTTGTTGCTGTTACTGTTGCTGTTGTTGTTGTTACTGTTGTTGATGTTACTGTTACTGTTGTTGATGTTACTGTTCCTGTTGTTGATGTTACTGTTGCTGTTGTTGATGTTACTGTTATTGTTGTTGATGTTACTGTTACTGTTGTTGATGTTACTGTTGCTGTTGTTGATGTTACTGTTACTGTTGTTGTTGTTACTGTTGTTGATGTTGATGTTACTGTTGTTGTTACTGTGTTACTGTGGTTGTTGATGTTACTGTTACTGTTGTTGATGTTACTGTTGTTGATGTTACTGTTACTGTTGTTGATGTTACTGTTACTGTTGTTGATGTTACTGTTACTGTTGTTGTTGTTACTGTTGTTGATGTTGATGTTACTGTTGTTGTTGTTGTTGTTGTTGTTACTGTTACTGTTGTTGATGTTACTGTTGTTGATGTTACTGTTACTGTTGTTGATGTTACTGTTACTGTTGCTGTTGTTACTGTTACTGTTGTTGATGTTACTGTTGCTGTTGCTGTTGTTACTGTTACTGTTGTTGATGCTACTGTTACTGTTGTTGATGTTACTGTTACTGTTGTTGTTGTTACTGTTACTGTTGCTGTTGTTACTGTTGCTGTTGTTGATGTTACTGTTGTTGTTGTTGATTTTACTGTTGCTGTTGTTGATGTTACTGTTACTGTTGTTGATGTTACTGTTGTTGATGCTACTGTTGTTGTTGTTGATTTTACTGTTGCTGTTGTTGATGTTACTGTTACTGTTGTTGATGTTACTGTTGCTGTTGTTGATGTTACTGTTGCTGTTGTTGATGTTACTGTTACTGTTGTTGATGTTACTGTTGCTGTTGTTGATGTTACTGTTGCTGTTGTTGATGTTACTGTTGCTGTTGTTGATGTTACTGTTACTGATGTTGATGTTACTGTTGTTGATGTTACTGTTACTGTTGTTGATGTTACTGTTGTTGTTGTTGATGTTACTGTTGCTGTTGTTGATGTTACTGTTGCTGTTGTTGATGTTACTGTTACTGTTGTTGATGTTACTGTTGCTGTTGTTGATGTTACTGTTGCTGTTGTTGATGTTACTGTTGCTGTTGTTGATGTTACTGTTACTGTTGTTGATGTTACTGTCGTTGATGTTACTGTTGTTGTTGTTGATTTTACTGTTGCTGTTGTTGATGTTACTGTTGCTGTTGTTGATGTTACTGTTACTGTTGTTGATGTTACTGTTACTGTTGTTGATGTTACTGTTACTGTTGTTGATGTTACTGTTACTGTTGTTGATTTTACTGTTGCTGTTGTTGATGTTACTGTTGCTGTTGTTGATGTTACTGTTACCTGTTGTTCATGTTACTGTTGTTGATGTTACTGTTACTGTTGTTGATGTTACTGTTGCTGTTGTTGATGTTACTGTTGTTGATGTTGTTGTTGTTGATGTTACGGTTACTGTTGTTGATGTTACTGTTACTATTGTTGTTGTTACTGTTACTGTTGTTGATGTTACTGTTGCTGTTGTTGTTGTTACTGTTACTGTTGCTGTTGTTGATGTTACTGTTACTGTTGTTGATGTTACTGTTACTGTTGTTGTTGTTGTTACTGTTGCTGTTGTTGTTGTTACTGTTACTGTTGCTGTTGTTGTTGTTACTGTTGATGTTACTGTTGTTGTTGTTGTAGTTGTTACTGTTGCTGTTGTTGATGTTACTGTTGCTGTTGTTGATGTTACTGTTGCTGTTGTTGTTGTTACTATTGTTATTGTTGATGTTACTGTTACTGTTGCTGTTGTTGATGTTACTGTTGTTGATGTTACTGTTGCTGTTGTTGTTGTTACTGTTACTGTTGTTGTTGTTACTGTTACTGTTGCTGTTGTTGTTGTTACTGTTGCTGTTGCTGTTGTTACTGTTGCTGTTGTTGATGTTACTGTTGCTGTTGTTGATGTTACTGTTGCTGTTGCTGATGTTACTGTTGCTGTTGTTGTTGTTATTGTTGTTGTTGTTGATGTTACTGTTGCTGTTGTTGATGTTACTGTTGCTGTTGTTGTTGTTACTGTTGCTGTTGTTGATGTTACTGTTGCTGTTGTTGATGTTACTGTTGCTGTTGTTGTTGTTACTGTTTTTTATGTTACTGTTGCTGTTGTTGTTGTTACTGTTGCTGTTGCTGTTGTTGTTGTTACTGTTGTTGTTGTTGTTACTGTTGCTGTTGCTGTTGTTGTTGTTACTGTTGTTGTTGTTGTTACTGTTGCTGTTGCTGTTGTTGTTGTTACTGTTCCTGTTGTTGTTGTTACTGTTGTTGTTGTTGTTACTGTTTTTTATGTTACTGTTGCTGTTGTTGTTGTTACTGTTGCTGTTGTTGTTATTACTGTTGCTGTTACTGTTGTTGATGTTACTGTTACTGTTGTTGATGTTAATGTTGCTGTTGTTGTTGTTACTGTTACTGTTGCTGTTGTTGTTGTTACTGTTACTCTTGTTGATGTTACTGTTGTTGATGTTACTGTTACTGTTGTTGATGTTACTGTTGTTGATGTTGATGTTACTGTTGCTGTTGTTGATGTTACTGTTACTGTTGTTGATGTTACTGTTGCTGTTGTTACTGTTGCCGTTGTTGATGTTACTGTTGCTGTTGTTGTTGTTACTGTTGCTGTTGTTGATGTTACTGTTGCTGTTGTTGTTGTTACTGTTACTGTTGTTGATGTTACTGTTGCTGTTGTTGTTGTTACTGTTACTGTTGTTGATGTTACTGTTACTGTTGTTGATGTTACTGTTGCTGTTGTTGTTGTTACTGTTACTGTTGTTGATGTTACTGTTGCTGTTGTTACTGTTACTGTTGCTGTTGTTGATGTTACTGTTGTTGTTGTTGATGTTCCTGTTGTTGTTGTTGATGTTACTGTTGCTGTTGTTGTTGTTACTGTTACTGTTGCTGTTGTTGTTGTTACTGTTGTTGTTGTTGTTGTTGTTACTGTTACTGTTGTTGTTGTTACTGTTGCTGTTGTTGTTGTTACTGTTACTGTTGCTGTTGTTGATGTTACTGTTACTGTTGTTGTTGTTACTGTTGCTGTTGTTGTTGTTACTGTTACTGTTGCTGTTGTTGTTGTTACTGTTGATGTTACTGTTGTTGTTGTTGTTGTTGTTACTGTTGCTGTTACTGTTGTTGATGTTACTGTTGCTGTTGTTCATGTTACTGTTGCTGTTGTTGTTGTTGATGTTACTGTTACTGTTGTTGTTGTTACTGTTGCTGTTGTTGTTGTTGATGTTACTGTTACTGTTGCTGTTGTTGTTGTTACTGTTGTTGTTGTTGATGTTACTGTTGCTGATGTTGTTGTTACTGTTGCTGATGTTGTTGTTACTGTTGCTGTTGTTGATGTTACTGTTGCTGTTGTTGTTGTTACTGTTGCTGTTGTTGTTGTTACTGTTGCTGTTGTTGTTGTTACTGTTGTTGTTGTTTATGTTACTGTTACTGTTGTTGTTGTTTATGTTACTGTTACTGTTGTTGTTGTTGATGTTACTGTTACTGTTGTTGTTGTTACTGTTGCTGTTGTTGTTGTTGATGTTACTGTTACTGTTGTTGTTGTTGATGTTACTGTTACTGTTGTTGTTGTTGATGTTGCTGTTGTTGTTGTTGATGTTACTGTTACTGTTGTTGATGTTACTGTTACTGTTGTTGATGTTACTGTTGCTGTTGTTGTTGTTACTGTTGTTGTTGTTGATGTTACTGTTGCTGTTGTTGTTGTTACTGTTGCTGTTGTTGTTGTTACTGTTGCTGTTGTTGATGTTACTGTTGCTGTTGTTGTTGTTACTGTTGCTGTTGTTGATGTTACTGTTGCTGTTGTTGTTGTTACTGTTACTGTTGTTGTTGTTACTGTTACTGTTGCTGTTGTTGTTGTTACTGTTGTTGTTGTTGATGTTACTGTTGCTGTTGTTGATGTTACTGTTGCTGTTGTTGTTGTTACTGTTACTGTTGTTGTTGTTACTGTTACTGTTGTTGATGTTACTGTTGTTGTTGTTGATGTTACTGTTGCTGTTGCTGTTGTTACTGTTGCTGTTGTTGTTGTTGTTACTGTTGTTGTTGTTGATGTTACTGTTGCTGTTGTTGTTGTTACTGTTGCTGTTGCTGTTGTTACTGTTGCTGTTGTTGATGTTACTGTTGTTGTTGTTGTTGTTACTGTTGCTGTTGTTGTTGTTACTGTTGTTGTTGTTGTTGTTGTTACTGTTGTTGTTGTTGATGTTACTGTTGCTGTTGTTGTTGTTACTGTTGTTGTTGTTGTTGTTACTGTTGTTGTTGTTGATGTTACTGTTACTGTTGTTGTTGTTGATGTTACTGTTACTGTTGTTGTTGTTACTGTTGCTGTTGTTGTTGTTGATGTTACTGTTACTGTTGTTGTTGTTGATGTTACTGTTACTGTTGTTGTTGTTGATGTTACTGTTACTGTTGTTGATGTTACTGTTGCTGTTGTTGTTGTTGATGTTACTGTTGCTGTTGTTGTTGTTACTGTTGTTGTTGTTGTTGTTGTTACTGTTGTTGTTGTTGATGTTACTGTTACTGTTGTTGTTGTTACTGTTGCTGTTGTTGTTGTTACTGTTGTTGTTGTTGATGTTACTGTTGTTGTTGTTGTTGTTACTGTTACTGTTGTTGTTGTTACTGTTGTTGTTGTTGATGTTACTGTTGCTGTTGTTGATGTTACTGTTGCTGTTGTTGTTGTTACTGTTACTGTTGTTGTTGTTACTGTTACTGTTGCTGTTGTTGTTGTTACTGTTGCTGTTGTTGATGTTACTGTTGCTGTTGTTGATGTTACTGTTGCTGTTGTTGTTGTTACTGTTGCTGTTGTTGTTGTTACTGTTGTTGTTGTTGTTGTTACTGTTGTTGTTGTTGATGTTACTGTTGCTGTTGTTGTTGTTACTGTTGTTGATGTTACTGTTGTTGTTGTTGATGTTACTGTTGTTGATGTTACTATTGCTGTTGTTGTTGTTACTGTTGTTGTTTTTGATGTTACTGTTGTTGATGTTACTGTTGCTGTTGTTGTTGTTACTGTTGCTGTTGTTGATGTTACTGTTGCTGTTGTTGTTGTTACTGTTACTGTTGTTGTTGTTACTGTTACTGTTGCTGTTGTTGTTGTTACTGTTGCTGTTGCTGTTGTTGATGTTACTGTTGCTGTTGTCGATGTTACTGTTGCTGTTGTTGATGTTACTGTTGCTGTTGTTGTTGTTACTGTTGCTGTTGTTGTTGTTACTGTTGTTGTTGTTGATGTTACTGTTGCTGTTGTTGTTGTTACTGTTGTTGTTGTTGATGTTACTGTTGCTGTTGTTGTTGTTACTGTTGCTGTTGTTGTTGTTACTGTTGCTGTTGTTGTTGTTACTATTACTGCTGATGTTGTTGTTGTTATTGTTGCTGTTGTTGTTGTTGTACTGTTGCTGTTGTGGATGTTACTATTGCTGTTGTTGATGTTACTGTTGCTGTTGTTGATGTTACTGTTGCTGTTGTTACTGTTGCTGTTGTTGATGTTGCTGTTGTTGTTGTTGATGTTACTGTTGCTGTTGTTGATGTTACTGTTGCTGTTGTTACTGTTGCTGTTGTTGATGTTGCTGTTGTTGTTGTTGATGTTACTGTTGCTGTTGTTGATGTTACTGTTGCTGTTGTTGATGTTACTGTTGCTGTTGTTACTGTTGCTGTTGTTGATGTTACTGTTGCTGTTGTTACTGTTGCCGTTGTTGATGTTACTGTTACTGTTGTTGATGTTACTGTTGCTGTTGTTGATGTTGCTGTTGTTGTTGTTGTTGTTACTGTTGCTGTTGTTGATGTTACTGTTACTGTTGTTGATGTTACTGTTGCTGTTGTTGATGTTACTGTTGTTGATGTTACTGTTGTTGTTGTTACTGTTACTGTTTCTGTTGTTGATGTTACTGTTACTGTTGTTGATGTTACTGTTACTGCTGCTGTTGTTGTTGTTACTGTTACTGCTGCTGTTGTTGTTGATATTGTTGCTGTTGTTGTTGTACTGTTGCTGTTGTGGATGTTACTGTTGCTGTTGTTGTTGTTACTATTACTGCTGATGTTGTTGTTGTTATTGTTGCTGTTGTTGTTGTTGTACTGTTGCTGTTGTGGATGGTACTATTGCTGTTGTTGATGTTACTGTTGCTGTTGTTGATGTTACTGTTGCTGTTGTTACTGTTGCTGTTGTTGATGTTGCTGTTGTTGTTGTTGATGTTACTGTTGCTGTTGTTGATGTTACTGTTGCTGTTGTTACTGTTGCTGTTGTTGATGTTGCTGTTGTTGTTGTTGATGTTACTGTTGCTGTTGTTGATGTTACTGTTGCTGTTGTTGATGTTACTGTTGCTGTTGTTACTGTTGCTGTTGTTGATGTTACTGTTGCTGTTGTTACTGTTGCCGTTGTTGATGTTACTGTTACTGTTGCTGTTGTTACTGTTGCTGTTGTTGTTGTTGATGTTGTTGTTGTTGATGTTACTGTTGCTGTTGTTGATGTTACTGTTGCTGTTGTTGATGTTACTGTTGCTGTTGTTGATGTTACTGTTGCTGTTGTTACTGTTGCTGTTGTTGATGTTGCTGTTGTTGTTGTTGATGTTACTGTTGCTGTTGTTGATGTTACTGTTGCTGTTGTTACTGTTGCTGTTGTTGTTGTTGATGTTGTTGTTGTTGATGTTACTGTTGCTGTTGTTGATGTTACTGTTGCTGTTGTTGATGTTACTGTTGCTGTTGTTACTGTTGCTGTTGTTGTTGTTGATGTTGTTGTTGTTGATGTTACTGTTACTGTTGTTGATGTTACTGTTACTGTTACTGTTGTTGTTGTTACTGTTACTGCTGCTGTTGTTGTTGTTATTGTTGCTGTTGTTGTTGTACTGTTGCTGTTGTGGATGTTACTGTTGCTGTTGTTGATGTTACTGTTGCTGTTGTTGATGTTACTGTTGCTGTTGTTACTGTTGCTGTTGTTGATGTTGCTGTTGTTGTTGTTGATGTTACTGTTGCTGTTGTTGATGTTACTGTTGCTGTTGTTACTGTTGCTGTTGTTGTTGTTGATGTTGTTGTTGTTGATGTTACTGTTGCTGTTGTTGATGTTACTGTTGCTGTTGTTGATGTTACTGTTGCTGTTGTTACTGTTGCTGTTGTTGATGTTGCTGTTGTTGTTGTTGATGTTACTGTTGCTGTTGTTGATGTTACTGTTGCTGTTGTTACTGTTGCTGTTGTTGATGTTGCTGTTGTCGTTGTTGATGTTACTGTTGCTGTTGTTGATGTTACTGTTGCTGTTGTTGATGTTACTGTTGTTGATGTTACTGTTGATGTTGTTGTTGTTACTGTTACTGTTGTTGATGTTACTGTTGTTGTTGTTGATGTTACTGTTGTTGTTGTTGATGTTACTGTTGTGATGTTACTGTTGTTGTTGTTGATGTTACTGTTGTTGTTGTTACTGTTGTTGTTGTTGTTGTTGTTGTTACTGTTGTTGTTGTTGTTGTTGTTGTTGTTACTGTTGTTGATGTTGATGTTGTTGATGTTACTGTTACTGTTGTTGTTGTTACTGTTACTGTTGTTGATGTTACTGTTGTTGTTGTTGATGTTACTGTTGTTGTTGTTGATGTTACTGTTGTTGTTGTTGATGTTACTGTTGCTGTTGTTGATGTTACTGTTACTGTTGTTGATGTTACTGTTACTGTTGTTGATGTTACTTTTGCTGTTGTTGATGTTACTGTTACTGTTGTTGTTGTTACTGTTGCTGTTGTTGATGTTACTGTTGCTGTTGTTGATGTTACTGTTGCTGTTGTTGATGTTACTGTTGCTGTTGTTGATGTTACTGTTGTTGATGTTACTGTTACTGTTGTTGATGTTACTGTTACTGTTGTTGATGTTACTGTTACTGTTGTTGATGTTACTGTTACTGTTGTTGATGTTACTTTTGCTGTTGTTGATGTTACTGTTACTGTTGTTGATGTTACTGTTGCTGTTGTTGATGTTACTGTTACTGTTGTTGATGTTACTGTTACTGTTGTTGATGTTACTGTTACTGTTGTTGATGTTACTGTTACTGTTGTTGATGTTACTTTTGCTGTTGTTGATGTTACTGTTACTGTTGTTGATGTTACTGTTGCTGTTGTTGATGTTACTGTTACTGTTGTTGATGTTACTGTTACTGTTGTTGATGTTACTGTTGCTGTTGTTGATGTTACTGTTACTGTTGTTGATGTTACTGTTACTGTTGTTGATGTTACTGTTACTGTTGTTGATGTTACTGTTGCTGTTGTTGATGTTACTGTTGCTGTTGTTGATGTTACTGTTGTTGATGTTACTTTTGCTGTTGTTGATGTTACTGTTACTGTTGTTGATGTTACTGTTACTGTTGTTGATGTTACTGTTACTGTTGTTGATGTTACTGTTGCTGTTGTTGATGTTACTGTTACTGTTGTTGATGTTACTGTTACTGTTGTTGATGTTACTGTTGCTGTTGTTGATGTTACTGTTGCTGTTGTTGATGTTACTGTTGTTGATGTTACTGTTGCTGTTGTTGATGTTACTGTTACTGTTGTTGATGTTACTGTTGCTGTTGTTGATGTTACTGTTGCTGTTGTTGATGTTACTGTTGTTGATGTTACTGTTGCTGTTGTTGATGTTACTGTTACTGTTGTTGATGTTACTGTTGCTGTTGTTGATGTTACTGTTGCTGTTGTTGATGTTACTGTTACTGTTGTTGACGTTACTGTTGTTGTTGTTGATGTTACTGTTGATGTTGTTGATGTTACTATTGCTGTTGTTGATCTTACTGTTGCTGATGCTGATGTTACTGTTGTTTTTTCTTAGGAGTAAAACCCCAAAGCCTCCCTCTGAATTCTACTTGTGAAAAGCAGAAAACTGCGAAACCGATAAAGAACCAAATAAACTATTGTTTAAGCGTCAGTCATACAAAAGTGAGTTACAAACGAAACGAAATTTAATTTCGTTTCGTTATTTGTTTTTATCGTCTCCGCTGAACCGGTACGTACTCACGCTCTATGCAAATTAGTCTGCCCACTACTAATTTTCATTATAAAAGCATATCACGATATGTGCTTTTACGATTCTCTAGAAAGGCCGGAAGATAGGTAAATATTGCTGATGAGATGTAACAACATCGAAACTAGTCCAATATTCCTGTCTGGCTTTCTGGAGAATAGAGGAAAGGTGTTTCCTCGAAAACCAGTATGACTCTAAAAACCGGTTTGTCTGTGTGTTTACATACAGAATAGCTGGACACTCACAGTAAAGTGTCCAGTGAAAAGCTCGGTACATCTACATATGTACACGTGTGTGTATTCATATGCATACTAGTATTTCAGTATACATATGTGGATGTACATTTTTAACCTATATATATATATATATATATATATATATATATATATATATATATATTTAATTGTATCTTATATAAATATATCTATATATAATGTGGGTAATATTACAAGTATGAGAATAGCTTAATGTAAAATAATAGGATACAATTATATATATATATATATATATATATATATATATATATATATATATATATATATATATATATATATATATCTCAGTTTTAAATTCTTCCGAGCCGTTCGGCGCATCGAGCAGTAAGTACTCGCCAACGGTCTCGATCAGCGGCAACTTTTTCGAGACTGCTAGGTGATGTTGACTGCCATCAGGTTCTTCCGGAACGTTCGTCGCCAGGTGATCCTTGGGCAACCCCGCCACCGTTTACCGCCAGGCGGAGTCCAGTTCATCGCTGTTTTTGAATGCCGTTCATTTGGCAGACGCAGAATATGGCCAGCCAGACGGCACCGATGCTCCGTGACCACTCTCTCTAGCGTCCACGACTCGGCACTCCGCAGGATCTGCTCGTTTCGCACTCCGTCGCGCCAGGACACACGAAGGATCTTTCGCAGGCATCGCTGGTGGAAAGCGTTCGGCCGTCTCTCTATTTTTGCCGTACTCTTCCAGGTCTCGCTCGCATAAAGCACTGTCGGCAGCACGATGCTCTTGTACAGGCGCAGCTTGGTCTTGGTGCTAATGTATGAAGACGACCAGACTGGGCACAGCCGCTGCAAAACTGCGGCTCCTTTGCCGATGCGACAGTTGATGTCGAGCTCCGCATCGCCGCTGCTTATCAGGATACTGCCCAGATAGGTGAACTGATCGACTTCCTCGAGGTCCTGTTGGTTGACTCTGAACACTGGACCTGTGTTGCTGGCCGTTCTCATGACCTTGGTCTTTTTGGTGTTGATTCTCAGGCCGATCTTTTCTGCACTCTCTTGTAGGGATGATGTTAGGGCCTGCAGATATGCACTGCTTTCAGCGATCAAAGCGATGTCGTCGGCGAATGCCAGGTCCCTCAGCCTCGACTGCCCTCTCCATGGGATTCCTCGACCGGGTCCTTCATCCATTCGCCTTTGTACGAAATCGGCTGCCAGCAGGAACAACAGTGGAGAGAGAATGCAACCCTGTCTGACTCCGGAGACAATGTCAGAGAACTCCGTCACACCGGACTCAGTCCGCACGCAGCAGCTGGAGTTTTCATACAGGGGCTTGAAAATGGCGATGAATCTTGCAGGAATGCCGTACAGTTGCGCAACATTCCACAGCGACTCCCGGTGTACACTATCGAATGTCTTCTGGAAATCAATAAAATTGAGCGCCAAAGGCTGTTGTAGCTCAACGCATTGTTCGAGAATGTTGCGTAGTGTAAAGATCTGTTCCGTGCAAGATCGATTTTTTCGGAAGCCGGCTTGTTCCTCCCAGATCTCAGAGTCGACAGCCTGCCGGAGTCGACGCAGCAGCACAGTGCAGAACGCCTTGCCTGGGACTGACAGCAATGTGATACTTCGCCAGTTGCTGCAATCTGCCAGGTTTCCCTTCTTCGGCAGTTTGACGATGACAAGGCGCTGCCACTCAAGGGGAACCCGACCAACTCTCCAGCAGTAGTTCATCAAGTCTGTCAACGCCGTTATCGTGCTCTCCTCACCGAATTTGAGCAGCTCAGCAGAGATCTCATCCAGTCCGCCTGCTTTGCCGTTCCTCAAGTGGCTAATCGCATCTCTCGTCTCTTGCTTGGTGATATGGTCCTTGCAGACTTTGAGTACCTCAGTGGTTGCTGGGGTCTCTGCGGTCATATCTATCAGGGCGACCAGATTTGGTTGGTTCAGCATCTCCCGGAAGTGCTCCATCCATCTCTGCTCCTGTTCCGCTCCAGTGGTCAATGTCTTGCCATTTTTTGTCTCTCACTGGCATGCTGGCACCGCTCGACATTCCTGTCAACTCCCTCACGATGCGGAACAGTGCTTTTGTATCGTTTCGACCAGCAGCTTCCTCTGCCTCAGCACCCTTTTTCTCCAGCCAGTGACGTTTGTCCAACCGGCAGCTTCGCTTTACCTGTCGGTCGATTTGGCAGAATCTCGCTCGACATTTGCCTTTTTCGTCTGTCAATCAGGTCCCACGTTGGTTCTTGGATCCATTTTCCCTCCTCGTTCCTCGACTTCGGCCAGTAGTTCCTTGTGCTGCCTCAGTCACTGCTGTTGTGAACATCGTCCATTGATCTTCCAGATCTGCAGCCTCACTCAACTGTTGGAATCGGTTGCGTAGCGCCAGTTGGTACAATCGCGCTTGACCGGTATACTTCAGCTACTCCACTGCATATGGCTTTCGTCTTTCCGGTCTTGTCCGTTTCTTCAGGCGCAGCTGAAGTTCCGCACACATTAGGTGGTGGTCTGAGCCCACGTCTCACCTCGGTACACTCTGACGTCACATATATATGAAAGTGAGCCTTTTTTTACAAAATGAAAAAAAAAAAGGTGTCCTAAACAAGTGAAAGAATAAGAAAAATGGATGAAATCGTAAATGCAACTGTAGTCTTTTTTTTATAAAAAATATATGTTTATTTGGTTTCTTTATCGGTTTCGCAGTTTTCTGCTTTTCACAAGTAGAATTCAGACGGAGGCTTTGGGGTTTTACTCGTAAGAAAAAACAACAGTAACATCAGCATCAGCAACAGTAAGATCAACAACAGCAATAGTAACATCAACAACAGCAACAGTAACATCAACAACAGTAACATCAACAACAGTAACAGTAACATCAACAACAGTAACAGTAACATCAACAACAGCAACAGTAACGTCAACAACAGTAACATCAACAACAGTAACATCAACAACAGCAACAGTAACAACAACAACAACAACAACAACAACAACAACAACAACAACAGTAACAGTAACATCAACAACAGTAACAGTAACAACAACAACAACAACAACAACAGTAACAACAACAACAACAACAACAACAGTAACATCAACAACAGTAACAGTAACATCAACAACAGCAACAGTAACATCAACAACAGTAACATCAACAACAGTAACAGTAACAACAACAACAACAACAACAACAGCAACAATAACAACAACAACAGTAACATCAACAACAGTAACAGTAACAACAACAACAACAGTAACAACATCAACGACAGTAACATCAACAAGAGCAACAGTAACAACAACAACAACAACAACAACAGTAACAACAACAACAACAGTAACATCAACAACAGCAACAGTAACAACAACAACAACAACAGTAACAGTAACAACAACAGTAACAGTAACAACAACAACAACAACAACAGTAACAACAACAACAACAACAACAACAACAACAACAGTAACAACAACAACAACAACAGTAACAACAACAACAGTAACATCAACAACAACAACAGTAACATCAACAACAGCAACAGTTTACATCAACAACAGTAACAATAATAACAGCAACAGTAACATCAACAACAACAACAGTAACATCAACAACAACAACAGTAACATCAACAACAACAACAGTAACATCAACAACAACAACAGTAACATCAACAACAGTAACATCAACAACAGTAACATCAACAACAGCAACAGTAACAACAACAGCAACAGTAACAACAACAATAGCAACAGTAACAACAACAATAGCAACAGTAACAACAACAATAGCAACAATACTAGTATGCATATGAATACACACACGTGTACATATGTAGATGTACCGAGTTTTTCACTGGACACTTTACTGTGAGTGTCCAGCTATTCTGTATGTAAACACACAGACAAACCGGTTTTTAGAGTCATACTGCTTTTCGAGGAAACACCTTTCCTCTATTCTCCAGAAAGCCAGACAGGAATATTGGACTAGTTTCGATGTTGTTACATCTCATCAGCCATATTTACCTATCTTCCGGCCTTTCTAGAGAATCGTAAAAGCACATATCGTTATATGCTTTTTCTATGAAAATTAGTAGTGGGCAGACTAATTTGCATAGAGCGTGAGTACGTACCGGTTCAGCGGAGACTGAAAAACTCGGTACATCTACATATGTACACGTGTGTGTATTCATATGCATACTAGTATTTCAGTATACATATGTGGATGTACATTTTTAACTTAATTGTTTAAGCGTCAGTCATACAAAAGTGAGTTACAAACGAAACGAAATTTAATTTCGTTTCGTTATTTGTTTTTATCGTCTCCGCTGAACCGGTACGTACTCACGCTCTATGCAAATTAGTCTGCCCACTACTAATTTTCATTATAAAAGCATATCACGATATGTGCTTTTACGATTCTCTAGAAAGGCCGGAAGATAGGTAAATATTGCTGATGAGATGTAACAACATCGAAACTAGTCCAATATTCCTGTCTGGCTTTCTGGAGAATAGAGGAAAGGTGTTTCCTCGAAAACCAGTATGACTCTAAAAACCGGTTTGTCTGTGTGTTTACATACAGAATAGCTGGACACTCACAGTAAAGTGTCCAGTGAAAAACTCGGTACATCTACATATGTACACGTGTGTGTATTGATATGCATACTAGTATTTCAGTATACATATGTGGATGTACATTTTTAACTTAATTGTTTAAGCGTCAGTCATACAAAAGTGAGTTACAAACGAAACGAAATTTAATTTCGTTTCGTTATTTGTTTTTATATATATATATATATACATATATATATATATATATATATACATATATATATACATATATATATATACATATATATATACATATACATATATATATATATATATATATATATATATATATATATATATATATATATATATATATGTATATATATATACATATATATATACATATATATATATATATATATATATATATATATATATATATATATATATATATATATATTATAGTAAAATAGTTAGTTATGAACATTCCAATAACTTAAAGAAAAGACCTAGATACAAGATACGTTTCTCTATCTATTACTAGTAATATTCCTAAACTATTTTTTAGGGCCTTAGATAAATGCTTCCATCCCTCGCATACCTATAGTAAGATCTTTAACAAACATACAATCAAATTCTCTTATTCCACCACTTCCAACATCTCTAACATTATCTCTAAACATAATAATAAAATATTAAATAATAAATTATATCCATCCAATACTGAGCGTCATAATAATAGCAATAGTAAACCCGACGTCAATGTTAACTCTAGGCTAGATTCTGTAAATTTAAATACGACGTCAAACGTTCATAACACCAATCTAAATCAGGAAACTTTAGTACCTATCGTAAATAACTTCTCCAATCCTATTCCTTCTATAAATAATACTAGGTCACTTGTTAATAACTCTGGTAATTTCTCTAATCGTAATTGTAATTGGCCTGTTAGAACTAAATGTCCTCTTAGTAACCAATGTCTTGATAAAAACTTAGTGTATGAATCAAAGGTTATAACTAGTACTAATTCTTTTACCTATTTTGGTTCCACTTCCACTTCCTTTAAAGCAAGATTTTATAATCACAAGTCGTCTTTTAAATACCAACTTAAAAGAACTAACACGGCACTCTCAGAACTCATATGGTCCTTAAAAGACAAAAATATTAACTACAACATTTCTTGGATGAAGGTTTGCAACGCCTCTCCTTACCAGAATTCTTCCCTATCCAGAACATGTAATCTCTGCCTAGCCGAGAAATTTACCATTATTTCTAATTTTAATTCTATAATAAATAGACGTACTGATTTATTTTCGCTCTGCTTGCATAAATCCCATAGAACTTTCCATAAAGTATACAGCTAATATCTTACTACCTAATTAGTTTAAAATCTTCTTTTCTCAAACGCTTTTATATCTTTTACAAATATACCCATCTTTCTACCTTATTTCAGTATATTATATTATACAATTTACTCATTCTATGTCGTTAGCGTTCCCCTATTTTTCTTCTTTTTTATCCTTTTTTCTTTTTTAATTTCTAATCTTTAATCTGTAACTTTTACTTCTCAATTACTTCTTAATTCATATTATAACTCACTATAGCATTTTCCTTATATTCTTGGCCATACAAACTATATTTTTAATATATACTAATATTACCATTAGTAAATTTTGTAAACATATATTTTTTTTGACGTTATATATTTTTTCTTCCTTAAATTTTCCTCTTTCTTCTCTCCTTCTGTGCTCGTATTAAACCTATTATTTACTTTTTCCTATTACAATACATAGAAAAAAACTTGGACCCTAACTAATTCCTCTAAGTTCATAATTCATTTAACCTTTTCTTCATTCACCTTATCTCCTTAATATTTTTTTATTTTAATAATACATATTAATAAACTCCTTTTCGCACATATTATTAAACCCTTCAATATATAAACCTTAAATAAATACTATTCTTAATTCTTTTTTCTTTAATCATAAACATCACCATTCATAAACCTCATTAACTTTTAATTTCAAATTTTTTTTAAAATTATGTATTGTCTTACAACGGATTTTTTTTCTCTATGAGAGAGTGTTTCTCAGTATTAAAGGTTATCTATCTCTCTCTCACTAATTTTCTCCTCCTCTCTCATCCTTCCTTTTATGCTCCTCCTGCATCATCCTTTCCTTATTATTATATTTTTTATTATTATTATTTTCTTTCTTCCTCTTCCTTATCTTTTCCTTCCTCCTTCCTTCTTTTTTTCTCAATCCCATATATCCATCTTATTTTATTTTTCATATGTTGATTTAACACTTCACTGCTCGCAAGTGTTTTTTAAGCTTCATATCATGTCGCCCTATTTTATCTGATGAGAACGCAAATATCATCCCATGATGATATTTGTCTTTGAAATGCGCATAATAAAATACATAGAACTCTTTTAACCATCTTTTGATCTTATATTATATATATATATATATATATATATATACATATATATATATATATATATATATATATATATATATATATATATATATATATATATATATATATATATTAGAAATATAAGCTTTCACCGTATTTTTGACTAAAATTTTTTTTTAGCCTGATAGTGGGGTTTAGAACCTTCAGAGAAATGGAAAAAGATGAGTATTGTCGTACCCAATTCTCATCTTTTTCAAAAAGACGGTGAAAGCTTATATTTCTAATTTCAAACTCGCTCACTGTTTCAAAACATACTTACTATATATATATACATGTAAAACATATATATAAAACATATATATATATATGTAAAACATATATATAAAACATATATATATATATATGTATGTGTGTGTGTTTTAAACAATCTTTGATTGTTATTTATAATGTATTTTGGCTCTGTAATATACTTGTTATTTTACATTGATCTATTCTCATACTTGTAATATTACCCACATTATATATAGATAAATTCATATAAGATACAAATATATATATATATACATATATATATATTTGTATCTTATATAAATTTATCTATATATAATGTGGGTAATATTACAAGTATGAGAATAGATCAATGTAAAATAACAAGTATATTACAGAGCCGAAATGCATTATAAATAACAATCAAAGAGTGTTTAAAACATTTAATCACTTAGGATCGTTTCATCCTAGCACAAGGCCGGGTTCATCCGAGTATATAATAAAGATTAAAGCACAAATATAATATCAGAATGTCATAAGAACATAAGAACATTAGGAGGATATATAATATTGGAATTAAGCATAAGTATCAACATTTAAATATGAAAAGATAGCAAAGGCGGAAGAATCTGAAAAATATGAGCATATAAATTGCAATGAAATTAGGAGCAGCTAAAAGCATTAAAAATTTTAAAAAAATTTTAAATTAGAAAACCATGCTGCTATAGAGAAACATGCTGCTATAGAAAGGTTAAGATATATATGATAAGCTTTACAAAAATGTATAAAGTTAATAAGAGCAGGTGTGAGTTCAAATATAAATTTCAAAATATAAAAATACATCTCCAAACGATATTTTTAATAATGAATATAAAATGTTCGACTGCGTAATTCAGTCATAAATATAAACTATTATTTTTCAAACTATGGGCGGTGAATTGGCAGAATAGGTAGAGGGTTGGACATGCTCTCCTGCATAGTTACGTCCCTTTACGATCTGATTTCAAATCCCGCCAAGGTTAACTTTGCCTTTCATCCTTACGAGGTCGATAAAATAAAGTACCAGTAATGCACTGGATAATTGCTGGCCTTGTGCCTAAAGTAGAAACAATTATTTTTCAAACTATTCAAATGTAATAATTGTTTCTACGTTTGGCACAAGGGCAGTAATTATCCCAGTGTATTACTGGTACTTTATTTTATCGACCCCGTAAGGATGAAAGGCAAAGTTAACCTCGGCGGGATTTGAACTCAGAATGGCAAGGGCCGTAACTCTATGCGTCAAAGCATGGCGTTCCGACCCTCTACCGATACTGCGAATCCAAATAATGCTGAATAAGTATACTCGGCAAAATAAAGATCAAATATAGGTTAAAGTATTATTATTATTAATCAAACCATTCAAATGAATTAATGTTGAGCAAATATAATCAGAAAAGTAAAAATTCAATATAGATTATCTGTCATCATCGGAAAAAACACCACATATTTGAATATTTTTGAAAATCCAGCTAGACCATAACCCACGAGAGTACTCGATACTTGAAGTAGTAGAGAGAGTAATATGAAAAGATTCAGGACCTCGAATATATATATATATATATATATATATTGTCTAACCTGATTAGGTTTTTCGTTGTTTTGGTATTGTATGGCTGGGTTTTGCCTGCCGCAATTTTCAATTTGTCAAGCTGTCTAAACGTAATGCTATTACTCTGAGGTCCTACCCTTATTGGGTGCTTTGCTACTCATTCCTAATTGTAGGTCACTATGCTCGGCCGCAGCCAAAGTATATATATATATATATATATATATATATATATATATATATATATATATTTAAGGATTAAGTCTTGTCACAATTATGCCAGGTTGTTTCCATGTGACGGTGGACATATAGATGGAACATATATATATATATATATATATATATATATATATATATATATATATATATATCAGTTCGCTTCATAATCATGAGGTCACACTTCGGACCATTTTTTTAGTCTTTTACCATAGCCACAGGTCCGTCCACCCATCCAAACCTTGTGAATGATATTGAGTAGATCGACACAGTATGGAAGCCCGTTGTTTGAACTGTATCCGTAATTTAAGGATTAAGTCTTGTCACAATTATGCCAGGTTGTTTCCATGTGACGGTGGACATATAGATGGAACATTCGGCCACTTCACACTCTAATCCAGTATGTTGAACAGCTGTTCGATCACCTGGATGCCCATACGCCATTCTCGTTATAAACATGTGTATATATATATATATATGTAGGAGGTGAGTTTTATTGTAGTACAATAAAGCAATGCAGATATCGGATAAGAAGCACTCTACAGTTTGTAGGACTGGAGTATATATAATATATAAGAACAAAAGATGGTTAAAAGAGTTCCATGTATTTTATTATGCGCATTTCAAAAACAAATATCATCATGCAATAATATTTGTGTTTTCATCAGATAAAACAGGAGGACATGATATGAAGATTAAAAAACACTTGTGGATAGTGCAGTTTTAAATCAACACATATATATATATATATATATATATATATATATATATATATATATACATACATATGTGTGTGTGTGTGTGTGTGTGTGTGTGTGTGTGTGTGTGTGTATGTGTGTGTGTGTGTCGCTGTCTGTGTGTGTAACTGACTGAAATTCTGAATAGTATAAATTCTAGGTATACTTGATCCACGCTTAAATCCACCAGAAGGCCATCTTCGTCAAACACACACACACACACACACACATATATATATATATATATATACACACACACACACACATATATATATATATATATAGAGAGAGAGAGAAAGAGAGATATATACATAGATACATGATTTCCACGAGCAGACGTTCAAAACTATATTTATATATGTCTGTGTGTGTGGGGGTGCGGGGTTCAAAAGTCAAACAGAAATAATATATCTAAATTATCGTTTCATAAGAAGTTGAAGGGTAGAATCTATGACCGTTTTCAACCCATCTGAGGCTGCTCACAATGTTTAAACAGACATCAGATTAAGTCTATGAATTTTAATATCTAAAGAAAAGGCACCATCTGCACTATAAATAAAAGTCAAGTTTGTGCCATCATTTTTGATGAAGTGGAGGGGCGAGTTTGATTATGAATACTTCATGGGGTAAAGAAAATAAAAAGACATCAGCTCAATTACTATTATTTTAATCTTTTCTTGGCAAGTTGCTATTAAAAATTCTCAGCTTAATACGTCTAGACAGAACATTTGAACGCCAGACAAACTGTCAAATGTTGACGGATGACCGCAAATATCCTTTCAAAGTTCGAAACATTCATGTACAGGTGCATCTAAAATATCATAAAGAAGAGATATCTAAAATTGTGACATCTAACCTAAAACCAAGTGTGGCTTAAGTGAAGATGAGGCCATATGTTAAAAATAAAAGAGGGAACTTTCACAATATAAAGGTTGGATTGAAAGCCTGGCTGGGAGCGAAGAAACCTAGAATCCCTAAAGATCACTTGGTGGAAGTCGTTAAAACAGGAACTGAAGATGATATGAGTGATCTGGAAACAAGTGAAAGAAAAGTAGAGGACAGAACGTGGTGGAAGAGCGCTGTGAAGGGCTTATATTCTGTCAGGTATCCAAACAAAACTCGATAATAATAATTGTTTCTATATTTGGCACAAGGCCAGCAATTATCCCACTGTATTACTGGTACTTTATTTTATCGACCCCGTAAGGGTGAAAGGCAAAGTTAACCTTGGCGGGATTTGAACTCATCATAAGTTTCTCATTAATATAGTATAGTTTGTATTGTGTAACAGAAACTATTGTATGCATATTTATGCAACTAAATACATGTGTGTGTGTGTGTGTGTGTGTGTGTGTGTGTGTGTGTGTGTGTGTGTGTGTGTGTGTGTGTGTTTTAGACAATTTACTGCTACACAAAAAAAATCTGTAATTCGATATATTTTTCTTTTGTTGATAGTGATAGCACCCACCCTCCTGGTAAATACCATGGTTGACAACCTCTTTAAATAGAGCAGCCAGTACTTGGTTGGTTAACCTCGGCGGGATTTGAACTCAGAATGGCAAGGGCCGTAACTCTATGCATCAAAGCATGGCCTCCGACCCTCTACCGATACTGCCAATAATAATGATGATGATGATGAGGGGGAGGAGGGGGACAACGATAATGGCATGATGACAATAGGTATGTTTCGGTCTTATTGGACCTCTTCAGTGAAATATAACATACTACAGATAGCCAAATTAGAAATAAGTACATGGTTGCATTGATTTATAATAATTATTTCTACTTTTGGCACAAGGCCAGCAATTATCTCAGTAGGTTACTGGTACTTTATTTTATCGACCCCATAAGGATGAAAGACAAAGTTAACCTCGGCGGGATTTGAACTCAGAATGGCAAGGGCCGTAACTCTATCCGTAACTCTATCCGACCCTCTACCGATACTGCCAATGGCCATGAGTAGGTGTCAAACATTAATGTCTGAGTAAAATACACAGGGACATCAAACAACTGTCATGTAAGGACAATAGCGGGGAGGAGAGAGATCAATTTAATTTAACAATAATTATATGAGCCAACGACTGATTCAATTCTACATTGTCTTGAAAAACGAAGGACACATTGCATAATGCAGTTCGAGATAAATTATGATTAAAACAAAATACGACTGGAATAACATTAATCAAATGTCTGTCTTCTTTCTCGGAGAAAGACTAGGGTTAAAAACGATTTCTCAGAGCTAGTAAAGGGTGTACGCCTCTGCAGAAGAAACGAAGAATTAAGGAACACCAACATTACTCATGAAACGTATGGCTAAAAACCACATTATTGCTAAATAATGATACCGTTGATCAAATCTAGCTTAGGGTTAAAGAAAACCACCACTGCCAACAAGAATAATAAGATGCCAACTTAAGTGCCTAGTTGGGTCTCTCAATTTTCTGAACATTGCAGCCAATATTTCTCAATTTCTACCACACTGTTTTAGAAAATGAGGGAGATAATAGATAATGTCGTCCTAGATCAGGGGGGTGCAACATATTCCATTGGCAGGCCACTTTTGAACATTGGAACAACTATTAGGGCTATTAATATTTATTAAGCACTATTCCAAAGAGTCACCACAACTTCTTTCTATAACATAGAACTGGGAAATGATAACACATCAGTGAATCCCTTTAATATAGGTCAACTAACAGAGAACTTTATTACGGTTACGAAAAAAATTCTAAATAAGGCTACAAGGTAAAAATTAAAAACGGTCATCGCGGGCCACTCTGACTGGTCTGGCAGGCTGGATTGTGGCCCGCGGGCCACCTGTTGCACGCCCCTGTCCTAGATATTATGTCAGAAAGTGAGGTATGATATATATGTATATACCGTATGCCGACGTACAAATCGATCCGGCGCATAAGTCGACCCTTAAAATTCGGAGGTCTAATTCAGATTTAGACCTACATTCGCCGGATAAGACGACCCCCCCTCCCTCCCAACCTCAAAAAAAATTACGGCAGTACTATCTCCACAGCTCTAGATCTGATTGCCGTTCTTTATTTGCACAAAATATAAAACATGCAAATAAACACTAAATAGTTGTAAAATATATATATATATGTGTGTATGTGTGTGTGTGTGTACATAAACACACTTGTGTACAAAATGGTTTAGTTTTCGGCTGTGTTTAAATATTTGACGAAATATTGACTATTTAAATGTGGGTTTTCTTGTTTGAAGTAACGATCATTAAATATTGAATAACATATTAACTTATTACCAATTAAACAGCGGGGTTTCTTGCCTGGGTAAATGGTATGACCAAACTATTCAATGGAACATTAACTAATTATTTTTGTTTTTATTATGTTTTAATAAACACCAAAAATAAAAGAACTGGTTTCTAATACAATTCATTGTTAATTATAATTAGTGGTTTTCTTTCAATTTCTTTCTGGCACAAAATGGAAAAGAATGGGTTTTGCTGACAAATCTAATTAACTATTGTTATCAATACAATTATCACGTGAGGTAATGTATGGAAACACTTCCGTTATGATCATCACCATCATCACATCATCATCATCATCATCATCATCATCATCATCATCATCATCATTATCCTCACATAATCCTCGTGATGATAATGATGTTGATGATATAAGGATTATCCTCACATAATCCTCATATCATCAACATCATTATCATCATCATCACCATCACCATCATCTACATCAACAATGTCGCCTTATTCATCATCATCATCATCATCATCATCACCATCATCATCATCACCATCATCATCAACATCAACAATGTCGCCTTCTTCCTCATCACCATCGTCAACACCATCATCATCATCATCATCATCATCATCATCATTATCATCATCATCCTCATCAACATCATAATCCTCATATCATCAACATCGCTATCATCATCACCGTCATCAGTATTACAATCATCATCAGCATCACCATCATCTTCCTTGTCAACGTCATCTCTACAAGTATCGTTTCCATATTTTTATGCTTACTTTTTTTTATAATCGATAATTTATTTGTATATTCTATATAATATTTTTATGATTCCAGCGTTTTCTCTCTCTCTCTCTCTCTCTCTCTCTCTCTCTCTCTCTCTCTCTCTCTCTCTCTCTCTCTCTCTCTCTCTCTCTCTTTCTCTCACACTCTCTCACTCTCTAACTCTCTCTCCCTCTCTCTTTCTTTCTTTCTTTCTTTCTCTCTCTCTCTCTCTCTCTCTCTCTCTCCACATTCTACTTATATATATATATATATGTGTGTGTGTGTGTGGATGTATGTGTGGATGTATGTGGATGTATGTGGATGTGCATTTATAATATTTATATATATATATATAGGGGGTGGATTGGCAGCATCCGTAGTTGGTCGGACACCATGTTTTGCAGCATAGAGTTTCGGCCCTTTACAATCTGAGTTCAAATCCCGCCGAGGTTAACTTTGCCTTTCATCCTTACGAGGTCAATAAAATAAAGTACCAGTAATGCACTGGTACATGGTACACCAGTAATGCTGGCCTTGTGCCAAAAGTAGAAACAATTACTTAACTCGTCGAAACTTGATTTCAGACATGCATTGTGCTGCCGAGTGCTGCACGGCAGGAATGAAAATTAGTGCTGCAAAGAACTGTGGATGATTGCGCATGTGCATTCCACACACTCGGACATGTAAAGGAAAAATGCATCGTTTTTGTTTTGTGTTGCATTTGAAAGATAGTCCTAATTGGGTAAAAATTAATACTTTTTTTTTTTTTTCACTTGTCTTCCTTTAACATTTATATATTTATACTGTGTTGTACCAGAGTTCTGTAATTCACATCGAGTATTACACATCTCGCAATGCTTCATATTACCATACTACTTTATGTATATATATATATATATATATATATATATACAAGGGATAACAAAATATCGTTGTAGGTAATCCAGTTAGAGGTTGTGAATACTTATTATTATGGATAGTTTTAGCGTACGGTGTTGTTTGACTCCACAAGAGGTTTACGTAGATGGCGAGTTTATGATTTCACTTGTATTCCTATTTAAGTTTATCTTGGAGTAATAAAATTGAAAAAGTGAAGAATAACATGGTCAACAGTACAAAAAAGGGGAATTTATTTACAGACTAACTATTATTTCTCTGATTAAGTTGTCTAAAAATTGCTGAACTCTAGAAGCAGTGCCACTCAATTTTAAATACGATGTTAGCTCAATCAGAACATCAGAGACTATTAAAAAAAATATATAACCGGCAAATCTACAAATTCAAATTACAGCATCAATAATAACATTATAAAGATAGAGAGAGAAAAAAAGAAAGGGTGATAGATAAAGGAAAGAAAGAAAAAAAAGAAAAAGGAAAAGGAAAAAGGAAAAGGAAAAAGGAAAAGAAAAAGGAAAGGGAGAAATGAAAACAGAGAAAGATATATAGAGAGAAAAAGATATAGAGAATGGAGGAGAGAAAGCGGAGAGAAAAGGATAAAGGAGAAATATATTAATGATATCAACAATAAATGAATACATGTTAATACATGAATAAATGTAAATAAATAAATAAATAAATAAACAAATTACATCGAGGATGATACAAAATGATACAAAATATGAAATATGAAAATATGAAAATAAATAAGCAAAAATGTGCGAAGAAATTTAAACATATTAAGATTATTGAAAGTGGTTAAAATATAGAGAGTCGAAAGTATAAATATGATAATGTTAAATATATTTATATGTGTATTGGTTATTTTAATAAATTAATTATATAATTAATTAATTATTTGATTAATTAGTTGTATGTTATATTAGAAGTGAAAATGATATAAGATAAAATAAAATGCCAGAGATGAAATAAATTTAGGGAGAGAAATGGAGAGATAGAAAGTGAAAGATAGAGATACATAAAATATGAATGTAAATATAAGAGGTTTTCATGTTGGTTCATTGATAGATGATAACAATTATAACAATAATGATGATGATGTGATATTATAATAGATCTAAGTGGTACAATTTGGGTATGGAATAGATAAGATGAATTAAGCTGGTCTAAAGTTCTCAAATTTGGTGCAGAAAATAATTTTTTCAATTTTACTGTTAAGTAGCATTTTGTTGTAATTTAAAATTGGGAAAAGTTCCATATTACAAAGACCACAGTGGGACATGCCAAATCGATAGGCCATTGCTGTTGATAGCTTCGTCCAGCTGATTTTATATTCCATGTTTGCATCTCTGAGTTGCCAGATTTTATTGGCGAGAGTTGTTGTATTTATGAGCTTCCTGTTATTCATAGAGTGTCTATGGACATACCACCTTTTCTTAAACTCCCCAGCTGTAGATCCTATGTAGTGCCATGTTAAGCTGCCTGAATTTATAGTACATAGGTATATTATATTTGACTCTAGGCATCCATTTTGTAATGGGCATTTGTCAGGTAGATGCCCGTTACATTTAGATGCCTTCCTATGTGCCGGTTTTTCTATATGGTTTTGTAAATTGTTATGTACGGGCTAGGAATTGGGTTTCTTGATGTATTGTGGTGATGTGTTCTGGCGTGTGTTTGGTTGTGATGATGTTATATGCTTATGTTTTGTATTTAGTGTTATGGTACTTATTTGCGGGCTACTTGTATTATAAACTCTCTTATAGTTAATTTTATGCATGTGCGATTCTATGTTGTTGTAAGTGGAGTATGATAGTTTGATGGTTTTTCTATTAAAGATTTTATGATATTTATGAATTTTAGGGAAGTGTTTGTCAACTAATTTGAAGAAAGTGTAAGGTAGTTTTGTTTTTATAGAGGAGTTAAACACTGGATTGAACCATAAGTACTTTCTATCTCTGCATCTTCTATAGTTATTAGTGGTCTTTATATTAGTATTCTGTTCAATTAATTCTCGTGCTTGTTGCCAATTTTTATGTTTAGTCCTAGATTTGTTGCTTCTATAGGTGTGGATAGTGCTATTAATATTAAGTGTGTTGTTATTTTTTTGTATCTGGTATGTATTTGAGTCTCTCTTTATGGCCTGCCTTAAGTAAAGCTATGTTATAGTAGTTAGCGTGTTCGTTAAAAATCACTAGATTAGAAGATAGGCGTGAGATTCTAAGGGATATGCTATGTGCTATGGAATTAATTATGAATCGAGGGTGATTAGAGTTATAATTAATGTAAGCTAAATTTTCATTATTTTTATGGAAGGGTTCTATTAGTCCTGGGTTTAGGTTAAGTGATACATCTAAGAAGTTAGCTTTTTTAGAGTTGAGTTCAAAAGTGATGTTAAGGCCCAATTTATTAAAGAATTTTCTAATCTTTTTCCGTAATCTTTCTAATGTTTGATTATTTAGGTTTTTAGCTAAAAGTAATGTATCGTCTCTATAAATTCTTCCTTGTAGGTTATCAAATTTCTTATGCAAGATATGTGCTATATAAATTCCGACAATGTCCGTAACTTGGGCTGAATCATTTGATCCCATAGTTATATCGAAGTTATTCTGTTTATTTTTTCTTTCCCTGTAACTATTGTCGAATTTAATGATTGTTCTTTTAGCAGCTAGTATTATTTTAATTTCCTCTGGTGAAAGGTCAGAGTTTTTTTGTGCAAAGGATAGTGCCTTATTTAGGATTACAGGGGAAATAGAAGAGTAGTAGTCATTAATGTCAAATTGTATGAAGTCGGAAGATTCTCTATTGTCTAATTTATTAAACCAATCTATTGCTTCCTTAGTGTTACCCCAGAGCTTGATTATTAGTTTTTCTTTAATTTGTGGTACTATTCTATTTAGTATAAACTTGCTAATTCTGCCTATATCTGATTTTGATAGACATATTAATCTAATAGTAGGGTCAGTTTCAAAGTTACATTTATGATCTTTCAGATTAAAAGTGGGTTTACAAGACGTTAGAGGTTCGGTTCTATCAGATATTTTAAGTTTTTTTACTATGTTAAGTCTTTCCTTATTAATGCTATTGAGTGTGGACTCTGTAGTTTTCTTGTATTTTTATGTAATTCCCGGTGTATAAAGTTGGTGTATATATTAAGGTTCATGGTGTATACGTTTGATGTTTTGTCTGCCTTTACTATAATACCGTTGGTGTTACGTAATTTTTTTAGTAGTGCATTGATGTTATTTTGCAGTTTGTTATGATGTGTTCGTTTTTTTAAATTTAGTTTCCTTTATCATGTTCATGAGGTCAAGTTCAAAGGCATCAAGTTGTGGATTGCTCAGTAGATTTTTGCAGGATCTAAACCCATATTTTTCACTGGTAGACTCATTATTTCTATCATTATTATTATTGGATTGGCAGTATCGGTGGAGGGTCGGACATAGTTACGTCCCTTTACGATCTGAGTTCAAATCCCGCCGAGGTTGACTTTGTCTTTCATCCTTACGGGGTCGATAAAATAAAGTAGCAGTAATGCACTGAGTAATTGCTGGCCTTGTGCCTAAAGTAGAAACAATTATTATGTCCTTTATCGTAATGATATGCTTTCCATCTGATTCTACGGATAAAGTCATTAGTTCTTTGTATCATACCGAGCGTATATTCCTTATTTGTAGGTATTGGTATGTTTTTAAGGACATTCCTATGTAGTGTCTTTCCATGTTAGTGCCGTGCGTTAAATTAATTGCTCAACCTAATGGGAGCTTGGTACAAGGGATAACAAAATATCGTTATAGGTGATCCAGTTAGAGTTTATGAATACTTCTTATTATGGATAGTTTTAGCGTACGGCGTTGTTTGACTCAACATGAGGTTTACGTAGATGGCGAATTTATGATTTCACTTGTATTCCTATGTAAGTTTATCTTGGAGTAATAAAATTGAAAAAGTGAAGAATAACATGGTCAACAGTACAAAAAAAGGGGAATTTATTTACAGTGTAACAATTGTTTCTCTGATTGAGTTGTCTAAAAATTGCTGAACACTAGAAGCAGTGCCATATATATATATATATATATATAAGCCCTTCTTCAGGAGAAAAGTGGGTGGGAAGAGAGTTCCGAGGGTGTGCGGGGGAGTGGTGGAGAGACATTTAGAAAAAGGGGGGTAGGAAAAACGGTGGAAGGGGTACAAATAAAAATAAAAATAAACATGAAGATAAACAAGTGGTGGAAGGGTGTGGGGCGTGTAGGGGTGGTGGCGGGTGGAGTGGGGAGAGGGAGGTGGGGTGTCCGAGCGGGGAGGGCTGAAGGTGGTGTTTGTGTATGTGTGTAGGTGTATGTGTGTGTGTGTGTGTGTGTATGTGAATGTGAGAGTTGGGAGAACAACGAGGTTCCATGTTCAGGAAAAGGTGTGTGTTTGGGTGGGGTGTGGGTCGGTGTGTGTGTACGTGTGGATGGTGAGGGGTCGGAGGGGTGGGGAGGGGGGATAGGATTCCGGAGGCTGAGTGTGTATATATGTGGGGGTACGCACGTGTGTGTTGGTGTTTATACGTTTTGTGGATGTAGGTGGCGTGGTTCGAAAAATAATTGTGAGTGTATGTCCGTGGGTAAGTTCCTAAGGTAGTTCCGTAGAGGGTGTGAAGAGTGCCGGATATTTTCCATGTTATTGAGTGGATAGTGGGAACGATGGCCAGTGGTGTGTAATCCGTTGGTTGTGGTGGTCGGAAGAGGGGAGATGTGGGGTGCGCGCGCAACAGGAAGTGGTCATAGTGTCAAGGCAGGATGAAGGTAGAGGAGAATGACAGGTGGAGAGGATTGTGTGTCTGTGTGTGCGGAGAAGTGGTCCGAGGGTAAAGGCAGGAGAAGGTGTAGCAGCAGTAGAGAAGGCAGGTGGAGAAAGTCAGTGCGTCAATGTGTGCTGAGGTGCGGAGGACAGGGGAGTGAGGATGGGTAGGTGTGGAAGGTGGAGTGAGGAGGGGGTAATGTGGGGGGTGGGGGTGAATTAGTAGAGGTGTTAGTGAGATGTGTGTGTGTGTGTGGGAAGGGGTGTGGGTGGAGCGGGGAGAGGGAGAGAAAAGGTGTGGGGGACGGTGGAGGGAGTGTAGTGTACTGGTGTGTGTGTGCGTATTTGGATGAGTGTGTGTGTGGTATATATATATATATATATATATATACATTTCAATTGATGAAAGTTGGTTGATCATATAATCCTCCGACTTTTTTGTAACCGGCGTAAAGCACTTTACGATTTGTATTCCTTAGGACTTTCTCGGTAAGATATCAACCGAAGTTTCAATATTATGAATCGGTTTTATTTGTACATCTTTTTATTACATAATACTGTTATGTTATTAAAAAAATGTACAAATAAAACCGTTTCTCTTATTCATAATATGTATATATATAAGGACACATAGACACAAACTCGTACAAGCACATACACACATACGCGTGCACTCACACATACAAACAAACAGAGACACTTATCCATTCAGGTGCATACTAAAAAGACAAAATTAAGTAAGCAAGATACAGACCAAGCTTTAGTTAACTAACAAATAATTGAATATAAGAGTAACTCATTTCTTGTTAATTAACGTTATCGAACAATATAATTGTTAAGTAAAGTGGAGCTCACACTTCTATCTATCCATCCATGAGCCCATAACTCGTGACGGAGTTGTATATGTGCTGCTGTGACATATGCCGTATCGCTGTATCTTGGCCATTTAATCCTAACAGAGCCCATCCTTCTCCAGGCTTGAGCACAGCCGAGTACTTTCAGAGAAAGAATGGAATAATCAATCACAGCTTGGAGCTGGTAGTTTATTAAATGACATCAGAGAGTGAAAAGTAAAGTTGTCCACAGTGATGTTTTAACGCAGAGCAGAGAGAGCCATATTGAAACTACAAAGTATTCTAATCGTTGTTCTAATGATTCAGCCCATTCACTGTCTTAAACATACGTATATCTACTTAATCATTTGTTTATCAAAACATCCGAGAATGGTTAACTTACATCAGAGCGGTGGTTCTGTAGAATCGACTAAGTACCGAAGAAAATGCATTGTCGAGTTTGATTACGGTCCTCTACATTCTAAATTCAAATCTCGCGAGGCTGACTTTGTCCTTCGCTATTCCGTCCTCCATACTTATATGTTCCAGTCATGTCATGATTTTTTTGTTATTCTTTCAGTAGTTTCAGTCATTAAACAGCGGTTATCCTGAGGCACCACATCTGTTTCATGATCATATTCACCAGTACTTATTTCATTGATCTCCTTTTGTCCAACAGCTATGTCACGGGAAATAAACACATGCTATTTTATTAGTTTTAGTCATTGGAAGGTGACCATGCTAGAACACTTCTTTCAGAGTTTCAATTTGATACTAATTTTATCGATTTCTATTTGTCAAATGGCTAGGCTCACTTACTGATTTACGTCTGTGGTTTCCCCTTTTAATACAACGGTTCGTTATACGTTGTGGCTGTAAGATACTATAGCTTGTAATAGTGGTGTAACATACAGTGACATGTAACAGTGATAGGTTGTCCATTTATATCAATTTCCATGTAAGTTGTCGAAGTTGTCTTAGTTCGTGCGGAGAAAATGAAAGACGCGAGAGGTGTGTAACTCGAATCAAGTTATAGAATTATAAATGAACTGCATAGCAGTTCGTTACTGTAATGATTCCGGTAAGTTCGAAATACGAAGATAGTAAGATAACACACACACACACACACACACACACACACACACACACACATATATATATATATATATATATATATATATATATATATATATTATATATATATATATATATATGGCTAGCCTCTTCCTCACACTTTCACTCACTCTCTGCCAACCACCCTCTCTCTCCCTCCTCCATGGTCCCACACCGTACGAGATTCTTTCCTCGCTTACATTCGCGCGGCCAAGATGTGTCTTTGCCTTCTCGTCAATATTCGCAAGTTATGTTCAAAATGAATCATTGACTTGATTTTCTCATTTTTTCCTCTTTACGTTGCCTCACCATTCGTGTTTGTTTACCTCTCTCTCTTTTTCCACCCAATTCTTTTTATCCCAATAACTTATTTTAGTTATTGTATTGCCCTAGCCGGAGGTATATGGTCTGTAATGCGAAGAAATACCTATGATGGCTAGTAGACCACTGATGATGGATAGTCCTGGCTTCTATTTCTAATTCTTCCTTTTATTATATATATCATATTTGCAACAACACAGCTCGCCATTTTCCATTCATATATATGTGTGTGTGTGTGTGTGTGTGTGTGTGTGTGTGTGTGTGTGTGTGTGTGTGTGTGTGTGTGTGTGTGTGTGTGTGTGTAGAAAGTGAGGGGGGATGTATCTACATAGCAAAATTGTAAAATTGTAAAATTGTAAAATTGTAAAATTATAAAATTAAATTGTCTAGAATACCTGAAGTCATTCTTTTCCATTTTTTAGATTTACCTAATTGTACCAAAGATTTCTCACATTTTCCAACACACACACACACACGTACAAACACATACACAGCTATTGTAAGTTGACGAAAAAATGCTTTAGAGAATGGAAAGATTGAATAAACTCTTTCATAATATTCTACATCTATAATATTCCATTGTTTGGATCATTTCGTTTCTTATATAATCTTGACTTTTGTAACATCTTTTCGTGGTCTTTCTCTGGATTATCTGCCGGTTTACTTTTCCCGTAAAATCTATCAAGCGATTCTTTCCTTAGACATTCTGTGCTCGTATCCGTATTAAGGGAGCTCTAATCTCTCAATTCGGATTAGTACCAACTTTAACTAGAGCGACTTTCTGCTCTCCAAGCTACGCAGCCTATCGCGTAACGTTACTCCAAAAACCCTTCAGTGGAACCCTATTTCATCCTCTTGTATTCGCGATCGTATTCTTTCGGTCATTACTCAAGGATTCATGATCTTAATTAAGGGTAGGCGCAAACACCTACCACCTGTCAAATGATGAGTGTAAACCTGGCGAATTGCTGAACCAGCTCCTGCAATTCTTGCATTTACTTCAGCCTACTGCCTTCCAACACACGTGAAAACAACCCCGAAATTCTTGAGTTTCACCTGCTTTACAGAAAATTTTAATTACATATAGAGTGCACAGGGCGGGTTCCTTGAAATGACCAGTGTCTCAGTCTTCGCAGCACTGATTTTCATTCCTGCAACGCAGCACTCGAAACCAAGCCTATCAAGCGGATGTCGGAAATCAACTTCCGACGAGTTAAGTAATACCATGTCGTTTACAAATTCAAACCGACTGTTCCTACATCCGGCAGTCCTGATACAACTTCCAACCGGCTGCGTATATCAATCCTATCCATGAAGATTATGAATAGGGAAGGCGACAATACTCATTATTCGTGACGTCTGATTTAAATGGTCTGGACTTAGTTCTATTTATCAAAACACAAATACTAGGGCATTGGTTTAGGGACTTCAAGACAACAAGAAGCTGCCCGTCGATCTTCGGACGCAGCACAGCCGAACAAGTATTCACTCTGTGGCAGGATTTCGAGAAATTGTCGAAGTATTGTCAAGAGGCGTATGCTTGCTTCGTGGACCTTGGAAAGAATGCGACCACGTTCCAAGGGACTTTATTGTAAAAGATTCCCCATCACTTGTTGAGTGAATAGGTGTCACTGAGAAGATTTAACAGAAACATATCCTTTGATTTCGACAAGTTTTTGTTAAGTTGTTCCAAAGATTTGAATTAACTAGAGTTTGCGTCTTATTATTTGAACACTCTTAAAGGAAGTTTTAGTTTTGAAATTGGGAGAATAGTTTCAGTTTCTCTCTACCAACCTTCCCTCAACAAATACTGGTTAACATAAGGATAGGGTGAGAGACATTTACTTGAAGTGCCACAGGATGATATATAACTTCTAAACATCACATATCTGTGTTCCTTATTATATTTGTCCGTTTTGTAATCAAAAGTGTAACATTTAAAGGAAATTTGTCAAATACTTTCAGTAGATCAGCTAAATACTTTGAGCCACATTTGTTGGCTCGAAGGGACGACCGTTTGAAGGAAATACATCTTCTTGTCATTTCTACACTGTTTGTCCAGCCGTTTCACATCCCATCTCTCTCTCTCTCTCTCTCTCTCTCTCTCTCTCTCTCTCTCTCTCTCTCTCTCTCTCTCTCTCTCTCTCTCTCTCTATCTATCTATCTATTTATCTTGACCTATCTATCTGTCTATCTCTCCCCTCTCTCTCTCTCTCTCTCTCTCTCTCTCTCTCTCTCTCTCTCTCTCTCTCTCTCTCTCTCTCTCTCTCTCTCCTCAAATGACGTCATATTAAGACTCTTCTGGTTCTGTGCCAGTAACATTGCCATACCACCTTGTCCCAATATGCAGAGGCAGCATAACCGAATGATTATGAAGTTTACTTCGCAATCGATAGGTTCCGAGTTTGAATCCCACTGCGTGGTATCTTGAACGAGTCTTTTTTATCTCGGGTCGACCTAAGCATTGTGAGTGAAATTAGGTAAAGGGAAACTGTTCAGAAGGCCTCGGGCGGACTACACCTTTCATTCAAAGGTCAAACCTTGTCACACACTCTATCACGTTGAATCTCCCTGAGAATTATGTTAAAGATACATCTGTCTGTGGAATGTTGAGCCACTTACACGTTAATTTCATGAGCAGATTGTTCTGTTGATCAAACAGCTCGAACTCCTCGTCGAAACTGGTGGAAGTCCATTCCTTCGTTCATAGTTAGCCAACTGTACTAAACATACTCTCCTTAAAAATACATGCCTCTGTTTATGTAGGTCTTTATGTGTCAATGTGTGCGTGTGTGTGTGAGTGTGTGTGTGTGTGTGTGTGTGTGTGTGTGTGTGTGTGTGTGTGTGTGTGTGTGTGTGTGTGTGTGTGTGTGTGTGTGTGTGTGTGTGTGTGTGTGTGTGTGTGTGTGTGTGTGTGTGTGTGTGCATCTGTATGTATGTGTGTTTGTTTGCCTATGTGTTTGTGTCTCTCCATGTTTTACATTTGCATAAGTTTCATCATCACCCTTATGGCCAACACAGTCATCATTATCATCATCATCACCATCATCATCACTATCAGCATCATCATCATCATCATCATCATCATCATCACTATCAGCATCATCAATAACAACAACGATATCAATGCCATCATCCCGGTAACCACTAACACCAACACAGCTAGCACCACTAACACCATAATTAACATCTCCATTATCATAATTATCTCTCTGATAATTACCATCTTCCTCACCATGATCGACATCATAATCATCATCACCACCACCACCACCACGTCCACCACTACCAAGACCACCAACACCACCACCACCACCAACACCACCAACACCACCAACACTATCACCACCACCAACACCACCAACACCACCAACACCATCACCACCACCAACACCACCAACACCATCACCACCACCAACACCGCCAACACCACCAACACCATCACCACTACCACCACCACCAACACCATCACCACCACCAACACCGCCAACACCACCAACACCATCACCACTACCAACACCACCAACACCATCACCACCACCAACACCGCCAACACCACCAACACCATCACCACCACCAACACCACCAACACCAACACCAACACCATCACCACTACGACCACCACCAACACCATCACCACCACCAACACCATCACCACCACCAACACCATCACCACCACCAACACCACCAACACCATCACTACCACCAACACCGCCAACACCACCAACACCATCACCACTACCACCACCACCAACACCATCACCACCACCAACACCACCACCACCATCACCACCACCAACACTACCAACATTATCACCACCACCAACACCACCAACACCATCACCACCACCAACACTACCAACATTATCACCACCACCAACACCATCACCACCACCAACACCACCAACACCATCACCACCACCAACACCACCAACACCATCACCACCACCAACACCACGAACACCATCACCACCACCAACACCACCAACACCATCACCACCACCAATACCATCACCACCACCAACACCACCAACACCATCACCACCACGAACACCACAAACACTATCACCACCACCAACACCATCACCACCACCAACACCATCACCACCACCAACACCACCAACACCATCACCACTACGACCACCACCAACACCATCACCACCACCAATACCACCAACACCATCACTACCACCAACACCGCCAACACCATCACCACCACCAACACCACCAACATTATCACCACCACCAACACCATCACCACCACCAACACCACCAACACCATCACCACCACGAACACCACCAACACTATCACCACCACCAACACCATCACCACCACCAACACCATCACCACCACCAACACCACCAACACCATCACCACCACCAACACTATCACCACCACCAACATCATCACCACCACCAACACCATCACCACCACCAACACCACGAACACCATCACCACCACCAACACAACCAACACTATCACCACCACCAACACCATCACCACCACCAACACCACCAACACCATCACCACCACCAACACCACCGACACTATCACCACCACCAACACCACCAACACCAACACCAACACCATCACCACTACCACCACCACCAACACCATCACTACCACCAACACCACCAACACTATCACCACCACCAAGACCACCAACACCAACACCATCACAACTACCACCACCATCACCACCACCACCAACACCATCACCACCAACACCATCACCACCACCAACACCATCACCACCACCAACACCACCAACACCATCACCACCAACACCACCAACACCACCAACACCATCACTACCACCAACACCAGCGCCACCACCAACATCATCACCACCACCAGCACCACCAACACCATCACCACCAACACCACCAACACCACCAACACCATCACCAACACCAGCGCCACCAACACCATCACCAACATCACCACCACCAACACCATCACCACCACCAACATCATCACCACCACCAGCACCACCAACACCATCACCACCACCAACACCAGCGCCACCAACACCACCAACACCACCACCAACACCAACACCACCAACACCAACAACACCATCACCACCACCAACACCATCACATCACCACCACCAACACTACCAACACCAAAAACAACACCACCACCACCACCAACACCAACAACACCATCACCACCACCAACACCATCACCACCACCAACACCATCACCACCACCAACACCACGAACACCATCACCACCACCAACACCACCAACACTATCACCACCACCAACACCATCACCACCACCAACACCACCAACACCACCACCACCACCAACGCCATCAACACCAACACCACCACCAACACCAACACCACCACCACCAAAGAAAGAAAGAGAGAGAGAGAAAGAGAGAACGAAAGAGAGGACGAAAGAAGGAAAGCAAGAAAGAAACAAAGAACGGAAAAAAAGAAAGAACGAAAGAAAAAAAAAGAGAGAAAGCAAGAAAGAAAGAAAGAAAGAAAGAAAGAAAGAAAGAAAGAAAGAAAGAAAGAAAGAAAGAAAGAAAGAAAGAAGAAAAAAAGAAAGAAAGAAAGAAAGGAAGAAAGAATAAAGAAAGTAAAAAGAAAGAAAAAAGAGAGGAAGAAAGAAAGAAGGAAGGAAAGAAAGAATAGAAAAATAACGAAATCCAAATCAACACACAAACCAACAATAAAACGAATTAGACGATATATTTCCTAGCTGAGAATCCTTGACAGCTTAATTCGTTTGAAAATATACAAGTAACGAATGACTGCAGGTGTCAAACGTTGCCAACATTATTAGCGGTAAATTGGCAGTATCGGTAGAGGGTTGGACGCCATGCTTTGTAGCATAGAGTTACGGCCCTTGCCATTCTGAGTTCAAATCCCGCCGAGGTTAACTTTGCCTTTCATCCTTACTGGGTCGATACAATAAAGTACCAGTAATACACTGAAATAATTGCTGGCCGTGTGCCAAAAGTATAAACAATTATTTGGCCTTTCCTCGATAAAATAAAGTACCAGTAATGCACTGAAATTGCTGATATAATTGCTAAAAGTAGAAATAATTATTATGACAGTGGATTGGCAGGATCGGTAGAGTTACGGCCCTTTACGATCTGAGTTCAAAATCCCGCCGAGATTAACTTTGTCATTCATCCTTACGGAGTCGATAAAATAAAGTACCAGTAATACACTAAGGCTATTGCTGGCCAAAAGTAGAGCCAATTATTAGGTACGGTCTAACTGTTATTCTCTTTCAGCCTCAACACTCCTACGCTATCCCTAACTTCACTCTCTCTCTAATTCAACATAATACTATTGTAGTGTACATTTTAACAAATGATAGATCCCTCATCTGGGACGCCACCTGCTGCGTCACGTTCTCTGCCTCCAACTTAGTCGCTCCGGCCACAAACCCCGGCATCGCAGCCCTCCCTCGCAGAAGAACGTAAAATAAACACATACCGGGGTTTGTACGACCGCTTCCTCTTCGCACCAGTCGCCGTCGAGATCTCATGCGTACTTGGACCCCGTACTGCCGAGCTCCTCCGCAAGATCGGAGCGTCGGCGGCCCGTCTGAGGAGGGAGCCCCGCAAGGTTGGGGGGGGGCTGTTGCAGCGGGTGGCACTGGCCATCATCCAGGGGAATGCTTTTGCTATACTGTCATCGGAGCGCAGCACTTCTGCCCTCTTGCCCTAGGCCCAAATCCCAATCACCCTCCCCTTTCACCCCTCCCCTCTCTTCTGCGACACCAGAGCTCTTGCCATCCCCTCCCCTTCCCGCTCTTCTTCTTCTTTCTTTCTCTCCTTTTCCTTTTTTTTCTATATTTTTTTTATTTATATATTTCCCTATTCTTTCTTTTTTATTATTTCTATATTGAAAATAAACAAAACATTTTTAACAAATTGAGAAGAAATGTCATCATGGCGTTTGATTCCATTGTCGCTGATGTGTCTAGATTTTAATTGAAACAGATGAAGATGGCTACTGATATTTTTTTTTTTTTTTTTTCATATTTAAAACGAACGCATATGCACATGCATGCATATAAATGTATGTACAGACGTACACACGCATAAACAATTTCACATAGAATAAATACCTAAATATCTATACACGTACATCTCTCAATATATATATATATATATATATGTGTCTGTGTGTGTACAATCATACATACATAATTGTTTCTACTTTAGGCACAAGGCCAGCAATTACCCAGTGCATTACTGGTACTTTATTTTATCGACCCCGTAAGGATGAAAGGCAAAGTCAACCTCGGCTGGATTTGAACTCAGATCGTAAAGGGACGTAACTATGCTGGAAAGCATGGCGTCCGACCCTCTACCGGTACTGAAACAATCATACATACATAATGGATATATATATATATATATATATATATATATATATATATATATATATATATATATATATATATATATATATATATATATATATATATATATATATATATATATATATATATATATATATATATATATATATATATATATATATATATATATATATATATATATGTAGGAGGTGAGTTTTATTGTAGTCTAAATAAAATATTTTTCCCAATAGCACACATCAATCTAAAACCACTTTTCATATGTTGATTTAAGACTGCACTGTCCACAAGTGTTTTTTAGCCTTCATATCATGTTCTCCTGTTTTATCTGATGAAAACACAAATATTATTGCTTGATGATGTTTGTTTTTGAAATGCGCATAATAAAATATATGGAACTCCTTTAACCATCTTTTGATCTTATATTATATATATATATATATATATATGGATGCGTTCCAACTTTTTAATGGCCATCGATAAAACCTCTTGGCTTCACATCCATACAGAAATCCACTTAGTATACTATCAACGTAGTACATAGCTTTATTCCGTCGCTGCAGAAAACTTATTGCACAGTTTCCCGAAGGCAGCATGCGCAAGGTGAATACTATTCTATATTTCAACGAATATAGTCACGTACTTATTGTAGATACTTTGCAGAAGGTTAACTTGCTTAACATATGTTAACAACACCTTGTTACAAATACTCAATACCGAAATAGAGTTGAAATATTCATTTAATTGGCAAGTGGTTAGCCGTGTGACCCTGGAGTTTCACCTGTGCACTGGCAAGATCATCATTCAAGATTTAATCAGGTAGAACACTCTTGACTACCGGAGACAATGGAGAAATACCCGATAAGATAAGATATTCGTTAAAGAACTTTGCAATACCTCACAGGAGATTTATCTGATGATCCTCCGAGTCCGCTGGTGAAACGTGAGAGTAAGAAGGTTCACCAATTAGCCATTAATGAATATATATATATATATATATATATATATATATATATATATATATATATATATAGAGAGAGAGAGAGAGAGAGAGAGAGAGAGAGAGTGTGTATGTGTGAGTGAGTGAGTGAGTGAGTGAGAGGAGGGGGGTGGGGGTAAAATCCTGACCGCAGCGGTCAGATAGATAGATCGGGAATTTACAAGTTTTAAACTATTAAGACTATTATTCAGCAGACTACTCTATAATTTGGGATAGTAGGGTGTAAATATGTAAGAGAGTCGGGGCCCAATGACTGAGCTCTTGCCGTTTTGATTCTGGAATTTGCCGTCGAAACGGCAAGGGCTCAGTCGTCGGGCCACGAATCTCTAATATATATATATATATGTGTGAGTGTGTGAGAGAGAGGGTGTGTGTGTGTGTGTGTGTGTGTGTGTGTGTGTGTGTGTGTGTGTGTGTGTGTGTGTGTGTGTGTGTGTGTGTGTGTGTGTGTGTGTGTGTGTGTGTGTGTGTGTGTGTGTGTGTGTGTGCGTGCGTGCGTGTGTGTATGTGTGTGTGTGTGTGTGTGTGTGTGTGTTTGTGTTCTAATGGATTTGAGAGCGATGTTTGTCTTAGCAGAAACAGTTCTCAGTAAAAAAAAAAATTATTTTATTTCATCTTTGCTATTTGTACTATTACTATTGTGCTCTGTATAATACATTGCATTTATTTACACAAGTAGTGATTCTTAACCAAATTTACGGAATGTACCACTCACTGATAGGAAGTTTCATCGTATTTGCTGTGTATGGATACATTGAGCTCGAAATATTAGCGGCAAAACTACATATTTACGTTCAGTATTTACTTTTGTGATATATATATATATATATATATATATATATATATATATATATATATATATATATATATACGTGGAAAAATAAGAAATATGAGAACAGACCGTTACAACATGTTTATTTAAAACAGCATCTACGTACGTTTCGCCCGGATGGGCTTCTCATATATATATATATATATATATATATATACGATGTGTGTCAGAAAAGTTCCAGGACTGATGTCACAAAAGATTTATTTCAAACCGAAACTTCACACTAAGAGTTTTCTCCTTCAAAGTAACCCCCCTGGAGTCTAATGCACTTTGCCATCCTTTTCTGCCACGCTTGCATGCACTCCTGGAAGGATTCTTCCGGGATCCTCCACAGTTACGTCGTCACGGCCTTTTTGATGTCGTCCACGTCTTCAAAACGGGTCCCCTCCGGGTCGTACTCGAAGATCCATGACTCATCACCGGTGATGACTGTCCCTAGCAAGTCTGGTTTGGTTTCAAGACGCTCGAGGATGTCCTGGCACACTTGCATGCGTCGACCCTTCTGGTCATCGTTCAGCAGTTTTGGCACCATCTTCGCGCAGACTTTCCGCATGTCCAAATCTTCACTGAGAATCTTCCAGACGCTGTCCCGATTCATGCCCAGCTCATTTGCCATCAGTCGAACAGTCAGCCGACGATCGCTACGCACCATCTGCCTGACGCGCTCAACGTTGACCTCAGTCCTGGTTGTTGAGGGCCTTCCGCTCCTAGGGTCATCTTCCACGCCCTCGCGTCCTTCTTTAAACCTCTTTCACCACTCACAAACACGTGAGCGTGACATCGTCTCATCTTCATACACTTGCTGCAGCGGAGTTTTCCCCAACTGTACCAGAAACTTCAAGTTTGTTCGTTGCTCTGTGCTCATTGCTTGACGACCTGAAACAGAGGTCATGTATATAAAATTATGAAGGAAAAAGTTTGATCGCTGCAGAGAGCTAATATTACAGTTACATACTCCAGGGGGATTACTTTGAAGGAGAAAACCCTCAGTGGGAAGTTTGGGTTTGAAATACATATTTTGTGACATCAGTCCTGGAACTTTTCTGACACACCTCGTATAAGAAAATCTGCTTCGTAGAATCGAGACGTATCCGAGGACCGCGCGATTTCAGAGTCTGGTTTGATCACCACATCGATCGTGCCTCGAGCTGGTCGCCCGAGTAACAATTGTAATATGTCCAATAAATTCCTTTCGTCGCAACACTGATTCTCTTTTTTCTGTGATATATATACATATGGCGAGTAGTGGGGAGACTGGTATGTATGGACGACAACTAGTCTTCCACAAACAACCTTGCCCGTACTTGTGCCTCGGAGGGGAACTTTCTAGATGCAAATCCCATGGTTATTAGTGACTGAGGGCGTTCTTTATATATATATATGTAACTGTCTATGTTTTCATCTATTGATCTTTACATCTGTTTGTAGTGCATCTCTATATTTAATTACCTAATTATCTAGTAAGCTCCTGAGTATATATGTATCTCTCTTCTCACCTACGTCTTGTTGCTGTTGTTATTGTTTTTAAGAATCGTTGTGTGTGTTTGATATGAATACTTGTTTGAGATATGGTTCGACAGAGAATGAGACTGAGACTGTTTATATTTCTGTCTGAATGAAGGACAGATCGAAAGAAGAGGAAAAGAAGAAAAAAAGAAGGAAAGAATTGAGAATGAAGGTGTAAAAGTGAAATGAATGTGTGATAACATTTTTTGAAATTTAGCCAATGGGACACCCTCCAACTAACAATTTGGCAATGAAGGAAACTTCAAAATTTCTCTATTTTGGTATGGTAATAAAGATATTTAAAAATACTAACATCTTCAACATTATCACCACCATCACCATAATTATTACCTACACCTTCACCATCACCAACACCACTACCTTTACCATCTTGACCATCATCATTGCTATCATGACCATACAGTCATCACCATCTCTATTAACATAACCAACAACACCATTACAACTATCACCGTTACCACAATTACCGACTGCCCAACCTTCACCATCACCATCATCACACTCTTCATCATCAGCAGCACCACCACTACATTCGCCACCAACACCACCACCATCATCATCGTCACTACTTTCACCTCACCACCACTTCATCACCTATACCACCCAAATCAATACCATCAAAATCTTCACTCCACCAACAACATCAACACCGTCACCACTACCACCACCACCACCACCATCACCACCTTTACCCCTTTCACAACAATCCCCACTATCATCACATCAGACGACCCACCCCATCATCTATATCACTTCAATGAACACCATCAGCATTACCACTATCAACACTAACAGTAACACTGTCACCCTTACAGCTACATCATCACCACAATCGTCACGAACACCAACTCTACCACCACCACCACCATATCAAATAAGCTAGTGTCTACATTGCTACTAGGTACTCATGCAAAGCTCTCTTTGCGTATTCCCCACCCCAAACACACTCTAATTCAGAAAATTCCTAATTATTTCCATTGACTGGAAGTAACGTTGAGAATCTGCTTCCCTTACGAGATCAAATAAGGTTGAAACATACGGAGTTATCACCGAACTGATAAAGATCACACTCGCTCCCCACTTTATTCCACATTTGGTTGTCTCCCCTGTCTCTTTTGTTCCTAATTTTTCAAACATTCTAGAAATTTGGAAAGCATCAGACATTTTCAGAACTGAAGTATTATCCAGACTAAAAACAAAGATTTATCCTTGGAAATATGGATATGGTAATCTTATGAATATTTTAACAATTTATTCTTTTATTCTTTTTTATTGGTTTTAGGAGTTGGACTGAGGCCATGCAATAACAACTCTTTAACTTTTTTGGTCAATTAAATCTACCCACTACATTGTCTGGTACTTTATTGGTCCCGATATACACAGTGGACGTTGACATAAGGGGAGCTAACTCAACCTGATGAAAGCCTGTTCTTGAGGCAGAATTTAATTGTTTTCGTTTTGGGTTGTCATTTTTTTTTTTCAACTACTAAAAGTAAACCAAGTACTTACACTACAGTAGGATTGAATGGAATCGATCTGAACAATTTCTAGTGTTGTTGCACCTTCATAAGAAAATAACTCATATTCTGTCTACATTAAATAAGCCTGCAGCTTTAGAGAGTATACGAACCAGGACTCGGTTTAGTCAGTCTCATTTACATAACAATGCACAGACACACACACAAACAAACATACACGTATATATATAAAAGACTAAATTGAAGGCGAGTGGTTGAGTGGTTAGAAAATTGGATTCGCAATCGTGAGGTTGTGAGTTCGATTCCCGGATCGGGCGATGCGTTATGTCCTTGAGCAAGACACTTTATTTCACGTTGCTTCTTATACCTTGAGTTGCGACCGATAGACAGTATTAGCAATTGGAAAGATTTTAACATTGTTTCTTCGGTCCGATTTGACGAAAGTCGATCGACTGTCGAATATATATATATATAAACATAAATTATCGAGATTCGCATTTCGGCCCACGAAATAACGAAAAACAACCTCCGAGATGTGAGGCAAGTGCTCAATGATTCAGATGAACCAGAGCTATAACAAACGTTAAAGGCCAAACACACTGAGACGATGGTTAAACAATCATTCGCATAGCCAAAAAAACCGATCAAGTAATTCGGGTATTGAAAATTTACCCGGACCCCTGGAAGGTTGGTAAAATCCAGTATTTGGGTTTCTGCGGCTCCTAAATCAAGTACCGTCCGCTTACATAAATAATGTCAGGCTTCTGGTAAGATGATTGAACAAGGAAGCCACTTTCTCAACAGGTTTTAGTTCAATGACTATTGCTGACTATTGCTGACTCCACGTATATATATATATATATATATATATATATATATATATATATATATATATATATATATACAGTGATACCTTGAGATACGAGTTTAATTCGTTCCGTGACCGAGCTCGTAACTCAATTTACTCGTATCTCAAATCAATTTTCCCCATTGAAATTAACTGAAATGCTATTAATCCGTTCTGACCCCCCAAAACCACACAAATTTATTTATGTTACGTGTTTTTAATAAGCAAAATATACTTTATAAATAACAAATAATGTATAATGAAATAATAAGAACATAATAAAAGAGAATGTAAAGAAATAAACTGGATTTATTACGTGTATTTACCTTCAAGATGAGACGAAAAAGCTGGCGGTGGTGGAGGAGAATGACGGGGGAGGCTGTAAATGTTCTTCGTTTTGCGCTCTATCTCTTAACTTGACTTACTCACTACGCAGTTAATGCTATTTTTTATTGCTAAATTTAACTTACACGCTATGCTACACTTAATCGCTAAACTTAATTGCTATTTATCTTTTACTTTTTTTTTCTTTTCGTACCGTACGGTATTTCAGTTACTGTCATCATCATCTTCACTGTCTTTTGGCTTTTTGGCCACACTTTCCTTGCCTTCGCTTTGAGGGCGTTTCAATAAAAACCTGTCCAAGGAGGTTTGTTTCTTCCTCCCTTTTAAAATGTTTTTGAAATGAGTGAGGCAGGTGTCGTTAAACAGTGCCGACACACGACTTGTTCCAACTTTTTCTGGATGATTTTTGTCAATAAAATCATTAAGTTTCTCCCAAATTTCCAACATTTCCTTAATTTCACTTGAAGGGATTACTACCTCCTCTGACTCTGGCCCCTCATTAATTTCCTGTCAAATCTCTGTATGCTGCTGGTCCTGTAGCTCCTTTAATTCCTCCGTTGTCAATTCCTCATTGTACTCTTCGACAAGGTCGTTGACATCTCCTTCGACCACTTCCAAGTCCATAGATTTTCCGATGGACACGATCTCCTCCTCCACTAACTCTTCGGGTTCAGGTTCGAATCCTTCGAAGTCCCTTTTGGACACAACCTCGGGCCACAGCTTCTTCCATGCAGAGTTTAAGGTCCTCCTTGTAACACCCTGCCAGGCCATGTCTATAAATTTGAGACAGGCTACGATAGTGTAATGTTCTTTCCAGAACTCTCGAAGGGTGAGGTTTGTGTTTTTCGTAACATCAAAGCAGCGCCGGAAGAGATGCTTGGTGAAGAGCTTTTTAAAATTCGAAATCACCTGCTGGTCCATGGGCTGAAGGATAGGGGTGGTGTTGGTTGGAAGGTACAAGACTTTAATAAACTTGAATTCTTCTAAGATGTCATCCTCGAGATTTGGTGGGTGTGCGGGAGCATTTTCAAGGACGAGTAGGGCTTTCAGGAGCAGGTTATTATCTAAAGGATACTTCTTGACTGCAGGACCGAAAACCAGGTTTACCCACTGCACAAAAAAACTCCCTGGTGGCCTTTGGGTTTGCCCTCCACATAACCTGCAGTTTTTCTTTAATAATCTTATGACTCTTAAATGCCCTGGGGTTTTCCGAGTGATATACGAGCAGCAGTTTAATCTTTAAATCGCCACTCGCACTTGCACACAGTGCAAGGGTCAACCTATCCTTCATAGGTTTGTGGCCTGGCAAGCTCTTCTCCTCTGCTGTTATGTACGTTCTCCTTGGCTCTTTTTCCAAAATAGCCCTGTCTCGTCACAGTTAAAGACTTTCTGGGGATGTATCCTTCGGCTTCTACCAGTTCACCAAAAAATGAAGTAAATTCTTCAGCTGCCTTAAAATCTGGGCTTGCAGCCTCACCATGCCTGACGACGGAGTGAATGCCAGTCCTCTTTTTAAAATTATCAAACCATCCTCGACTGGATTTGAATGACTCTTCCGATGCCTCGTCCGAGGACGATCCCGCCGTCTGCCGCACCAAATCTCCATAAATAACTCGTGTCTTCTCACAGATGATGGTCTCGGTTACAGTATCTCCAGCGAGCTGCTTCTCGGTCAACCACGCCAACAGCAACTTTTCCATCTCTTCATGGTCAGAGACCCGGAGCTTAGAAATTATCTTAACACCCTTGGCTGGTGTCATAACCTTTATTGAATCCTTTTGTTTCAAAATAGTACATATTGTAGAAGTACTACGATTGTACTCCTTTGCCAAGTCAATAACATCCACACCACGCTCATGTTTTTCTACGATTTCGTGCTTAATATCCAGACATCATCCTTTTCTTTTTCTCGCCAGTGTTCTTGGCACTCACTTTCTTAGGACTCATGGTTGAAACTAAGATTTTTATCGAAATAAACCAAAAGCAACTAAAATCACAACAGTTTGGGTGATTGGTGGTTACCACAATTCCGGTTTGTATTTATTTTCTTGATTTATTCTTAAATTGAGTCAGGCAAACCCTATTGTCTATAGTAAGTATTCTTTTCACCTTAGCGAATCTGGTCCCTTACGATTTGAACACATATATCTATATATCTGTGTTCGTTTTTTTTTTTTATTCAATTATAATATACGGCTCGGAAATATCTCTTTCCTAGAGGTATTTTATTGTAAGAGACTATTTTGAGTTTCTAACTCAATATATACCTTTGATATATATATATATATATATATATATATATATATCAGAGAGGGTGTGGTAAGATACCAAGTGCACCATAACCCGCCAGAGTACTCGATACCTGGGTAGTA
>OZ024741.1:187507619-187512619 GCA_964016885.1 Eledone cirrhosa
GTTACGGCCCTTGCCATTCTGAGTTCAAATCCCGCCGAGGTTAAACTTTGCCTTTCATCCTTACGGGGTCGATAAAATAAAGTACCAGTAATCTACTGGGTTTTGCTGTCCTTATGCCAAAAGTAGAAACAATTATATTATATTATACATTATTTACAATGGGTGGATTGGCAGTATCGGTAGAGGGTCGGACGCCATGCTTTCCAGCATAGTTACGTCCCTTTACGATCTGAGTTCAAATCCCGCCGAAGTTGACTTTGCCTTTCATCCTTACGGGGTCGATAAAATAAAGTACCAGTAATGAACTGGGTATTTGCTGGCCTTGTGCCTAAAGTAGAAACTATTATTTACAATTTACATATTGATAATAACACAAAAATAATAACACAATCAGTATAGTATATATGGAAGGAATATATTAGGTTAACGCTTGAAATAACAGGAAGAGGGTCTTAACGTTTCGGACGCTAGTCCTTCATCAAATGAAAGAATGGGAAATTAGAGAGATCGAAGAGACGGGCGGGGTGGAATATATATATATATATATATATAGAGAGAGAGAGAGAGAGAGAGAGAGAGGGGGGGGATAGATAGAAAGATAGATAGATAGATATGTTTCTTTATTAGCCACAGGGGCACAAAAGAAGGGGACAAATACAAAGGGAAAAGTTTACATACAATAAAAACGCGTAAAATACTATCACAAATGCAATTTAAAAATTAATCGATTTTCCCCAATAGGGGGAGACATTTCATATGGGTAACACATACCCCACAAAAAATGTGCAACCCTCATCTCCAGGAGTACGAAGAGTGAGTACCCCTTTCCTCTCTTCCTCTTTTTGCTCAACCTATAGGCTGATATAGAGAGAAGGCCCATTCACTCGGGCCATTCTCGCCACTTTCACCCACCTTTCATAAAACTTGCTGGGGTACAGCACCTCTCTCTCCATCCTGATTCTTCTAAAGTGGTATTTGAAAAAAAGAATCAGTTGTTGGCCGGAGAGAAAGGTGTCTGACCTCACCCCTTTTAACCTCGTCCACCATACAACCTCTTTCGCCATAGCTATCACAAAAAGGAAAACCGCCTCTCCTTCGTTTTTGAAGGAGGGTGGCGGTTTGATCATGACAATGGACTCGGTGGTCAACCGGATTGGTCCCACCCGCGACAATAGTCGTTCTACATAGCCCCACAGGTCGGTAACGCCCGGGCAGTGTATGAATGCGTGCGCGACGGTTTCTTCGTCTCGCACGCATCTCGGACAGATCTTTTTCGAAGGGTCCCTGCTCGGGCGCCCATGTCTGTAGAGCTTGTCTCGAACTGGTAGAGCTCCTCGGTAGCACTGCCAGGCCAGGGACTTTTGGAAGTTGTCCATCAGTCCAGAGCGGAAGGTCCTACCGAACAGACTGGCCAGTTCGTCTTCCTCTACGCCTAGAGTTTCTCCAAGCGCGTAGTCGCACTTCCTGCGGATCAACCCTCTATAGATAGATAGATAGATAGATAGATAGATAGATGTTCGTATTTTTCGTCTAATCGAGTTTCTATGCATGAGCATGGATCCAGCTATGGGTCGATTAAGGCTGTTGTGATAGTATATATATATATATATAAATATATATATATATATATATAAATATATATATATATATATATATATATATACACATGTATATATATATATATGTGTGTATGTATGTGCACGTTTTTTATATGCAGGTTTCTGTATGCGTGTGTGTGTGCGTAGATATATAGATATGTATGTTGAAGTATGTGTCATCATGTGTGTGTCCTTGTATGAATTTGAGATAGAATGTGTGTCGACCATGTATGTCGATGTGTGTGTGTGTGTGTTTATATATATATATATGTACATGTGTGAGTGTATGTGTATGTGGTGTATATATGTGTATATGCGTGGTATGCCTGTGTATGTGTATGTGGTGTATATATGTGCGTATGCGTATGCGTGTGTGTGTGTGTGTGTGTGTGCATATGTATTTGGTGTATATATGTGAGTATGCGTGGTGGTATGTGTGTATCTGTGCATGTGTATGTGGTGTATATATGTGTATATGCGTGGTATGCCTGTGTATGTGTATGTGGTGTATATATGTGTGTATGCGTATGCGAGTCTGTGTGTGTGTGTGTGTATATGTATGTGGTGTATATATGTGTGTATGCGTGGTATGCGTGTATCTGTGCATGTGTATGTGTTGTATATATGTGTGTATGTGTGGTATGCCTGTGTATGTGCTGTATATATGTGCGTATGATTGTGTGTGCATGTGTATGTGGTGTGTATATATGTGTGTGTATATGTGGTGCATATTTGTGTGTGTATGCGTGTGTGTGTATGTGTATGTGGTATGTATACGTGTGCATGAGTGTGTATATGTGTATGTGATGTATATATATGTGTATGTGTGTGGATGTATATGTGTTTTACATATGTGTGTGTATACGTGTGTGTGTGTGTGTGTGTGCATGCGTATGTGCTATGTATATGCGTATATACGTATGTATGTGTGCATGTCCATGTGCATGTGTATGTGTATATATGATGCATGTATGTGTATGTGTATGTGTGTATGTGTATGTGTATGTGTATATATGTGTGTATGTGTATGTGTATATATGTGTGTATGTGTATGTGTATATATGTGTGTATGTGTATGTGTATATATGTGTGTATGTGTATGTGTATATATGTGTGTATGTGTACATATGTGTGTATGTATGTGTGTATATATGTGTGTATGTGTATGTCTATGTGTATATATGTGTGTGTATATATGTGTGTATGTGTATGTGTATATATGTGTGTATGCGTATGTGTATATATATGTGTGTGTGTGTATGTGTATGCGTATATATGTGGTATGTGTATGTGTATATATGTGTGTGTGTGTGTACGTGTATGTATATATATATGTGTGTATGTGTATGTGTATATATGCGTGTATGTGTATGTGTATATATATATATATGTGAATGTGTATGTGTATATATGTGTGTGAATGTGTATGGGTATATATATATATGTGAATGTGTATGTGTATATATATATATATGTGAATGTGTATGTGTATATATATGTGTGTATGTGTACGTGTATATATATATATGTGAATGTGTATGTGTATATATATATATGTGTGTGTGTGTGTGTATGTGTGTATGTGTGTATGTGTAGACAATGCATATTCTTCGATTACTAATAGAGAAAACATGTTGTGAAGAGACGTAAACAATGCTACGGAGACATTTTTCATTCCTGTATCATCACCTCATCTTTCCCTCCTCCCTCTCCTCCTACTTCAACCTACCCTCCCTTTCCTTTCATACCCTACTTCCTCTCCCCTCCCCCTCTGACTATGTCACTTTATCACTCTTTCCCTCACTCTCTCTCTCTCTCTCTCTCTCTCTCTCTGTCGCTTTAACTATATATCTTTCTTTCTTTTTCTATCTATCCATCCATCTATATGTCAATGCATTTCCTCTCTGTCTGTCTTTCTGTCTATCTTACCTATGCACACAGACAGACACACACACACACACACACACACACACTCACACGCACACACACTCACACACACACATACAAACACTCACACACACCTATACATACATACATACACACACACACATACACATACACAAACATGCAAGTTCACAAACACACATACACACATACACACAAAGTATATATATGTGTGTGTGTGTGCGTGTCTGTGTGTGTGTATGCGTGAGTCCCAGGTTCAGTCGAGGATAATCACAGTAAGTAAGGTACTCAAGACATTAGTAGAGTGTATACAATAAAAATTAATATAGAAATGGCTTCTACAGGACCAGAACTGTTTCATTCGAAGGAAACAGTTCTGGTCCTGTAGAAGCCATTTCTATATTAATTTTTGTTATATATATATATATATATATATATATATATATATATATATATATATATATATATATATATATATATATATATATATATAAAACAAGAGATGAAAGAAGAATACTGCGTGGATGCACATGGGTTAAAATATGATAAAATTAGTCCTTCGTCAGTGATTTGCCAACCATCATTGATATTTCATCGCATTATATATATATATATATATATATATATATATTGTAAAAAACAACCTCACTTTCTAATATATATATATATATATATTAGAAAGTGAAGATTTTTTTACAAAATGAAAAATAACCGAGGTGTCCTACACGAGTGAAAGTATAAATAAAAAAAGATGAAATCGAAAATGCAACTGGAGTCTTATTTTTAAAAAAATATATATATTTATTGAGGATGGCTCTGAACATTAATCAGTATACACTGAGGATGAAAAACTCAGAGCTGTATGGGAGCATCCCAAAAGTCAGCTCAAAAGTGACACAGAGGAGACTGAGGTTGGCTGGACATGCTCACCGACATCCAGAGTTGACATTGCACTCAGTGCTCCTTTGGGAGCCCCTACATGGACACACTAGAAGTGGAAGACCAAGGTTAACATATGTTGATGCCCTAAGGACAGACACTGGTCTGTTGGAGATGCAGGATATGGCAGCGATAATGAGGGACAGAGACCGCTGGAGAGAACTCGTCCATGGATCTCGGGAATTTTACCCGCCTTAGATAGATAGATATATTTATTTTGTTCCTTTACCGGTTTTGCAGTTCTTCTGCTTTTCAAAAGTAGATTTGACATGGAGGGTCTGTGGTTTATCTCACAGTTCCTCCATGTCAAATCGACTTTTGAAAAGCAGAAGAACTGCAAAACCGGTAAAGGAACCAAATAAATATATATATTTTTTTTAAAATAAGACTCCACTTGCATTTTCGATTTCATCTTTTTTTATATACATATATATATATATCTATATATATCAGAGGGACGAGGCTGCGTGGTTACTGATAACGAGTGTTAGAAAGTTAAGGGAACACAAACAAGAGATAGACATTTCCCCTTCATCAGTTGTCACAGATGTTTCAGCG
>OZ024741.1:187517619-187520119 GCA_964016885.1 Eledone cirrhosa
TTATATATTCATTTGTATATTTATCCATTTATTTGTATATTATGAAGCTATTCAATATTTTTGAAAAAATATTAGACTACTTTATTTATATTGATTTTATACACCTTTTTCTTAAGGGATTTCGGAAAATTTGAAACTTTGCATTTGTCAAAGCCTAGAAAACAATCAGCTATTTTACATACTTTTCCATGTTTGACTAATGTGATATTCTTGCGACACACATAAATGACATAAATTGAGGTATTCCAATAATAAGATTGAAAATTTGAGAGACGGGATGGGGTGTAGAAATAATATAGATAGTCGAAAGAATGATATGCGTATATATATATATATATATATATATATATGAAAACAGGGAGAGAAAGACGATTATTAAGAAGAAATATATGTATACATGTGTGTGTGTGTGTGTTTATATATATATATATATATATATATATATATATATATATATATATATATATATATATATATATATATATAGAGAGAGAGAGAGAGAGAGAGAGAGAGAGAGAGAAGAATGAAATGAAATTTCATTTCTCACTCTTAGTACGGCTGATAAGTATGTATACGTACATATATATATGTATACAGACGTACAGTAGTATGTATATATATGCACACACATATATATGTACATATGGGTTTACAGAATATTTATTATAATGTTCGGTTTGTTTGTAAACAAACAGCCCGAATTAAGGCATCAACATATGTTAACCTTGGCCTTCCTCTTCCAATGTGCCCATGCTGGAGCTCCCACGGGAGCACTGAGTGCAATGTCAACTCTGGATGTCGGTGAGCATGTCCATCTAGCCTCAGTCTCCTCTGTGTCACTTTTGAGCTGACTTTTGGGAGGCTCCCATACAGCTCTGAGTTTTTCATCCTCAGTGTACACTGATTAATGTTCAGAGCCATCCTCAGCATTCTCGTGTAGCACCCATCCACCATCTGAGTGAGTTTCTTGGTTAGTGTCCAAGTCTCAGACCCGTACAGCAGCACAGACTGTATATATATATAGATATATGAAGATAGACATAGAATATTCGAAAATATTCTGTATGTTTATAATAAACATTTTGAAGACCTAATCGCTATAGAATAGAATACGTCACGTATTACAATTAGATTCTCGATAAAAGCAAGGGAAGTAACCTACGCGTTTCATTCTTATTAGAAATCTTCATATATAGCGATTAGGTCTTCAAAATGTTTATTATAAACATACAGAATATTTTCGAATATTCTATGTCTATCTTCACATATATATCGCTATTTCAGAGCATTTAATCCAATATAGATATATATTTCAAGGAGACAACAGAGGTACAAAAAGTCATTAATTTCACGCTTTATTTTGAAAAGAGGAAAGAAAGTTCGACGTGTCGGACTTAAGCCCTTCCTCGCGAGTACAAAATAGAGACAGAGTCATAAAGAAGAAACAGAAAAGAAGCTCCGAATAAAGAAAAAAAAATCGAAAATGAAGAGTGAAAACAAGACAAACCGTTAGGTAGTCTGAGTAAGGAGTAAGCAAAACAAGGAAGGTGACACAGACAAGATAGAGGTAAAAACAATATATATATAAACTATTTCCACCTCTACGTTTGTTACATAATCAACGCTTTGTTTTTTTCCACTTTCATATATTTGTTAGGGCAGGTGATGAATTGGCTATTTTTATGTTCACTCTATTTCTATATACAAGCTCTGGTGGCTAATAAGAAAATGGTTATATTTGCAGCTTAGAGTTACGCCCCTTTACGGTCTGTGTTCAAATCCCGACGAGGTTAACTTTGCCTTTCATCCTTATGAGGTCGATAAAAAAAGTACCAGTAATGCACTGGAATAATTGCTGACACTGGGCCAAAAGTAAAGACAATTATATATGTGTGTGTGTGTGTGTGTGTGTGTGTGTATAAAATGTATGTCTATATTTATTTATATATATATATATATAAATTACACATTAATCAAAGCTATGTTCAAATCATTTTATTGCTGACAATCGTTTCTTCCAAACTTTCGTTTGGAATCATCGGAGCACTAGCAATGTTTGTACATATAATTAACCTCCGATTCAACTGAACAATCGTGTATTTACATTGAGCTATTTTTCTTACTGGTAATAAGGTAGTAATGAATTACTGACCTTTCCTGTTTATAGTTGTATATAGTGTATACATAACTATAAATAATATTATTATTATTATATATATATATGTATATGTATATATATATGTATATATATGTATTAATGTAAATGTATTTCTGTGTATACCTATGTGTGCAAGTCTATGAGTGTGTGTGTTAGTGTGTCTATGCGTGTCTATGCGTGTCTATACGTGTGTGAATGTATTTGTGTGTTAATCACTGATATTTTTACGTTTCCAGGCAAATTGTTTGCAATTTTACGGGTTTCTGATTTAACTTTGGATACAATTTCCGTCACAAAGTATTCCTGTGGATTTAGGGCAATATGCATACACATATAACCCCC
>OZ024741.1:187525119-187532619 GCA_964016885.1 Eledone cirrhosa
TATACACGTACACCAAGATACATACAGGTATGCACACTACACACAGGTTCATATATTATATTGAAAATTGATGCTCATAAATTATGTGTATATATAGTTTATTGGCGTGTAACATTTAGTTACTATTGGTTCACCAGTTTCAGTACTCGATGCCAAAGTGTGTCCGGTTACCGATATGGTATTGCACCTTTGGTATTACACTATACTCGGTATCCTTAAGAACCAGAGTGTTAATAATGATTTTTACTTTAGGCAGAAGGACAGCAATTTTTAGGGAAGGGAAAGTCGATTAAATCGACCCCAGTGCATTACGGGTGCTTTATTTGATCGACCTCGTAAGGATGAAAGGCAAAGCTAACCCCGGCGGGATTTTAACTCAGAACGTAAAGGGCGATAACTCTATGCTGCAAAGCATGATGTCCCATGCTCTACCGATTATGCCAATCCACCGCCCTTTTAGGAGCGCGCAGATTTGTTGAGTGCAGCAAATCTGGTTTTCAAAATCAAGTAAAAGATATATGAACGAAACTAGGTAGACACGGAAACTATGAGAAAGCCAATCAGATGGATTGTACCTGTAATTCAGAAGTATAGCCTTGTCAATGTCCAGAAAATTATGTTACAGGTATACTTGTATGTCGGGAAATTGCATGGCTTAGTGGTTAGGGTGTCCGGCTCATGACCGTAAGGTTGTTAGTTCGATTCACGACAGCACGTATATCACTTTATTTCTCAATAGTCCAGTCCATTCAGCTGGCAAATATGAGTTTTATCTGTAATCCAATGGACCAGCTTTGTCGCACACTGTGTCACGCTGAATGTCCTTGAGACCAACGTTAAGGAATGTGTTTATGGAATACTTAGCCACTTGTACCTTAATTTTACGAGCAGACTGTTATCCGGATATGAGAACACTCATATCCGGAACCGACGGATGTTAAATACACACATATGTGTATATGGAATACTCAGCATCTTTCACGTTGGTTTAATGAGTAGGACATTCTGTTGATCGGAAAACAGAACGCTCATCATCGAATATGACGGAGGATACATCATATAGATATGTATGAGTGAATATGTAGTGTTATTAATCCTTCAGACATTTGATTATCGGTGTCCAAGCAGTATTTTGCCTTTTTTTTTTGGTTTCAGGCGCAGACTATCAGCGTGTTTTCATTTTAGATGTTGGGTTGTGTGTGATTAGAATGGGATTTGGCTGTTATTTCTACCAGTCTGATCGACTGCATGAATGTCCCTGCGTTCGCCGGTGATTATGCGTGGGTATAATTGTTGTCATTGTTGTTATTTACCCTTAATTTAGTTTGAATCAAGCAGACCCCTGATAAAAAAAAAGGTACCCAAGTCATAATCATTTCGTCATTTTATTTTCTCATGAACAATGTATCCCGGTTTACACTGTCCAATATTATTCATTTTTGTAACCCGATAGAATGTGGTTTGAAGGTGAAATTATTGTTATTTCTAGCTGGCCAAATGCCTATACAGGTAAAATTCCGTTATAACGAATACCATTATAACGAATTTTTCAGTATAACAGAATGTTTTTCAATCCCGAGGTAATAACAAACAAACGCTCGATTTGTTTCGGTCGATCTCGTTATAAAGAATGTTTCGTTACAATGATTTTCTTTTATACCCCGTGACTTTTGTTATAACGGAATTTCAATGTATAGAACCACATTCAATCAGGAGAGTTGGTGTGTATTGAGGCTTAAGTCAGCAGGAAGAAATATCAGCAAAAGATATCAATATGAAAACAGTGAAGAGTCTTTGGGTGTCGTATGCTGTAGTGTCAGACATATTAAAAATATGATCGATTAGTCTTGACGGCATAAGAATGAGACACTCACTGCACTTGGTTTAGACTTGCTCTTTAGGCAACACTAAAACATGTAAAACTGTGTCTGTGTGTCCGACCTAGACTGGTGGCTTGGCTATAATTTTACTTTATTGAGACTGAAATTGCGCAACATATGTCGATCTTCTGGTCCATTACGCTTATATGTGTGTGTATGCGTGTGTGTAAGAGAGAAATAGGGGCGGGGAGACAGGGTAGCAATAGGTGATGGTCTGACGAACACTGTATATATATATGTGTGTGTGTGTGTGTGTGTGTGTGTGTGTGTGTGTGTGTGTGTGTGTGTGTGTGTGTGTGTGTGTGTGTGTGTGTGTGTGTGTGTGTGTGTCCTCTCAAGAAAGCCTGCATAGAGGTAGAGCGCATAGGTCGGAGATCAAAGAGTCCCGATACTGCTCCAAATTGAGATATCACAGCTCCGATAATATGGGCATATTGTTAGAATGTCTCAGGAAAAAATCGCCTGGGAGATTTTACGGGCAAAGCCAATTGGCAGGAGTTTGACCCTGAACAAGATGTCTGGATAATATTCAGGAGATTGGCTAGTCTTGGTTGGGGATCCAGCCGGATCAGTTGGAGACGGTTGCTTCTGATAGGATCCGCTGGAAGGAGGGCTTGAGGACTTTTCCCCCCTGACTCTCTCAGGAATAGGTGGACGAAGAAGATGAAAATATATATACACATATATAACTTAGGAAAATGAACAAAAAAAAGACAAGAAAACGAAAAGCAATTTTCGCTGCAGGGGAAACCTAAAAAAACTGTTTTTTTTAAATAAAAATACAAACGAAAGACACAGAATTCCAGGGTCTTCAGCCGTTGATATGGACTTTGGCAATTTCAACCCCTACCAACAGTACTGTTAGTCTACCAGGGATCATAGCGTGTGACATAAGCCAAAGCGCTGTCTGTAGAGTAAGAGACGAGAAACAAAACATTATGTTATCACAATTAAGCTATAAGATGTACAGATAGAATTTTAAGTGACGTCAGGTATTTTGATTTTTATAGAAGGAAAGTCTCATGAGACAAGCAAAAGAAAAGAACATAAACAAATGGACAAAAGGAATGTAAAAAGACGAGAAGAAAGTAAGATATCGTGTTAAATCTAAATCATTGAGATTATTGGGGGAGAAGAAGGGCAGCGGATTGGCAATATCAGTGGAGCGTCGGACAATATGCTTTGTGGCATAGAGTTACGGCCCTTTGCGTTCTGAGTTCAAATCCTGCCGAGGTTAGCTTTGCATTTCAACCTTACAGGTTCGATAAAATAAAGCACCAGTCATGAACTGGGGTCGATTTAATCGACTTTCTCCTCTCCCTAAATTGCTGGCCTTGTGCCTATAGTAGAAATCATTATTGGTGGAAACTAAAAAGTAACCAAATTAAAACACTATTGACTTAGTAGAAATCATTATTGGATTGGCAGTATCGGTAGAGGTTCGGACGCCATGCTTTGCAGCGTAGAGTTACGGCTCTTTATGATCTGAGCTCAAATCCCGCCGAGGTTAACTTTGCCTTTCATCCTTATGGGGTCGATAAAATAAAGTACCAGTCACGCACTGGGGTCGATTTAATCGACTTTCCCCTCCCCAAAAAATTAATGGCCTTGTGCCTATATAAGAAACCATTATGGTATGGTGGATTGGCAGTATCGGTAGAGGGCCGGACGCCATGCTTCCCGGCATAGTTATGTCCCTTTACTGTCTGAGTTCAAATCCCGTCGAGGTTAACTTTGCTTTTCATCCTTATGGGATCGATAGAATAAAGTACCAGTAATGTACTGGATAATTGCTAGCCTTGTGCCAAATGTAGAAACAATTATTGTATTTAAAGAAGTAGGCTGCCAACTTAACGTAAGACGTGATAAGCTACAGAAGAAACCATCTACGGACCATTCACAAGGAGCCTGCAATTTCAGTTCCCAATACACATTTTCAATTGCATACATAACACTGGACAAAAGGGCTAAGCACAAACACGTTTGGATCAAATTATGGATAAATTTTGGTGCTTGGAGAAAGAACGTATCTCCATAATAAATGGGCGATAGAAATATCTGGGTCAATATAAATCTGTAAGACCATCTAGAAATTAAAAGTATTAATACTTGTGTTAAGTATGACGCGATGGATATTTACACATTATATATTTTCCAGACAATCTAACCACTAAAGAAGTGACCAGTAATAGTCATGATATGTACACATACATACATATATATATATATATATATATATATATATATATATATATATATATAATATATATATACCTGGGGACTTAAATACAGAAATCACTGGTTGATTCTTTAGAATTTGCCATTTGACCAGTGACAGCGAGCTTTTCAGTGCATGGAATCCAGTCCCCGCTAGCTGTTCCATCTACCGAATTATTATTATTTTTATATGAGTCCCCAGTGTCCGCGCATTGCCTGGAGACTTAGCTGGGAATAGACTCCCTGATGACGCAATGAATTCTCGACAGTTAGATTACGTAACTGTCTTTATCCCATTGCAGAAACTAATTAGTTGGAGTGAAAATTTTAGTAAGTAAGTTAATTTTTTAAATGTTTTAAAATTTTCTTATTTTACGTCTTTTATATTATTGTTCTGCATCCTCCTGCATTGAACCACCTAGATACTATGACATAACCTGTGTATTTACTAGCATTAGCGTACATCTGTACGCATATGTTAGTAGATATACTAAATTCTCTCTCTCTCTCTCTCTCTCTCTCTCTCTCTCTCTACATACATATATATATATATATATATATATATATATATATATATATATATATATATATATATATATATATATATATATATATATAGGAAAAAGTATGACCCGACGGCAGAGCACAATCCGTTTCGACGGCTATTTCTGGCCGTCCAGAAATAGCCGTCGAAACGGCTTGAGCTCTGCCATCGGGGTCATACTTTTTCCTATTACCCACTCTACTACCCTAAGTATTGAGTACTCTGATGCGTTATGGCCAATCTGGTTCCTTACCACAATTCCTTCGTTATATATATATATATATATATATATATGAATGTATGTATAGTATATTTGGCAATATACTGTATGTTTAATTAAAAACATTTTGAAGACCATTCGCTATGAGTTTTAAAGTAGGAGGGAGACACAAAGCAAGCTTTGTGTACAAACTGCTACCAAATTTGAAAATCAGGTAGTAACATGTGCTTACACCGTATTTGACTACATAGGATTAGTCTCTAATGGGATATTATAAACCGTTCTGAATGGAAAAAAGGATGTGTATTGACGTACATGGGACATGAACCCACATCTATGTAGTCAAACACGACGTAGGCACATGTTAGTACCTGATTTTATATATATATATATATATATATATATATATATACATATATATATATATATATATATATATATATATATATATATATATATATTAATACATGCATGCATACATTTCAAACATACATACATACATGTACATAATATGAAAGAGTACTGGTGGAATGTTCCAGTAAAACCCCCAATAAAATGCAGGCATAACAGCCCAGCTATTATGATATGGGACAGGGAGAAGAAAACATGCACAGTAGTGGAAATTAGCTGCCCAGCAGATGCCAATATAATATCAAAGATTACCGAAAAGGAGAATATTTATGCAGAACTAATGAGAAATCTGCAGATACTCCACCCTGATTACACCGTTAAGATTTATGCCTGTGATTATTGGGGCACTGGGATATGTTAGTAACTGCCTCAATACAAATCTTGAGAAGCTACATACATACATACATACAAAACGTTGAAACGTAAATTATAAAACGAGAAGAACATACATACATACATACATACATACATACATACATACATACATACATACATACATACATACATACATACATACATATATACATACATACGTTGAAACGTAAGCAGGGAGGCAGAGGCCTAACATCAGTCCAGACAACATTTGAAAGTCGCATCATATCTCAACATCTACGAACCTCGAAGCGTAGGAGCCCGCTTCTCGAGCAAGTCTATCTGCATGAAACAGATAAAATCATGAGAGTTGGGAAGGAACTCCTCGAGAGATATTCCCTGTGTGATAATCAAAAACTCACACCCAGGGATGTCGCTCAACAGTATCGCAGTGAATCCATGGATGAAAAACCGCATGCCTATCAGCAAAAAATCATGCATGGATATGTTGCCAGGAAGCTCCAGAGTGAGAGTAATATAGATAAGGAAAGTAGTCTATCTTGGACCAACAAACGCTATATTGGCTCCCACTTTGAAGGATACGCTTTTGCAATCCAGGAACAGGAGATTAGCACGAAATACCTGATTCACAAAAAAGATAGGGATGCTGGCAAAACACCTAGATGTGATAACAAGTGCTGACTCTACAGAACTAACATCGAGGATATCACCCATGTCATCAGCAGCTGTCCAAAGATGTCATCGCGGTACTATCTACCTATGAGGCATGATGTAGTGGCCAAAACACTGTACAGTGCAGTTCATAAAATAGATAACCCCGATAATAAACACATTAAAAGCTAAAACAATGTGGAAGACATCCATGTACATAATATGAAAGAGTACTGGTGGAATGTTCCAGTAAAAACCCCAATAAAATGCAGGCATAACAGCCCAGCTATTATGATATGGGACAGGGAGAAGAAAACATGCACAGTAGTGGAAATTAGCTGCCCAGCAGATGCCAATATAATATCAAAGATTAGTGAAAAGGAGAATATTTATGCAGAACTGAACTGATGAGAAATCTGCAGGTACTCCACCCTGATTACACCTTCAGATTTATGCCTGTGATTATTGGGGCACTGGGATATGTTAGTAACTGCCTCAATACAAATCTTGAGAAGCTAGGCTTCACAGGAACAGTAAGAACACAACTAGTTAGGAAGTTACAAGTACAATCCATTAATGGAACAGTAAAAACATGTAAAACATTCCAAAAATTTTGCATCTAATAACTGCATATACACATGTACAGATACAAAGCATATACACATGCACACATACAACTCAAAACATACACATCCACATACAATAACATCCATATCTACACATGCATGCATACATACATAATCTACCTAGTTGATGTGTAAATTCCAATGAGAGAGTCTTGTGTCTATGTTAGAAACCGACTCTCTCTCTATTGGTAAAACTTTGTGAAATTATAAAACCAGAAGAACATACAAACATACATACATACATACATACATACATACATACATACATACATACATACATACATACATACTTACATACATACATACATACATACATACATACATACATGCATAGAGCTATCCGCTGAAATGCAGGGAAGCATAACGCGGTTTATGCAACAATGATCTGTCTAGTATATAAATGACTATCATATGGTGAAGACCTACGTATAGATATCTTCGTGTGTGAGTATGTGTATGCATACATGCATGTAGGTATGTATGAATGTATACATGCATATATATATATGTATTTATGTATGCACGTATGTGCGCGCGCCCTCTTGATTATCTGTAGACGTAAACATATATATATATATATATATATATATATATATATATATATATATATATATATAT
>OZ024741.1:187535119-187542619 GCA_964016885.1 Eledone cirrhosa
AGTTGTAGTAGTAGTAGTAATAGTAGTAGTAGTAGTAGTAGCAGCAGCAGCAGCAGCAGCAGCAGTAGTAGTAGTAGTCGTTGTAGTAGTAGTAGTAGTAGTAGTAGTAGTAGTAGTAGTAGTAGCAGCAGCAGCAGAAGCAGCAGCAGTGGTAGTAGTAGTAGTAGTAGTAGTAGTAGTAGCAGCAGCAGCAGCAGCAGTAGTAGTAGTAGTAGTAGTAGTAGTAGTAGTAGTAGTAGTAGTAGTTCTGAGGACATAAATTCCAAGTGACAATATCGATTTCTTTATGAGCAGACCACTTTAAATTGGAAATAGCGATTTCATAGTGAGCTGCTGCCACTTAAATGAACCTAAACCCATTTGATTTAATTAGCGAAGAATACCTAATGTATCTTCACTTAGAGAGAGTGCAGCAGATAGACTTTATTAGTTGAAGAATATAATATTATAACCAAAAAAAAGCCAGTTTTCTATCTGTACGAAGCGTTTTTAGGCAGAGTGTGGTATCTAATTTTTAAGCAGTAAACTGATTATTCTTTAAACTATTTTTCTTATATCTAGACTAGGGTTTCCCAAACTTTTTCAAACGCGGGACCCTTTTTGGTTCAGAATATTTTGGGGAAATCCCAAAGTCTAATACTGTTATGTGGTCGTAATATAAATATATTCCTCTACCTTTTTCCACGGAACCCCAGACACTCGTTTGCAAAACCCTTATGTTCCGCGGAACCCTCTTTTGGAACTACTGTTCTAGACAAACAGCATCAAGTGGGTGTGTAACAGAAACAAACAAACAAAAAACTCTAGTGTCAATCGTTGCTCGCATTCAGTTCATAGCATGTTATGATCATGGATCGGACAACAAGGACCTTGCTTAATCCATAGGACAGAAAACAAAATATTATAATTTGAGAAACTATGTAAACACAGAAAATGTGAAATACTGACCAAAGGTGATAAATTAACTGTGAAAGTTGATGACAAAATGTGGTGTTGTTTGTATGAGACAATATATAACCAATCACCTTGCAAAAGATAAGTGAAGATGTCATATTTTCAACAAAAACTATTTAAATGTGATAGTTGCATTTCCAAAACCCTGAATGAAATATTGATAACAAGAAAAGGGTTGATTCTTGTGCCTGGGAATAGAAATTGACCTGGTGTAATTGTGCCTGACATAAATTTGTTAATCGGTATTAGATAACTGAAATTCCCTCTAGAAAGCCAATAATCTTTATGGATGAAAGTAGCTTTAACTTCCACACAACCAGCACCGGTGTCTAATCCTTGAGAAGCCAGCTTGCAATTAGAAATATTCATGGTCAAGCAGACAATAATCTTAATATTATTGCTGCTGAGTCAAGCATAAAGTAACTGGTTTTGACAGAATTTCATCCTTATGTGTACAAGACGTAGTTTGATACCTTTCATTGACATCTCACAAAATATTTTCAATGACAAGACCTTATTTCTGTATTCGAATATATTTCGTAAGCTGGATAAAACTTGAAATCCATCATACCTAACAAACTTAAAATCAGCCTGTTTTGAACAATAATAGAGCCTATCCCTCTCTGTGTTTCTGAGACTTGGATTTTCCAATCCTGTCTACAGAGCTGTTTAGATAAATGTTACACTACGCTTCTAAGAAAAGCTCAAAATATTCCTTGGCAGACCCTGTCCCCGCTCAATGAGATATACTGAAAATTCCCAAAAGCAAGTGCATGACTGATTGAACATCGAACAACGGTTGTTGGTGACTGCTTCCGCACAAAAGATGAGGTGGTTTCAGATCTCTTGTAGACAATCTCCTCTACCAGAAAGCTCAGATACCAGGATACCACAGAACAGACAGGAATTGACAAGGCTGACCTATAGGCCTTGATGGGGAACGGAGATTGTTGGTGTGAAGTTGTGTTTGTTGGGTGATGGATAAGAAAGGATAAGATAGGATAAGATATATGCTTATAATACACACTGGAAGCGGAACTTTCTCAGCGAAACATTCGCATAGAAGTAGCAAATAACCCTGTGGGTGTATCGAAAGCCACCACACAGATAATACTCTCAGAAAATTAGTATTGGGTGTCTATGCCGAGCTTACCCATGAATAGGCTGGAAAGTATTTCATTGCAACTATACGATGAGATATTTTCCTTGTTGCCCGGCTGATGGAAATTTGTAATTAACCACGAAATTCACATTATTGACTGTACAAATGATATTACAATGTTATGTATGCATGTATGGAGTGGTAGGTGCGCCGTCCTAACATATGGCGTGTCTTATGCATTTTAAACATGGCTGAGTTCAATCCTCTCAAGTCTGAACACTGCCAATTTCTTCCAGAGAATGACAGAGGGTGGGAGAGAGGATGGGAGAAAGAGATATAGAGGAAGAATCGACCCCAGTACTGGACTGCTACTTTTTATATCGCCATCAATATTTACATTTACAGTTTTTCTTGATTTCTTGCCTCTATAAAATGTAAAGAAAGGGCCTTTAATTCCTGATTGAGTCATATGGTCATGGTCCTGAAATACGGATTTTACATAATGAAATCTATACCTATTTTCACAAGAGAAGACACCTTTCACCTACCCAAAGTGGGTGGGAGATCTCCCTGTCGGACGAGAGAGTTGACAGGTCTAGTGTGTGTGTGTTAGACGGCATAGTCTTGTGTGTGAGAATCATGATGTATGTATCAATATCCATACATAGATATGCGTGACAGCGTATGATTTTCTTTCTATGCAAGTATATATGTATGCATGCATGCATGTATATATGTATGTATACATGCATATATATATACTTGCATATATATGTATATATTTGCTCACTATAAAAGCTTCACGGCACAGGCATTGCTTTATATCTGGAGATCTCTCTGCACTTGTCGTCACATGGTACCATGGGCCCAGCACTATGTGTCAATAATTGTCACAAGTGTAGTGTTTGTACCAGAGTTTTCAAGTCGCTGGCTGGACTAAAAAGTCACACTCGTACAGCGTATCGGTAGGGGTTCTCTTACATGGATATAAAGTAGTGGCCGTACTCGAAAACGAGTTGGCAGCCACCATATATGTATGTATGCACGTATGTATGTATGCATGAATGCATGTATGTATGCATGTATATATATATATGTGTATGTATGCATGTATATATGTATGTATGTATACATGCATGCATGTATGTATGTATGTTTGTATGTATGCATGCATGTATGTATGTATAAATGGATGGGTGTATGCATAGGCACGCGTGTTGTGAAGTATGTATATGCGCACATTTCTATATGGCTTAGTGTGTGTGTATGTGTATAATAAGAGATAAGTGCATAAAGGTCCCATGCGTGAATGCGTGTGTATGTATGTATATATGCATGTACATATGTATATGTATATACGCTCTGACGTGTGTATGTTGTGGTAGGAGTGTGTGTAATAATTACGCGCACATGTGTGTGAGTGTAACAGGAGGTAAGGGCAGAAAGGTCGAGTTAGAGTGTTGATATCTACCCGAGGAAGGGGGCATACATAATACAACAGGAAATAGCAACCATAAACGGGTGGCGACAACGGGTGGCGCCGAATAAAGAGATAAATATCATTGAAGTGTGTTTAAGCGTGCCAGTCCATATATAGACACGTGTTGTATAGATTTATAATAGCTATACATACATGGGGTTAAAGATATAGAGGCATGTGAACGTGTATATATACATATACTTCATACGTGTATGTGCACTATATTTGTATATATAAATGAATATATATATATATATATATATATATATATATATATATATATATATATATAAAATAAAATAACAGGAGGCTGGACTGGTGTAAACAACCTAAACCTAAAGAAATATATATATATATATATATATATATATATATATGAAAAGATTAAGGACCCCGACGACTGAGCTCCGGCCGTTTCGATCTAGGATCTAGCTGTCGAAACGGCCGGAGGTCAGCCGTCGGGTTCCTGAATCTTTTCATATTACCCACTCTACTACCCCAAGTATCGAGTACTCTGGTGGGTTATGGTCCACTAAGTATTTTACCACACCCTTTCCGATATATATATGAGATGTATTTTAATTATGTCTCATATAAAATAATACAACTGGCTATCCGCAAAATACATATAGTTAGCACCCCAAACGTAAAATTGGGATTATACTAAGTATATCCTAATGTTTTTTGAGTGAGATGGAAGCCAGTCAGAGTATAGCTTAAAGCTTTCTCTGTTAATCTATTAAATATATATATATATATATATATATATATATATATAAAAAGACGAGATCTTAGATCTTCATTACATTTATTGAGGTGAACCTACAGCAACTGGATGTTACAATCACTATATAAATATATATATAGTGATTGTAACATCCAGTTGCTGTAGGTTCACCTCAATAAATGTAATGAAGATCTAACATCTCGTCTTTTTTTTTTTATTATTGTCCATAACTCCTATAGGTCACCTTTAGCCAAACCTCTGCGAAACGCGCGTAACGGGTTGATACACAATAAATATCTTTTATACGTAAACGAAACTTCCTCGTTTTTTTCTATTATATATATATATCGATATATATGTAAAGTTATATTTAAAATTGTTGGGTTACAACTAGTAAATATTTATAACTGATATTAAACATTAAAACCCACATCGCTAAATTATTTTTCAAAGCTCTTGATAATCGCTTCCCTAGAACACATAGGTACCACTCAATCTTCAATAGGCATACAATTAAATTAACCTACTCATCCACCAAAAATTTAGCACAAAATATTAATAGAATAAATAATAGGAACTTAAAACCTACTGATAATAGCATAAATAATATACAAGTTAACAAATGTAACTGTAGAGATAGATCTAAATGTCCGTTAAATAACAACTGCTTAGTTAAAAATATAGTATACAATTGTAATGTTAATACTGACTCTAATTCTTTTAACTACGTCGGTTCCACATCGACGGAATTTAAACTTCGCTATAATAACCACAAGAATTCTTTCACAGATCCAAATAAAAAATCTTCAACGGCACTATCAGGTGTACTCTGGCAACTTAAGCTAGATAACGTTAGATATTCGACGGCTTGGAATATAGTCTCAAGAGGGATTCCTTTTAATTCATCCTCTGAGACATGTGACCTCTGCGCAGAGGAGATATTCTTTATACTAAAATCTAAAAATTCCCTTAACCTACGGACAAATTTATTCAGTTGTTGCAAACATAGATTAAACTCAACGTTTAAATATAAATTTAAATTTAAAATGTAGTATATTTAGTTTGATTTATATTTATATGAGAACTAGCCGATAAATCTTTTGATTCCTAAATCTTTGATTCCCTCTTTTTACTCTTTTTATTGTTTATTTTATTTTATTTATTTTTATTTTTATTTTTATTTTTATCTAAACATTCCTCATGAAAAATTAAGCTACCCTAAAAGCCGATGCTCCAAATTTTTTGAATTAACCTTACACTTGATAAACTTATATATTAAATATAGGAACATATGTAGACATTATTGGACATCATAATCTTTTTTGCGATATTCCTTGCTAGATGTGATTTGATAGATAATTTTTGGCTTTGTCTTGTAGTGAACTTGGCAATATATTGTCAATTAACTTTGAAGGGTTGTTCTTTGTGGTTTATTTTTATTTTCATTTTTATTTTTATTTTTATTTTTATTTTTATTTTTATTTTTATTTTTATTTTTATTTTTATTTTTATTTTTATTTTTATTTTTATTCTTTTAGTATTGTAGTATTCTATAATATTTTTATTTTTTATTTTATTTTATTTTTATTTTTAATATTTTTATATGTAAATTTTTATTTTTAATATTTTTATATGTAAAGTTTTAATACGTAATATTTTTAATACGTAGTATTTTTAATATGCAATATTTTTATTATGTAATATTCTTTCGTAATATTCTTTTTTAGTTTTCTATTCTATATTTTTATATATTTTTACTTATTATCATTATTATTGTTATCTCTGCTTATAATATAATATATATTTTCGATTAGTATATTGAAATCTGCTCTCTATTTCTGCTTGATAGATAATCTTGTAGAGTAATCGCAAGAATAATAATACGCTCAAATTTTAATACCACATTGAGAATGTTTTCCGGTAACTTTGAATTTGCGGAGTGAATCAGTTGGATTCACATAGACATATGAATTTTTTAAAAAACTAAACATAAGATAATGAATTTTCACGCATTGTGAATACTTGTTTCATTCAGGAATACTGATATTTACAATATAGTGTAAGTTTTATAAATACTAATACATTAAAACATAGGGTTTTCTACGCCTCGAATATGTCTGGCTATTTTTAAATTTTTTCTCTCTCTATATCTCTCTATATCTCTCTATATATCTCCCTTACATTAATACTTGAGCTAAATAAATAAATAAATAAATAAATAAATAAATAAATGCATCATTGATACACTTACTCAAAATGACCTCCCACTACCTAATTTTTCTATATCTATATTTATATATGTATCTATCTCTATTTCCTCTCTCTCTCTCTATATATATATATCTCTCTTTCTGTCTCTTTACATGAAGCTCTTCGCTTTATCTATTTTTCCATCTCTCTATTTTGTCCCATGCATTTCTTCTTTTTCTTTTTCTTCTTTTTCTTCCTTTTCTTCGTTTTGTCTTTCTTTCTTTCTTATTTCCCTCTTTTCTCTCTCTCTTTCTTTCTCTCTGTATTTTCACTGCTAGAGTAAACCTCTTCAAATGAAGTTGATGTTTATTACGGTATGTCGAATATATTTATCTATAAAACTGTTTATATTGTATTTTGTCTGATGAAGGCATAGCATATTGTTAATATGATATCCCCGAAATATATATAATGAAATAAATATGGTTTTATAAATATAGTTTTCCATTTATTTAATATTGTATTATATCGATATATATATATATATATATATATATATATATATATATATATATATATATATATATATATATATATAGTAATAATAATAAATTTGAAGACTAAAATCCAAAGAGGGCTAGATAAGGATAAATATATATCAAATATATAGGACTTTGTTAGTTTCAGAAGATCCCGTTAAGGGTGAAAGCAGCGATTCTTTGCTTAAACTTTAATCTGTTATTTTAATAAATATATATATATATATTTATATATATATATATATATATATATATATATATATATATATATATATATATATATATATATATATATATATATATATATATATATATATAAATATATATATATATATTTATTAAAATAACAGTAGCTTGCTTGAAGCATTGTAGAATAAGAAATTAAATTTAAATAAGTTTGAATATTTGGAAGCCTGACAATGCGTGTGAGATTAAACGTGCCAAGGTAATAGGAGTTATAAAAATATAAAAGGACTGTTATACTTACACCTGAGCCAGAACTAGATTG
>OZ024741.1:187547619-187552619 GCA_964016885.1 Eledone cirrhosa
CTCTCTCTCTCTCTCTCTCTTTCTTTCTCAGTCTATATGCATCTGTCAATATGTATATGCATTGTTTGTAGCTACTTCCTATGGTTTCACTCTAGTCAACAATTCAAAAGACTGCAATTGATGCTTAACAGAGAGATATTATATCATAAATCACCCTACACCAATAATACACAGAAAATCAGAGCTAATGTTCACTTGCATACAATATGACATTTTGTATTTTCAGAGCAACAGGTCCTTTGAATTATGAGGTACAGTCAAGAAGATTTGAGATTTCTTTTTCTTTCAAGCACTTTTAATTGTCTTATGTAATTGTCATCTCAACACATCCTTCATATGGTTATAATAAGCTAACATGACAAATCTTTTTTTTTTGCGGAGGAGGGGGGGTCGCGCCGCTACAGCACTTTAAACACTACCTGCCATACATGTTTTGTCACAGCTGACTACTTGGCCGATATGGGGGTCAAGACTGTTCCTCGCCCTCCCTACAGTCTGGATGTTTCCGAAGCTGAAGGAGAAACTCAGGGATATCCGCTTTGAGGATGTGAAGGAAAGGAAGGAGGCTGTGACAAGCGCCCTGGACACCTTCAGTTTGGTAGACTACAAGGGGACCTTCCAGAAGTGGCTGGGGTACTACAATTGCATTGAAGTTGGATGATCCTACTTTGCGGGAGACTAGAGCTTTGTGTTGATCTGAGTCAAATAAATATCTCTCTGATAAAAGTCTCAAGACCTCTTGAGTGTACCTCGTACAGATACAATTTATCCAAAGAGCTTTCATATAGTTTATGTCTACATAATTTCACTCATACGGCTTGTGTCGAGCCGAAGCTAAGATACCATACAGTGGAATCGAACCCAGGAACGCGTAACTTGTCAAACATTCGGTCATGCTGGTGAAATATAAATAAAGATTTCTTTTTTTGTCTAGTTGTGCCAACGGCCGTCGAATCATACACATTTACTTCAAAATGTGCTCCCTATATAAGACGCAGGAAGGTTTGCACTCTATTCGTTTTGGAACCCCATCTCCCTGCTGTGTTCCTGCATGTGATACACATCTTGCAATTTTCTCTATATGTACACGTATCAAAAGTGAAGGTCTTATATATGATGATTTCTACTATAGGCACAAGGCCAGCTCTTTTGGGAGAGGGGAAAGTCGATTAAATCGACTCTAGTGTGTCACTGGCACTTTACTTTATCAATCCTGTAAAGATGAAAGGCAAAGTTAACCTCGGTGGGTCTTACATATAATTGTTTCTACTTTAGGCACAAGGCCAGCAATTACCCAGTGCATTACTGGTACTTTATTTTATCGACCCCGTAAGGATGAAAGGCAAAGTCAACCTCGGCGGGATTTGAACTCAGATCGTAAAGGGACGTAACTATGCTGGAAAGCATGGCGTCCGACCCTCTACCGATACTGCCAATCCACTGCCCACGGTGGGTCTTACATATAATAATTCTGTGTAATGTTTCTATTTTTACACCACATTAACTTTGATTTCTACTATAGGAACAAAGCCAGTAAATATTTGGAGATGCGCAATGATTATTATATCAATCCTAGTATGCTTGATTGGCATTTTATTTTATCGAGTGCGGAAGTATGAATGGCAAAGCTGAACTTGGCGGATTTGAACTCAGAATGTAAAGAGCCAGAAGAAATACCACAATGGCATTTTATCCGACGGTCTGCTAATCCATCACTTTTCCAGCACAACATTAATATTAAGAATAGTTTCTCGTATGATTTTTTTTAAATCGATTACTTATATAATATATTCAATTAGAGGTGATGGAACTGCGCTAGTAGCGAAAGGCAGGCCCTCACAGAGTTGTTATGTTATTGTTCATTTTTTGTCTTAAATCAGTCGTGATCGAGCAAATCTATGATCAAAATCATTTTAACTGCGAACACCTTGCAATTTTCCTATGTGCAAAAAAATCAAGGATCACATTATTCAACGGGTCCTTTATTAAGATGGCAAGGAAATATTTGAGGGATATTTTGTTACTATTTAGAGCAGCTTGTGCGACAACATAAACACTTCCACGGCCACGAGAATGCTATTGTTGTTAGGTCGTTTATCTCCAGCTAGACTTATGAGCAAAATCATCCCAGACGTGACTATGCCGTTTTCTTGTCGTATGTGAGAAAGCCCAGAGCAACTTTATCAAAGATATCATTTTCAAAGTTGGTAAGGTGTAATTTGAGATTTGGCTTCTATTTCTAACTATTCAGATGCAGACATATATATGTATACATATATATATATATATAATCAAGGTTTAGCAAATAAGAAAAAGTTTCAAAATAAATTTCAAAAAATTCACTGTACTTACTATGGTTACCTTTACCGAATCGGTTTTGAGTCTCAAAAATAAATGGACAGTCCTTGCGGCCTTCCATTGAAAAGATAAACTCTGGTCAGAAGGTTCTTTTCACTCGGAGAATATAAAATTCCCGAGTTCAAATTACGAACTGGCGCTATTCAAAATTGTTCCCGAGATGAGAATGAATGATGTGGAAGCAATTCTGTCCAGTGCCGTGTGTGAGGATAGAAGCAGAGGCAGGGAGGTCAGTCTACTACCACTATAAATAGCAGCAGTCAAAACGACCAAATTTTATCTCGACCAAGAGGAGTATAATAATAATAAAGTATATATCCCTACACGCAAAAAGCGTATAGGGACATATGTATTGTCCAACCATATGCCAATGTGTTCAATGGTAGGTTAATAAATTAACGAGCCAGAACATATATAATCAAGGTTTAGCACATAAGAAAAAGTTTCAAAATAAATTTCAAAAAATTCGCTGTACTTACTATGGTTACCTTTACCGAATCGGTTTCGAGTCTCAAAAATAAATGGACAGTCCTTGCGGCCTTCCATTGAAAAGATAAACTCTCGTCAGAAGGTTCTTTTCACTCGGAGAATATAAAATTTCCGAGTTCAAATTACGAACTGGCGCTATTCAAAATTGTTCCCGATATATATATATATATTAGTACATACATATATATATACACACACATATATATATTTACATATATAAACATATATACATATGTGTGTATATATATATATATATATATATATATATATATATATATATATATATATATATATATATGTATATATATATATATATATATATATATATATATATATATATATATATATATATATACACATATATATATATATATATATATATATATATATACAAAATCTTAATATGGTCTGGAAATATACGTTCCCTCTCTCTTTATATATATATATATATATATATATATATATATGAATTTGTGAAAATCATATGAAATCGTGTCTTTAAAACCAATCCAAACCAAGCAATGAGTCTGCTTATTATATACTAGCAGAAAAACCACCCTTCGAGTGGTTTTCTGCTAGCATGTGTAGTGTGTATATTGATATTATACGCAAGTATATATATATGTAGATATGATACATCAAATAAAATCGTAATTGACAATATAAACAGAAATTGAACGAAGACGTTGTTACACTGTCTTATGTAATCAGTAACGTAATCCATGATACATTAAAAAAAGACGATATTATATATAAACTGCATTAGGAGAAAATTAGTATGTTTATTTAAGTGATCGCCACCGGAAGTGTTAACATCACACACTCTCTCTTTCTCTATATATGGTAGTTGAAGTGGTGGTGGTGGCAACGACATACCGGAAGTGCAACTTTTGAAAAGAAGTAAATTTTAAATTATTTATTTTTACGAAATTATTTTTGTTTACGAAATTTAGTAGATAAATTATGTAATATTCATTCATTATTTAAAGTAATCCAACTTATTTTACTAACGGGATAAAAAAAATAAAGTGTACGCAGTCCCGCAGACCTTCCATTATTTCTGGCAATATTATAACAATATAACCCTCCCCAAATATAACAATATATATATATATATATTATCTATATCTCAACATCTATGTCCATTCTTACTGTGCAATATTTTAAACAACTTGTTAGACTGTTTGGTGTGTTTTCGCTTCTATATCTTTTATATCTCCACAGTTAATTCATTTGGCCATCGGTGTTTATCACTAACTGACCAACGGTCAAAACTACAGATATAAATATATATATATAGTCTAACAAAGTTCTTTCGTTAGACATCTGCAACATCATCAGTGGTACTATTGTGTTTCCTCCTGTTGTGTTGTATGTCTACGCCATTTTGGCGCTTTCCTCTTATTTATAAATACACTACACAACCCCTGTTTCTTCTTCATTTTTATCAAGTTTTGCTCTGACCCGTTCTCGCTTTCTCCCTATCTATTTTGTTGCTATCAACTCTTCCCCCTTCTTTCTTTCTCTCCCTTTCTCCCTCTCACTTTTACTCTCCCTCTTTCTGCTAGCCACCTCGCTGTTTGTCTCGCCTGTTCCTCTCGCTGTCTCTTTCTCACTTACTCCTGCGGACGTCAGACGTGTTTTTTTCTCGTCCACACAGCCTCGGACTTAAGTTCAGTAGTTGACGTCGACTTTAATGTTTTCTCTCTCTTCGAGTTGCTCACACACAGGTGCTTCGAGTTTCCCTCTTCGGTCTGTTGTTTTCCGTTTTGTTCATTGTTTTTTCCTTTTTTACTTCCCTTTTCCCTTGTTATATATATTTTTTCTCTCCTTCGAATTTTTTCCAATAACTTCTTTATTTATTGACGCACTGGGGCTAGATATCTTGTCTTTAATGCGTAGAAATATCCATGATCCCCAGCAGACAACTGATGAAGGAAACTTTTCTCCCGTTCGTGCTTTCCTCTTATTTATAAATACACCTTATCCAACAACTACATAGCCCCTGTTTCTTGTATATATATATATATTAATTCAAAATATTAACAAAATAGATATTCTTGTGATCAAGTATATTTTATTATACATATTTCAGAGGTACTGAGTTAACTTCAACAGTACATCCTCATCAGATAAAATAAGATGATGCATGA
>OZ024741.1:187557619-187575119 GCA_964016885.1 Eledone cirrhosa
TGTATATATATATATATATACACACACACATATATTTATATATATATATATACATATAAATATATACATACATGCATACATATATACATACATACATAAATACATACATGCATACATACATACATACATACATACATACATACATACATACATACATACATACATACATACATACATACATACATACATACACACACATGTAATCCATAACAGATTCCAGCATTAAACATTAAATTGTTTTGTTTCTTTCTTGCTTGTTTGTTATTATTAATGTGTTTATTTTATCTTATTTTTAATTTTTCAGCAAAAAACCAGCAGGAGAAACAAAACAAAAGATAATAGAAAAAAAGAAGAATTTACAAAAATGTTTTCTTGTTGTTGTCCAAATATTTGAAATATAAACCAAATGAAGAGATTTCAGTAATAATATCTGTTAAATGTCATATGTTGTAGAGAAAATTGTCATATATGACATGTAACATCTAACATCTGACATGTGACATGTGATATACATGTGACATGTGACATAAGATATATGAAATGTGACATATTTCACAGTTACAGTTTGATGTCACTCACAAGTTACAATGGCAACATGAGTAGCACCACTGGTTTAATTAAATCTCATTGTTGGTGACATGAGAATTAGTTAGTGAACTTACATAAATATGCCTGAACATATAAATGCCTATGTGTATACAGATACATATTTTTTTACTGTTTAGTCAAGGAGTGTGGGACAGTGCCCACAATTCTTTTTGTGGCTATAATAATTGATGGAAGGAAGAGAGGAAAATAACCTCAATCCAGAGGCCTGCTCACAAATGCTTGTGATCGAAATTAACCCTTTAGCATTTAAACTGCCCATAACTGGCTGCTCATACTTATGTTAAGGTATTGTTCTCAAAATAAATAACATCAAAATCTCATAGATTCGATATTATGTGAGATAAAGCCTTTACTGTGAAAATACAATAGTAAATATAGAGTTATATAAATGCTAAAGGGTTAATAGATGTTGACACAATCTGCTATCATGCAGTAAAACAGCAAAGATGAAATATTTTCACCAACATTTACCAATCTTCATGATACCATTATAAAGACGGAAATTGTATTCTAATCAGAATCAAGATATGGTGACATAGAAACAATCATTTTGAAATACAAACAAACAGATCAAGGCAAAAACAAAAAGAAATTTAAAGAAAAGGGGGTCACATGAAAAGATCATATTAGGGAGTTTTTATAAGACAGCATGAGGGGATTCTTATAAATGAATATACAGAGGAAGCTGTTATAGGACAATATTAGGGTGTGTTTAGTATATTAAATGTACACAATGTCATACCAGTACCAATGGTTTAAGTTACATTGTAAACAGTATTTTGAGGTAAGGGAGTACATTTTGGTTATAACTCAAATATTAATTACACAAAAAAATTATTATTATTACTATTATTATTGTAGTGGTTTTTGAGGTTGTTGTTATTGATGTTATCATTATTATTATTATCATTATCACTATTAGATAGATAGATAGATAGATCGATAGATAGGTTACATATTACAGTTAGTAATTTAAATTATTTTTAACAAACATGATAAAGGCAGGTTAGTGGTCTTGTTGCCTTTTAATTAGAGGAATAAAATATATCTATATATATATATATATATTATACTCAATATTATGGTTAAGGTATTACAGATCAGCCATATATAATGAAGGAATTGTGGTAAGGAACCAGATGGACCATAACACACCAGAGTACACAATACTTAGGGTAGTAGAGTGGGTAATAGGGAAATATTTGACCCCTACGGCAGAGCTCAAGCCGTTTCGACGGCTATTTCTATAGTCTAGAAATAGCCGTCGAAACGGCTTGAGCTCTGCCATCAGAGTCTTACTTTTTCCTATATATATATATATATATATATATATATATATATATCAGAAGATGAAAGGTGTAGTATATAAAGAAGTGAGCTACTCTTAATCAAATACATTCGAATGAAATGATAGAAGGAACAGCTAAAAAAATAATTGCTTCTACTTTTGGCACAAGGCCAGCAATTACCCCAGTGTATAACTGGTGCTTTATTTTATCGACCCCGTAAAGATGAAAGACAAAGTTAATCTCGGCGGGATTTGAACTCAGACTATAAAGGGCCGTAACTCTATGCTGCAAGGCATGGTGTCCAACACACTACCGATACTGCCAATTCACCGCCTTCCAAACAGCTAAAAAATAATGGTTTCTGATTAAGGCATATGGCCAACAATTTTTGGGATGAGGAAAGTCGATTAAATCAACACTAGTGCAGTACTGGTACTTTATTTTATCAACCCTATAAGGATGAAAAGTAAAACTAATCTCGGTGGGATTTGAACTCAGAAAGTAAAGGGATGTAGCTCTATGCCACAAAGCATGTTGTTCTATGCTCTACCAATACTGCCACTCTTGATAATAATAACAATAATAATAATAATTGTTTCTACTTTAGGCACAAGGCCAGCAATTATCCAGTACATTACTGGTACTTTATTTTATTGACCCCGTGAAAGGCAAAGTTAACCTCGGCGGGATTTGAACTCAGAATGGCAAGGACCGTAACTATGCTAGAAAGCATGGCGTCCAACCCTCTACCGATACTGCCAATCCACCGCATTGACATAATAATAATAATTGTTTCTACTTTAGGCACAAGGCCAGCAATTACCCAGTGCATTACTGGTACTTTATTTTATCGACCCCGTAAGGATGAAAGGCAAAGTCAACCTCGGCGGGATTTGAACTCAGATCGTAAAGGGACGTAACTATGCTGGAAAGCATGGCGTTCGACCCTCTACCGATACTGCCAATCCACCATAATAATGATGATGATGATGAGTCCTAATTTTGGAACAAGACTGGTACTTTATTTTATCAACCCTGGAAGGATGAAAGGCAAAGTTGACCTCAGCGGGATTTGAACTCAGAATGTAAAGAGCCAGAACAAATACTGCTACACATTTGTATGAAGCTCTAAATATCTTGCCAATCTACCAATAATAGTGGTTTCTAAATTAGGCACAAGGCCAGCAATTTGGGGGAACAGGAACAGTACTTGATTGTTATCAACCCTAGAAAGTTGAAAGGCTAAGTAGACCCCAGTAGACCAAAGTCAGGATGCAAAGAGCCAGATCAAATGCTACAGAGTACTTTGTCCAATGCTCTAATGATTTTGCCAAATTTGCTACCCTGAGTGGTAATAATAATAATAATAATAATAATAATAATAATGATAATAATGATAATAATAATGGTTTCTGATTTAGGCACAAGGCCAACAATTTGGGGAGAAAGGGAAAGTCGATGAAATCAACCCCAGTACATCACTGGTACTTTATTTTATCAACCCTGTAAGGATGAAAGGCAAAGTTAACCTTGATGGGAATGATAATGGTTTTTTTACACTAATATGAGACTACAAATTTGGGGGATAAGGATCAGTTGATTAGTTGACCCTTAGTACATAACTGGTATAAAGATACACTTGTGACACAGAAAATATGGCAAGGTTGAGTAGAAAGCTAATTTTCACCTTATTTTTTTTTATTCATTTTTTTTCCATATTTTATTTTAATTTATTTCTTGATATATATAGTGTTTATTTTTTGTTGTATTTTTGTTTGTGTTTTAGTATTTCTTTTCCATTTTGGAATAAATTCAATAAAGAGAGAAAAATCAAAGCAATATTGGTTCATTCTGTACAGAAATTAATTACATGTTTTTATCATTATCATTATTATTATTATCATTTATTTTTTCTTCCTTTTTGTTTTGTTTTATTTTTTTTTTCATTTATTTTATTTTTTACTCATTGTTATTTTAGGTTCAATTTTTGCGCAGAATATGACAGTGTAATTTTGTACTTTGGGACATTTAAATGAATATTAGATATAATGATGTATATCTAAATATGTATGTGTGTGCATGTATATATATGTATATATGTGCATGTTTGTTTATATATATTTGCATATATATATATATAAGTATGTGCATGTCAATGTTCGTGTTTTTGCATGTTTAGATGGATATATGTGGGTTTTATTATGCATATAAATGTGTGGGTAAATATATATATATGTGTGTGGGTGTGTGTGTGTCTGGTTTTGTGTGCGTGTGTATGCTTATTTGAATACATTCAAATATATATACATAAATTTACATGTATGAGCAAATGTGTTTACATGGTACTCCATCAGTTACAATGTCAATTTTTCCAGTTGATGCAATCAATGGAGCAGCCTGCTCTTGAATTAATGGGTAAGATATTAAGCATTCCACAGACACATGTACACTTAATGTAGTTCTCAGGGAGATTCAGCATGACACAGAATGTGACAAGGCAACCCTTCAAATTACATGTATAACTCATTTCTGCCAGCTAAGTGGACTTGAGCAACATGAAATAAAGCATCTTGCTCAAGGACACCAACTTATGACCATGAGCAGAATACCCTAAACACTAAACCACATGCCTTCACATGTGTTTATATATATATATATATATATATATATATATATATGGTAAACATAATTAATACATTTACAAACATGACACAGATCATATATATATATATATTAATTCAAAATATTAACAAAAATAGACATTCATGTGATCAAGTATATTTTATTATACATATTTGAGAGGTACTGAGCTATCTTCAACAGTAAGTCCTCATCAGATAAAATAAGATGATGCATGACATACCCTGACTAAGTAGATGGTTAAAATTCAGTCATGGCATCTAATTAGTCAGGGTATGTCATGCATCATCTTATTTTATCTGATGAGGACGTACTGTTGAAGATAGCTCAGTACCTCTGAAATATGTATAATAAAATATACTTGATCACAAGAATATCTATTTTTGTTAATATTTTGAATTAATATTAATAACTCCGGCAAACCATAACTGTGGAGTGCTTCTAATCTATTGTAAAACTTTATTCATTGATTTATTCATTGAACCTTGTTTAACCTTTAAATATATATATATATATATATATATATATATATATATAGATATATATTCTTAAGATAAAAGCTGATGAATTTCTAGCACCAGATTCATAGAGTGACAGATAGACAGATGAATATGAGTCCACATTGCTGTGAATTTTAATGAATGGAAAGTACTTAACACTATTATACATGCATGTTACAACCATAAATATATATTTATGTGTGTGAGTGGGTGTGTGGGTGAGTGTATATATATCATATATATGGGTGTGTATATATATATATATATATATATGTATGTATGTATATATATATATGTATATATAGATATAGATATATATGCATAGCTGTGGGTACAGAGAAAACAAAAGAAAAATCAGCACACAATGTGGAATTTAACAGTTTTTATCTTAAAAGTTTGACTTTGACTCTGCATTATCAGTCAAAATGTTACCATATATATATGTATATATATATATATATATATATATATATATATATATATATATATATATATATGTGTATATAGATATACACACACACACATATATATATATATATATATATATATATATATATAAGAATATGTGGCTAGTGATTCTATTACATACATACATACATACATACATACATACATACATACATACATATAGATATATATAGATATATATTTATATATTATGAAATACTGTTGGCTTCATGCTCACAATAATTTCTATACTTTTCATTTATATTTATATATATATATATATATATATATATGTGTGTGTGTGTTTGTATGTATGTAACAGAATCAATATCCACATGTTTTTTACACAGTATGCACTAAAAGAAGGATTTGGGCCTGCTAGATATAACAACATTAAATCCTTTAAATCTTGTGAAAAGGATGGTCAGATTAGAAAATGCTGTCTTGGATAAATTATATCTAAAAAAAGAAAAGGCTGGGTGATCATGGCTGGAATGTCTTTGATCATGGAATCAGTGTGGCTAAAAACAACAATTGATTTGTCTGTCTGTTTTTACATACTTAAAACATATATGTATATATGTGGTTATGTTGCTTCCATTTATTTGTTTATTGCATGTATTTTTGAAAGAGAGAGGACAGGATTAAATACCTTTATCCATTTTGGTTAAATTTAGTTTTTGTGTTTGCTTTAAAGGACAAAAAATTTCCAGGAAACAGAATGGAGTGTATATATATATATATATATATATATATGCATGTGTGTGTGTATCTATGTATATTCACACACATATATAAGTAATGTATGTATGCATAGATATATATATATGTGTGTATGTGTGTACATACATACATTTATATATATATATCTATATCTATATATATATTTATATTTATATATATATATATATATAGGATGGAGTTTGTTTCATAGAATCAGCCCTTGTAGAGGATACTCAAGGAGTTGAACAAAATGTGTAATGATGTAAGAACCACTCTGGATATTTGAAGTGGTCTGAATGTTAAGGCTGAGTGGATGGTAAAATAAAAGAAAAAAAAAGTGAAATGGATGAGTCTAATTAAATCTTGTAGGTGTGGCAGGATTATAGGTGATGAAATATTAGCACAGCATATTTTGGATAAAAGAGAGATCTCTGTAAAGAAATGGGAATATTTGTTGTGTTATGTTTTTATTGCTGTGTTTTTGTTTTTTGTTGTTGTTTTGATTTGTTTTTGTTTAGAAGAATTGGCTGATGTGAATAACAATGAAATTAACTGCTGTTTTTGTTTTAAATCTTGTAATACAATGCTGGAAATATGAAAAAAAAATGATAAAAACAAAATTAAGTAATGAATAGAGAGGGAAAGGGGAAAGAACGGCAGATCTGGCTGTAAAGGAAAGTAGAGGAAAGGAGTACAAATGCCATAAATGAGAGGAAAATGCAAGGACTATTAGACCACAGACGAAAGGGAGGGGAGAGTTTGATAGGCTCTATTCCTAGGGCGAGGTGGTGTTTCAGCTGTGATCCGCGGACAAAACTGCAAGGGCATTTCCGTAAAGAATGGCCAGTGACACCCACTACAAAAGCTACCCCACCTAGTGGGGTGCTTTCCTCAGACAGGCTGCTGACATTCTGATTTTATGGAGCAGCTCGAAAGTACAGAGTCCAAGGATGTCTGAGTTCTTGACAGAGACTGGTGTAAAGAGGAAGCAGCCAGACAAACTCTGGTATTTGCTTGTATTCCTGTCCTCTGCATTTCAGGCCACAGTACCTTGGTATGTGGCTGAAACAACTAAATTGGCAACAGAGAACGTGTCACAACATATGGCATCCCAGATTAGGGATCTACCTCCTTCAAATGTTGAAGAGGGTAATTCCGTGGGGGCGCTTGCATGTGGTTAGAATCAAGAAAGATTTTAAATCAAAACCAAATGGCAGGAGAACCAAGGGTAGACCCCAAGCAAGAATCTTGGATAACATCCATGAGCGTGGTTGGACTCCCTTGGGGGATCCAGCTGGATCAGTTGGAGACGGTTGCTTCTGAAAAGACTCCGTAGTTGAGGCCTGTTGATGTTAAACTGTATAAAGAAAACAGATGTGTTTTCCTTTATTTAAAGCTTTATCATCAATTTCTGTAGAATGAATATTATAAGATTACAAGATACAGGGTTAAAAGTTCAAATACCTAAGTAAAATTGGATATCATTTGATCACTCCTTTGTGTTACTGAAAGCTACAGTGGTAAGTTAGTGATTGAATTTGTTGACATCTACAATGGATCTCAGTAGAGTATGGGAACCTATATAAGATGCAGGCCACTGGTTCATCTTAGAGATCAGTGACTCTGCTAGAATATTGACTCGGTCTTTGATGATCTGCCCAACCCTTGCTAGTAGGGAAATATGGATGTCAAATGATGATGGTGATGATGTTGATGATGTTTCTCATTTCAAATGTTGACCAATAAAAGAGCAGAAAGCTGGAAGTAGCTTCCTGGCCATTATTTGTGGTATTACAACTAGAGCTGTCCTTCAGCCAAGTCTTACTTGTGGGTACTGATGCATGTTAAGATGTACTAAAAAAATGTCCTTTCAAAAGCACAGTCAAAACCTTGAAGAAAGTCATTGGTGCCAAGACTGATGTTGAGCTGGGGACAGTAATGATGACAGAATGGAATACATGGTGCGCTTGTCATTGTGCTCAACACAACTGTACATTGTTATCAATAGATTGCAATGATGATGATGGTGATGGTGATGATGATGATGTTGATGATAATGATGATGATGGTGATGGGGAGAAACTAATGATTTGGATTGCACATTTATGATGATGATAAGGATAATGATGATGACAACGACAACAACATTGATAGTTTTGGTAATATTGGTTTTTCCTGTAAGGATAATATAACAACACTAATATTAATATTTAGTACATACACGACATACAGAAAATAGAACTACTAGCCACTACATACACATGTTATGCAGAGTAAGTACCTCTATGACATACATATATATATATACAACATAAAGAATATAACACACTAGAACTAAACACTGCACACATATCATATAGAGTATTTGTAATACAATAAAGAACATAAAATCAAAACAAAATACTGCACATAGTCAATACCAACAGAGATGTGCTTAGTTGTGCAATGAATGCACACAATAGAAATAAAACTACTTAAATAATTGTTTCTATTTTTGGCCCAAGGCCAGCAATTACCCCAGTGCATTACAGGTGCTTTATTTGATCGACCCCATAAGGATGAAAGGCAAAGTTAACCTCGACGGGATTTGAACTCAAAACGTAAAGGGTCATAACTCTATGCTGCAAAGCATGGTGTCTGACTCTCTACCGATACTGCCAATCCTCTGTCTTAGTAGGAAATTTGGATTCAAATTACTTGAAAAAATAATACCACACTGGAATTTGAACTTAAAATATAGAAAGAAGGACACGCTATATGTAATGCTGTCAAATGTAATGCTGTCAGATGTAATGCTGTCAAATGTAAGCAGTCTTAAAACAATCTTCCTTATTGCTTTAACATTTAAGTTTCCATCTTACCCTGGGCCTGCACTACTAGTGAGGATACATTTCTCATCTCATCCAGCATGAGAACCAACATTCCAAGATCTGACCTCCCTTCTTTTCTCCATATGTTCCTAAGCTATCATCTTCTATGATACCTTCCGACACTAGCACTGTGGTACAACTGTGACCCTTGACATGTATCAACCATTTACATCATGTGTCATATACCTGTATGGCCATCTCTTCTGCTCTTGAATATAACAACTGATATTTTTAATATATAACTTAAACTACTCATTGAGCAAAAGATGAAGAATGGGCAGAGCATTGGGTTATATGTCTTGCAATATTTAATCTCATGCTCCGCACTCAAAGTTCACATCCTGTTGAAGCCAATTATGCTGTTCCTCTTTTCAATACCAGCCTAGGGTATTGGATTGGCAGAATTGTTACAGACTTCTACAGGATGACTAAAAGTATCTGTTCAAACTCTGCACCTCTTGTCAATAAAAAATGTGTGATATGATAGGAATGATGCCTCTATCATTAAAACACCCAACAAACCTCCTATGAGATACTTTATATAAGGTATGTTAAACCTATTCACGTGTGAGCAATATCAACAATTCTCTCACCTTGTTTTCATGCAAGTTAACATTATACATCAAACAGATCATACTCACCTCCTTTCTCACAACCCTCCATAAACCTTTTACATTTAATGTCCAATATCTCACTACAATGTAGCATAACACTTCTTACATGTCTTCATATATTAACTTAAATATATAATAGCCCATCACATTCTCACCCATCATATGCTCCATTTTCATATAACATTGCACATTCAACATACCATACTTATTCACTTCATTTTTTTCTAGTTCCTCATAGACGTCCCACATTCATTGTCCACTATATCCCCACCATGTAGCATCACACTTTTTACATATGCTTATGATATATATATAATGTTTCTAGTCTGGTTTTTAATACCCTGTACTCTGCTTAACTTTTGTTCTTCATGCAGATGCAGTCATTAAGTTATTTATCCTCAAAACTAATATAATTTCTTACACCAACCAATGTACTATATCATATATTTACTTAATAATTGTTTCTACTTTAGGCACAAGGCCAGCAATTACCCAGTGCATTACTGGTACTTTATTTTATCGACCCCGTAAGGATGAAAGGCAAAGTCAACCTCGGCGGTATTTGAACTCAGATCATAAAGGGACGTAACTATGCTGGAAAGCATGGCGTCCGACCCTCTACCAATACTGCCAATCCTCTATATTTACTTAATAATACCCTTATAACAACTTTTTCACAATTATTCACTTTCCAGACCACACAAGGAATGTTAGCTTGTAGATATTTATTGTATATAAAAGTTGGTCTGTCTAATTTGCATAACAGTGACAACACAGATTAATTAATTAGTAGGAACACTGCATGTAGGAAAATTAGGAATGTAAGGTAAATTTATTGTCTGTTCTTTTAGTAATCATGCACATTAGGCTCAGTGGTGTGAGATCAAGATAATGCTCTAGCCAGATGCATGATGTGAAACTAAAATAGGATACAACCAGATGTTTATTATCATATTGTGAACTCAGGATAATGTTACAGATAGGTGGATGATAACTACTGTGATGAAACTGCCAATTGCATGGATACTTTTATAGTGATTGCTAAAGACAATTGGAGGGTGACATCCATCTTTGAGAAATGCTAGAGCATGGTGACTTCTATGGTGATTACTAGAAACAGGTGCATGGTGACTTCTATGGTGATTGCTAGAGACAGGTGCATGGTGACTTCTATGGTGAATGCTATAGATACATGCATAGTAACTTCTATGGTGAATGCTATAGATATGTGCATAGTAACTTCTATGGTGAATGCTATAGATATGTGCATAGTAACTTCTATGGTGAATGCTATAGATAAGTGAATGGTAGTGAATACTATAAAGAAGTGCATGGTGACATCTTTGATGAATGATAAAGATGGGTGCATGGTGATTTCTCTGGTGAACCATTTAACAACAACAATAACAAATATAGATAATATTAATAATAATAATATTAACAACAACAACAAAACAACTACCATAATAATAATAAAAAAATAATGATAATAAAAAAAATAATGATAATAATAATAACATGTCTCTATTTTGCTGCAAGGATGATAGATAAGGGGCCAAGGCCACAAATTTTAGGTATAGAGTATAGTCGAATATATTGACCCCAGTAGTACACTGAAAGGAAGAACGATAAAGTTGACCTTGGTGAGATTTGGACTCATAACAGAAATTTACAAAACTAAAAACCATAAGACATTTGAGGATTCATTGCTCTGATACCTTAACAATTCTACCATCCAACAACCTGATGCTCCACTGATTCTTCTTTCCATTGCCATGATGCTCTGCCAATTCTTCCATCCACCACTCAGTGGTAGTAATAATTGTTTCAAATTTAGGCACAAGACCAGCAGTTTGGGAGTTGAGAAAGTCAATTATATTGACTCCAATACTGAACTGGTAATTTATTATATCGACCCCAGACGGATGAATGGCAAAGTTAAACTTGGCAGGATTTGAAATCAGAATTTAAAGAGCTGGAACAAATACTGCAAGGCAGTGTGTCCAATTCTATAACTACTGCCAATCCACTTCCCTCCCTCTTCATAATAGTAATAATTGTTTCTACTTTTGGCACAAGGCCATTAATTACCCAGAGCATTACTGGTACTTTATTTTATCGACCCCGTAAGGATGAAAGGCAAAGTTAACCTCGGCGGGATTTGAACTCAGAATGGCAAAGGCCGTAAGTCTATGCGCGTCAAAGCATGGCGTCCGACTCTCTACCGATACTGCCAATCCACCGTAATAATAATCATAATTTCTAACAGTTACCAGACCATAACTTTTGTGGAAAGATGTAATGTGCTATATTGGCAATCTCCACCCAATGTATGGCTGGTGCTTATTTTATTGAAACCTAAAGGATGAAAGGTAAAGTCAACATTGAAAGGATTTAAAATAGATACAAAACAGAATATAGTTAAATACTCAGGGCATTTTGACTTCATTTTCTAACAAACCTACCCAATGTTTTACTCTGTCAAACCAAAGAATGACCCCTGGTGATTTCCTTGATAAATTGTATATACTTGTCTTGGGGGTAATCATTCATAAATACAAAGGGGCTTCTCCCATTGCCTTCATTTGAATATTTTTATATAAGATACTGTCTTATCGGCTAGATAAATACAAGTGCACTACATTTGACTAGGCACTCAGTACATAAAGAACCAGAAAAATTATATTGACATGTAACTCCTGATGGAGTCGTAGGAACCCCATCATGACATACAGTGTGTCCTGGGTACTTTGAACTTGGTAGAGCTCATCCCCTCTTCGGGTTTGAGCATAACTGATTTCTTCCAGAGAAGAAGAAAGAGCAGAAGCAAGAAAGAAATCTAGAAGAAGAATCAATCCTAGTATAGGAATGGCACTTTATTTTTTATCAAACTTAAAAGAACAAAAGGCTAAGTTGACCAGAATAGGATTTGAAATCAAAGAGAATAGACAGCAGAAATTGATACTACAAAGCATTCTATTCAACATTCTAACAATTCACTTCCTTCTAGAAGAAACACTTGTGTTTAGCCCAACCTTTCTGCAAATTCCACAAGTCCACCACCCCTAACTGTGATACATTATTTGATCAATCCTGAAAAGATCAAAGACAAAGTTGACCTCAGTAGGTTTTAAACTAGAATAAAAAGAGCTGTAACTAAATTTGGCTTATTCATTGAATGCATTAATAATAGTTTTTATAGAAATGGAAGCAAAAATCCAAGTGGATAGTAATGACAGCAGGAAGGCGAAGAAGTGGAATAAAGAAAATGCTCTGATATAATGAATAATAACATCAACCATAGTAACAACAATATCAATAAATGTTAAACAGAAAGAGAACAATCGATGTTAGTGTCTCAGGTTATACTTCTCAACCTTTCCTCAAGAGTAGTTGTCAAAGTAGTAGTAGTAGTAGTAGTAGTAGTAGTAGTAGTAGTAGTAGTAGTAGAAAGAGTACAACAAAATACTTCAGACGGCTGATCCTACAAATCAGTGGTATTGCCAAATATACACACGCAGATATATATATATGTATGTATATATATATGTATATATATATATATATATATATATATATATATATGTAAAAGTTATATTTAATTTGTTGGGATACAACAAGCAAATATTTTTATAACTGATATAAAGCACTCAACATTTCCTATTTCCCACTCTACTACCCTAAGTATTGAGTACTCTGGTGCGTTATGGTCCATCTGGTTCCTTACCACAATTCCTTTGTTATATATATATATATATATATATATATATATATATATATATATATATATATATATATATATATATATATATATATATATATATATAATATATATATATACACATAAATATATATGTGTGTGTATGTGTATGCATATAAATATATCTCCTTGGTTTATTTCATGTGGAGTTCACTCTATGGCAAATATTCGAGCTAGGCCTCCAGTTTGAGAAGACCTTTCTCTTTCCCTCCTACCAGTCTAGGAGGCCCTGAAAAAAAAAAGGATTATGGGTACTTCTCTCACTGACTAATGCTTATATATATATATCTGTGTGTGTATGTGTGTAATATATGTGTATACATGTATATATGTATATATACCTAAATATATATATATACATATATATGTATGTATTTATATATATGTATATATATATATATATGCATATACATATATATGCATATATATATATATGTATATATAATAGTAATATACGTGAACGGCAAAGCATAAATGAACTAAGTGAGAAATTAGGAATAAGAGGGATCAGATGCTGTTTACTTGAGAGAAGACTACGTTGGTATGGCCACGGTGCGCATGAAAGAAGACAGCCATATAAAAAAGTGTAGGGCGATCAAAATTGATGGTAGTTACGGGGTAGGTAGACTCAGAAAAACCTGGGATGATCTGATAAATTCCGACCTCACACACTTACACCTCTCTAAGACAATGTCTCTGGACCGAGACCTTTGGCGCTACGCAGTAATACAGAAGACCCGCCTTGCCTATGTACAAAGCGAAACCTACAGTCAGTAGGCACCTCTTAACCAAATATACACCCCAATCTACTACCCCTACCATATCCTCCCACTCTCACCAACAGCACGAGAAAATGAGATCGAGTTTGTGTAGGTGTCACGACAAAAAACACACACAGTCCACGCTGTAATGTGGCCGTGTAACACGGTAAAAAGTTCCCAGTTCCCCACTGTAAATGTGGTTGGTGTTAGGAAGGGCATCCAGCCGTAGAAAACCTGCCAGACAGTCCTATATGATGGAAATAAGGTCACCTGACCAGCCTTGCCTCAAGTGAGACAACTCCCGTCTAACCCATGCTAGCGTGGAAAACGAACGTTAAACGAAGATGATGATATATATATATATATATATATATATATATATATATAAAAATTTATGATGATGATTGTGATAATGAAGTTGATAGCAGAGATTATGATGATGCTGATGATGGTTGTAGGATGACCGTAAGGTCCAGTGGAAGTGATAATGTTGATAGTGATGATGATGTTAGTCATGATGATGGAGTTGGTCTTTAATTTAGGTACAATGACAAAAATGTATAGGGATAACACTCAATTGAATCGCTCCTAATAGTTGTCAGGTATTTTATTTTATCAAGCACCAAAATGCTGAATGTCAAGATTAGCTTTGTTTGGAACAAGAATAGGTGCAAGACCAAAGTATGAGTAGTAGGAGCAGTCACTTTAATTCACCACAGTATTTGACTGGTACTTATCTTAGCAACGCCTGAAAAAATTCAAAGGCAAAAGTGACTGTAGCAGAGTTAGAACTCAGAACATAAGGGAAACAAGCCATACAGCAACATAAGAAATTAATTAAATACATCGCCTTTCAGTCTAATTATCCAAATAGCTCGTTTGTTTTATTTCCTTTACCTTAAATTTCTAATTATTAATATTTACCACTTAATTAACATTATTTATGTGGTCACCATAGCAAAAATTACTCTTCTTAATACATCTATCTTTTTCTCTTTCAAACATTTTGTAAGCAATGAAATATGGCCAAGTTACATAATAACAAATAGATATATTCATAGTCTTACATCATGACCTCGATGTTTCAGCAATGCATATCTTTACTAATCTTTGTCTGAGAAAAAATATTCTTACAACAGGGCCACAATGTTTCAGCAAGCAAACCATTTATAAGCTTCATGAGAAGATAAAGCTTAGTCAACACATGGTTTACTGAACATTGAGGCTCTGTAATAAGAATGTAAATATATCTATTTTAAATGCTACCCTATTTCTAATCTTCCATATTTTCTAACTTTTTGACTACTATAATCACCAGATTAGAACTCAGCATATACCAGTCATATGTTGGGGAATATCTCACAATCAATAGCAGTCAGTTTTGTCCTGTCTCATCAAGATATTTAACAAAACAAATGCCATAGTGATATTTAACCCAAGGTCAACCCTATTCCAGCAGATCGATGATAAAATGTTCTATCCATGACCATCCTGTATTTTTCTTAGATAGACTGTATCTAAAGTTACTGTTCTTTTTTTTAATACAATACGGTGTGATTTGAAGAAGTTTTGGCTGCTATTTCTTGCAATTTGAATTATCACCAAGAGATTCTAGCTTGTTGCTTGAACTCAGATTATCCCTGATCAAACAGAGCTTTGATAAAAAAAAAAAAAACTTTCCAAATGTGAGCATCTCATCTTTTTATCTTTAGGCAACTATATTGTCAAATATTCTCTTCCTATTATTTTAAGACAGCAGGGTGTGATTTGAGGGAAATTTAGCTGCTATTTCTAACAGGTTGAGTTACCATGTAGAAGCTCCCTCTTTGGATCAATTATTTGATATCAATTCATGTGGGGTATAATGTTTTAGTATTCAAAAGAATCAAATAGAGCCATACTGAGAGAGACTGAAATACGACATTTTGCGATCAATGCATATCTAAAGATCACAACCAAGATTTGAAATCTTTTTATTAAAACATACATTCAAAATATTTTTTAACTCTTTGGATATCACCTCATCATCCATTATAATAGGAAACTAACCATTTTATAATATTCATACGAATATTAAAACTTTCCTTCATAATTTTACATCAGAAATCTTTGCTAAATAATGTTCCATATATCAGCTTACTAATAAAAAAATTAATTTTATAAAATTCCTCTAAATTGTTGATCATTTTAAAAATTAACTGAAACACATAGGCAATACATTTCATTAGAAATCCATAAATGAAAGGGTTAAATTCTGATGTTATTTAGGAGAGTAGGTGAAGGGCAATATTTATATCTGTAACAACCAAGGATTATGATAATCAGGTGTTGGATGACTGTCACCAAGAGCTATGAGTTCAATTCTTAGCCTGGCAACAGTCATTCTGAAGTGCACCATGTGTAAAGACACTAACTCTAATTGGCTGCTTATGGGTTCAATAGATAGTGCTATAGCAGGCATTATATAGGGTAAAGACTGCAGCACAACATAACTTGTACAAGCATATTTCACTAAATCAAAGGAGTTAAGGTAGGTTTTTACAGTGTGAGCTCTGAGTATCTAGTGAATGTGCATGGCTTAGTGGTTAGGGAATAGGATTCACAATCGTCAGATGGTGATTTTCATTCCAAGACCAGATGTTTGAGCAAGACAATTTATTTCATGTTGTTCCTTCTGCCAGGAGTTGCAATGATAGATAGAATCAACAATGGAAAGACCAAACGAAGCATTGTTTCCTTGGTCCAATTTGATAAGTTCCCTCCCACTTGGTAAGCAAATGAGGTCTAGGAACTTGTCGATCATTCCAAAAAAATCTATGCTTATTATCTTTATAGATTAATATATATATATAGATAAATCTACCAAAATGTACGGTAGTGTCCAATCCGTATGAAGAACTCAATGTAATCCAAATATCATGAAAAGAGAAGATGTATTCAAAAATTTTTTTCGATGAAAAACACAGGAAAACAGAGTCAAGATAAATTAATAAAAATAATGAATAAAAACAAAGAAACAGTTCCTTATATTAAAAAATTCATCATTTTACGATCGTTTCTAGGATATATATGTGTGTGTTGGTATGTATATCATATAGATCTATGTAAAATTTTTACAAACTATCAGAGGGAATATACATACCTACACATATATATGCTGTCTTCAGAAATAATATATATATATATATATATATATATATATATGAAGCAACCAAGTTGAAACTTCAAAGCCACTGCAAATTCTTTTTAATTTACTCTCTACTCACAAGTATTTACTTCTCAGTCAG
>OZ024741.1:187580119-187587619 GCA_964016885.1 Eledone cirrhosa
GTGTAAATGTGTTTGGAGGTGTAGAAATATGGCTAGAGCTCTATAGAAATATGTGTAGATGTCTATATTTAGATATGTTTAAAGATCTGTACAAATGTGTTTTGAGGTGTAGAGATATGTTTAGAGCACTATAGAAATATGTGTAGATCTCTATACAGATATGTTTAAAGATCTGTACAAATGTGTTTAGAGGTGTAGAAATATGTTTAGAGCTCTATAGAAATATGTGTAGATGTCTATATAGATATGTTTAACCTTTGGAAGTGTAGAAATATTTTTAGAGCTCTATAGAAATATGTGTAGATGTCTATACAGATATGTTTAAAGATCTGTACAAATGTGTTTAGAGGTGTAGAAATATGTTTAGAGCTCTATAGAAATATGTGTAGATGTCTATATAGATATGTTTAAAGATCTGTACAAATGTGTTTGGAGGTGTAGAAATATGGCTAGAGATCTATAGAAATATGTGTAGATGTCTATATAAATATGTTTAATGATTTGTACAAATGTGTTTAGAGGTGTAGAAATATGTTTGGAGGTTTATAGAAATGTGTTTAGAAATCTGTAGAGATGTGTTTATATTTCTAAACAAATGTTTAAAATCAGTACAAATGTATTTAGAGATCTGTGGAAATGTCTTTAAAGATGTGTTTAAAGGTCTTTACAGATGTGTTTAGGGCTGAGACAATGTTTTTAGGTTTGTAGGTATGTGTTTTGCAATATGTAGAGATCTGAAGAAATGTGTTTAGGGGTCTATAGAGATGTGTTTAGGGAGATGCAGAGAGGTGTTTAGGTAAATCTACAGATGTATTTATATCAGTAGATATGAGTTCAGATATTTGTTAAAATACATTTAGAGTTTTATACAAAGTGGTTTTTAGAGATCAGTAGAAATGTGTTTAGGGATCTGCTGAGAGTTTTGGGGGTATGTATAGATACATTTAGATAGCTGTACAGATGTGTTCAGATATGTTTTGGGAGCTCTAGAGATGTGTATAGAGGACTGTAAGCATGTCTTTAGAAATCTATTGAGATGTGTTTAGGGATTGATTGAGATGTGTTTAGAGGGCTGTAGGGATTTGTTTAATAGTCTGCAGTGGTTTGTTTAGAGAAAGAGAGGGAGGACAGAGGCAAACAGAGATCAAAATGAAGTTAGAGAGATCAGTGGAAAAAAAAAAACATTTATTTACATTTTATTTACAACTGTATACAGAAATATTAGCAACTGCAGCACCATAGTAGGCGGTGGTGGTGGTCGTCGTGTTTGTGGCAGTGGTGGTAGTGGTTACAGTGGTGGGGATGTGAGTAGTGGCGGTGATGGTGGAAGCAGTAACAGTGGCAGTGATGGGGTAGTTATGATAGTAATGATGGTATTGGTGGTGGTAACAGTGCTGATGGTGATGGCTAGTAGCGGTATAATGGTGATAGTGATGGTGATGGTTAAGGTAGTGGTGGTAGTAGTGCTAAAGCTGGTAGCGGTAGCAACAGTGGTAGTGGTCTTGGTTGTGGCAGTGGGAGGGAGTGCCGGTGGTTATAGGGGGAGAGAGTGGTGTTAGTAGTAGTGGTGGTGGTGGTGGTGGTGATAGTGCTGGCGGTGGTGGTGGTGATAGTGCTGGCGGTGGTGGAGGTTATAGTGCTGGCAGTGGTGGAGGTGATAGTGGAGGTGGTGGTGGTGTTGACGTTGGGGGTGGTGGTAGTGGTGGTCATCATCATAATCATAGTAGTGATAACTGGTTTTAGTGACAGCTGGTGGTGGGTCCATTCAAAAGTTGCCAGAATGCAGGAACAGGTGAAAATACCAAGGAGAAACGATGATAGTAACAATGAAGATAATGAGGAGGAGGAAGATGACAACAATGATTATGGTGATGATGATAATAATAATAATGATTATGATGGCACATGGCTTAGTGGTGAGAGCATTGGCCTTGCAATCGAAAGGTTGTGAGTTCAATTCTCAGACCGGGTGATGTGTTGTTTCCTTGAGCAAGACACTTTATTTCACATTGCTCCAGTTTACTCAGCTGTAGAAATGAGATGATAGGGACTGGGGTCCCTATCATTCCACTGCAAAGTGGTCGTGGAGGTGCCACGGCAAAAAAGCACCCAGCCCACACTGTAAAGTGGTCATGGAGGTGCCACGGCAAAAAAGCACCCAGCACTCACTGTAAACGAGGTTGGTGTTAGGAAGGGCATCCAGCTGTAGAAATCAAGCCAGAATCAGTTCCCGTCCCACCCTTGCAAGCAGGGAAAAGCGGACATAAAATGAAATGATGATGATGATGATGATGATAATCATGAATTTGGCAGTATGATAATGTGCTTGCTAGTCTAAGAAATTAGAATCAGTTTTTGAAAGTACTGCTTAGTTCAATGACATGCTCACACATTAATAATTGTTTCTATTAAAAATGATAATAATCGTTTCTACTTTTGGCACAAGGCCAGCAATTTGAAAGGAAGGGTAAAGTCGATTAAATCAATCCCGGTGCTTTACTGGTACTTTATATTAATTAACCCTGTAAGGATGAAAAGCAAATTTAAATTCAGGATTTGAACTCAGAACGTAAAAGGCTGTAACTATATCCCGCAAATATGTTGTCCGACACTCAACTGATACTGCCAGTCTACGACCCTCATTAATAATAAGGATTTCTGATTTAGACACAAGGCCAACAATTATGGGGGATGGAAAAGTCGATTAAATCGATCCCAGTGCATTACTGGTACTTTATTTTATCGACCCCCATAAGCTAACCTCAGCGGGATTTGAACTCAGAATGTAAAGGGCCATAATTCTATGCTGAAAAGCATGGTGTTTAACGCTCTACCGGTAATAATAATAATGATTTCTAGTATAGGCACAAGGCCAGTAATTAGGAGGGAGGGGAAAGTCGATTAAATCGACCCCAGTGCATTACTGGTGCTTAATTTTATCGACACCGTAAGGATAAAAGCAAAGTTAACCTCGCCGGGATTTGAACTCAGATGGTACAAAGGCCATAACTCTATGCTGTTAAGCATGGTGTCCGACGCTTTACCGATACTGCCAATCTACTATTAAGAATAATGATTTCTAATTGAGGTGCATGGCCAGTAATTTATAGGAAGGGGTAAGTCAATAAAATTAACCCTCAGTACTTGACTAATATTAATTTATCAGCCCTGGAAGGATGAAAAGGAAAGATGTCCACAGCAGCATTTGGAATCAGAATGTTAAAGTTACATGACAAGTCATTTTGTCTTTCACTCCTCCAATTCTGTCAGTCCACTGCACCTATGATGTTAATAATAATTTTAAACAAAGACACAAGGCCACAAATGTTAGGATGAGTATAGCCAATGAAATCATTAACAATACATAAATGATAATTATATTATCAACCATGAATGGATGAAAGATTAAGATGACCTTCATGTAATTTGAAATAAGAAATTTTATATCTAAAAGCTGGTTTGTTACTTCAAACATTTATAGTATCTTTAGTAGTGGACAAATCAATGTGAAAATTTGCACTAAGATAAAGATTTTAATTCTTTACGAGATGCTGTCTTAGTGCTGTTTCATACTTTGAAGAATGTCTTGCTAATGTGATACAGAATATTAAAGTTTTAAAGGGGTGTATCTAAACATGGTAAAGCATATTCTCTGATGCTCTGCCAATTTTTATAATCATTTCTAAAATAGGCACAAAGCTTTAAATTTAGGGGAGGTATATAATTGATTATACTAACTCCAGCTCTTGACTGGTACCTTACTTTAACAACCTTGGAATGATGAAAGGAAAAGATGACATAGGCAGGATTCCAACTCAGAATGTAAAGAGCCAATGCTCTACCAAATTCTGCCAATTCACCAGCTCAATAATAATAATAACATAAAAAACAAGAACAATAATTATGTCAATAATAATAATAATAATAATAATAATAATAATAATAGTAATAATAGTAATAATAATAATCAGAAAAATTATAATAAACTCTTGTAACGAGATCAAATGACAATTTCAAATGAGATCATTAATGTTAAACTGTAAATAATTTAGAAGTATGGGGGATGCTTAATATTAGTAAGCATTGTAAAAAGGTAAAGTAAAGTGTTTCAGCAAAACAGGATTTATTTCTTGTTGAATTATTGATATTTTTTAACTTCACTTAAATCTCATAGTTGTTACATCCATCCTCAACAAGAGATGGCCACCACTAGTGAGCCTTCACAATAGACCTTTGAGAAAAATAGTTCTGCTGGGAGAAAGGTCATCTCCTGAAAGAGATTTCTTTATGTAGTAAGTGGTATGATAATGGAAATGTCACTCTAATGGAGTGATGGAGTCTCATGGACTATCCATATTTCTAGGCCTTAATCACAAATAAAAAAATAAGTGATATACATATATAATGTGCTAAGCTGAAAAACATATATATGAAGCAACAAGACTTGATGCCATATTGCTGTACTCAACTTCAGTTTTCAGCATCAGATTGTATGATTGATAGTGATAGGATATGGCGAAAGACATGTGGTGTGTGATAGCTCATGTGTTGGGTATATATAGAGATAGATAGAGAGAGAGAGGGGGGGGGTGAGAGAGGGAGAGATAAGGTGAGTTTTAATCCTTTCGTTAAATCTGTGCACCTTTACTACTGCTACTGCTGCTGCTACTACTACTACTACTATTACTACTACTACTACTACTACTACTACTACTACTACTGCTACTACTACTACTACTGCTACTAATACTCCTACTACAAATGATATATAGAGGCATATTCAGACACATGCACTCACACACATATACAAACACAGGCATATCTCTCTCTCTCACACACACACACACACACGCATATATATATATAGATATAGATATATACATCAAGTTTATGTGATCATCAATGTGTTTTGCTTCTTCATAGTTTTTGGTTACATTTTTTTGTTATAAATATTTTAATACACAAAGAGAAAAAAAGGAGTGTGAAAGGGAACAGAAACAAGGGCAACAATAACAACAATAACAGCAATAACAAGAAGAACAACAACAACAACATTGTAAACAACAAAAACAACAGGACAAAGACAATCACGTGAGATGTGGAAGACGGCAATTTGTTACACAACTAAATAATTGTTTCTACTTTTGGCACAAGGCCAGCAATTATCCCAGTGTATTACTGGTACTTTATTTTATCGACCCCGTAAGGATGAAAGGCAAAGTTAACCTCGGCGGGATTTGAACTCAGACCATAAAGGGCCGTAACTCTTTGCTGCAAAGCATGGCGTCCGACCCTCTACCGATACTGCCAATACACCGCCTTTTAGTTACACAACTAAATAATATCAAAGAATTATGAAAAGAAAATTAACCAAAGAGTTCTCTAGAGAGCTATAACAGAACGAGTAGCTTGTGAATAATGATAATAGTAATAATAATAATAATAATAATAATAATTGTTTATACGTTTGGCACAAGGCCAGCAATTACCCAGTGCATTACTGGTACTTTAATAATAATAATAATGATAATAATAATAATGGTTTCTGATTTAGGCACAAGGCCAACATTTTTGGAGGATGGGAAAGTCGATTAAATCAACCACAACGTGTTAAGTGGTACTTTATTTTATCCACCCTGTAAGGATGAAAAGCAAAGTTCTCCTAGGTGGGATTTGATACAAGAATGTAAAGCCCCGTAAAGAAATACTACAATGCATTTCATCCAAAGCAATAATTATTGTTTATACATTTGGCACATGGCCAGTAATTTGGGGCAGGCAAAGTCAATTAAATTGACCCTAGTATTTGCTTGGTACTTATTTTATTGGCCTCAAAAGGATGTAAGACAGAATTCACGTCAATGAGATTTAAACTCAGAACATATAACTTAAAGCAATAACTAAATGAGCCAAGTAATTTCATCTGACACTCTAATGATTCTGCCAAATCTTTGCAGAATACTTACAAGTTATTTTGTCTATAACTCAACTAAATTTGCTAAGGATTTTTAACAAGGACCAAGAATTTGGTGGGAAGGAAAATAATGGTTTACATCAAATCCAGTGTTTATTTTATTGCCACTGGAAGTATTAATGACTATATCAGTTTAAAATAACTAAATATTGCAAGCGACTTCGGCAATAATATAATAATGATTTTTTTTTTTTACACAAATACATAGGTCAGGGTGAGGGTTATAGAAAATTAAATTCAACTCCCCATTCTAGTACATGACTAATATTATATTATCAATACTAAAGAATTGAAAGCCACAGTTGGCCTCGGCAAGATTTGAACTCAGAATGTAAAAGAAAAAAACTGAATACTGTAAGACACTTAATTGTCTGAGCACCATCATCAAACAAGGTCTAGATTGATGGATGTTTTAAAGCAAACTCAGCACCAGCAAAATCCCCCATGTATGTCCTCTGAAATGTTAGTGGTTGCAATTTGTCATAATGAACTGTTAGAACAAGCATGTCACAGAAATATGCAAACATACATGTATATATGTATGTGTGTATGTGTATGCATACATACACACACATATATATAGGCATGTAGCATAGTGGTTAGGGTGTTCGGCTCGTGATCATAAATTGGTGAGCTTGATTCCCCACAGCGTGTTGTGTCCTTGAGCAATACACTTTATTTCACATTGCTCCAGTCCACTTGACTGGCAGAAAGGAGTTGTACTTCAATATGAGAACTGTGTTAAGGGTATGTGTCTCTGTGGAATGCTCAGCCACTTGCATATAAATTTTATGATCAGGCTGTTCCATTGATCATATTAGCCGGAACACTCATTGTTGTAAGCAATGGAATGCCATTATATATACATATATATATAATTATGGATGGATTCCCGATGGGTATCGGGAGGTGACAACAATTATAAAAGTTACTCAATACTTTAGATGAGTATAAGCATCTTTATTTCATATAGAAGTAACTTCTACATTACTAGATCTGTAATCAAACATATGAAATCATCATGAGTGTTGGACATTTCTGATGATTTCATATGAATGAAGCAGTTCTGGTCTTGTAGAAATCATTTCTATATAATATATATGTATATATATTGTTTTTGTTTTCACTAATTCTGTACATTTTCTATTGGCTAATCTTCCATCCAACTGTACAATTTCTTTATATATATATATATAAAAAAAAAAGAACGATCGACTTTTTGTCAAATCGGACCGAGGGAACAATGTTTCTGTTGGTCTTTCCAATTGCTAATACTATCTATCGGTCGCAACTCCAGGTAGAAGGAGCAACGTGAAATAAAGTGTCTTGCTCAAGCACATAACGCATCGCCTGGTCCAGGAATCGAACTCACAACCTTACGATTGCGATTACATATATATATATATATATGTATACAGGAAAAAGTATGACCCGACGGCAGAGCTCAAGCCGTTTCGACGGCTATTTCTGTGGACTGAATATATATATATATATTAATAATAATAATAAATGTGAAGACTAAAATG
>OZ024741.1:187590119-187592619 GCA_964016885.1 Eledone cirrhosa
TGACCCTTTTAATACGGACCCACACAAAATCTACCTCTGGTTCTATGAGATGCAACCATTCATTTTATAGAGTTTATATTTAAATTAAAATCCTTTAACGTAATGCAATACAAAATCTTTTATGTTACAAATACCATCGTAATAATAAAATAGTTAATAATTGGTGGGGTACCTGAGTCACCCCTGGGTTGTCCACCCCCCTATTGGGGAAGTTATTTTGTTATTTTTATAAATAGTTTATTTATATTTTATTTTTTTCATTGTTAAATTGGTTTTGTTATTGTGCATTTTTACTCAATCTTATTGTAACCCCCCCCCCACTGCCCGTGTCTTTGTATTGTCCCCTACATGTTGGCCCTTGAGGTCAATAAATGAAATCATTATTATTATTATCATTATTATTATTAGCTATATTCTCCTTATTCTCACTTTGATTGTGTACTGTCACTACATTACCAAGCACAGCTCTATGCACCTTGGGTATGTGCAGTTTCAACTTTAATGCTGTTTATACTAAATATGCTATTCATAATAAGGCTAGTTTCTATTTGTTGTATATATTTGTAAATCCTGCAGTTTTGGTTATGTGTCTGTCTGTATGTTTTTTGTTTTTTTTATTCATTCCTAGATAACGTATTATTAATGGATTGTTTCTGTTGTCATTATTCACAGGGTTATTTCTTTCTCCAGATCTTTATATTTGGGTAATTTCTTCCTGATATATTATTATTATTATTATTATTATTATTATTATTGTTCTTTGAGTCTCAGTCATTGATGTTAGTTAACTGGAAAGTTTGTTGAAATGAATATCAAGCCACTACCTGCAGCCTCAGATATTCAGGACGTATCGGAGGGTTCTTGCTGTTCCCAGCAAGCATGCCTTTTGAAGCGTTTCAAAAAAACCATCCCTGGAAACTTTTTGAGATAGTACCTAGTGCGCCTATGACAATCGGGACCACTTTGACTTCATGGCAGTTCCAAATTATTATTATTATTATTATTATGATTATTATTATCATTATTATTATTAAAATAATTTTAGAAAGTAATTAAAAAAAAACATTGTTAGTTTGAACAAAATTATACAGAGAAATATTTTTAGAAGTATCAAAATCTGTTGTTATATATATATATGATATACATATAGTATTTCAGTATTTGAGACAAATAAAGAAAATCTAATGACAAAAACTAAGTCCAAGAAATATTTCCATAAAAATTAAAATCAATAATCGTCATCATCAACAATAACAGTAACAATAACCAAAAGAGTGTTTTTAGAAATAAAAAATAAAAATATTTTAGACATTCTACATATAAATCAGATATGAGTATAACATACAAAGACAAGGGAACTCACTACCAGATTAGTAGAGTTTAATGATGTAATACAGTCAAGTGTTAGGATACAATACTGTTATTGACCACAAATTATTTCATACAATTTGTCATAGTTAACATAACACACTCATGTCTTTTAGACGCTCCAAAAATAGGCCTGCTCTTCCCTCGGGAGAATCAAGTCTATTTTATTTAATGCATTTTGTTAACTATGACATAATACACAAAACTAACTGAAACCAATAACAGTATTGTATTACATGTGTTATATATATATAAATATCTTATTTTAAGACATAACATTGTAAAAGTGAATAATTAAATATTTATCAATATTTCCCAGCATTCCCAATGTAATCACATGATGGTATGAAACTTTTGCATGTGAAGATAAAATAGTTTTACTGGCCTTATAAATGTCTCCACAAGTTGTCTTTCATTTATTCACAGTTCTTGCATTCGATATTTCATTTAATTACAAATGGGTGGGGGTCATTTATGATTTTTTTTCTTCTCTTCTTCAAACTATGCTTATTTTTCCCATCATAATGAAAAGATATTATATTACCATTAACATAGGTATTTATACTAGCAGAACCAGAGAAAATTTTGATGCACAATTTTTAGATCTGTATAACTTTGTTTCATTATGTAAATAAAATTGAATATGTCACCAATTTCATTGTATATTTCAGGTTGTTGAAAGCATAACACCATATATCTACCTATATCGAAAGGTATATAATTATGTGTGTAGATATGTAGAATTACATATACAAAATGATGAAGTGGTAGATGTGTTAGAACATCGGGGGAAAATGTATCAAGGTATGTGTTCTAGCTTCTAATCCCCTCAAGGTTTAATTTAGCTCTCATTATTTTCAGCCAATAGATAAAGCACACCAGTATATGGCAATGGATTGGCAGAATCATTAGATCCTCGGGTACGATGCCTTGTGGTGCTTGTTCAGGGAATATTTCATTCTGATAGCAATGCCTGCAATGACACTATAGCCAAGCTGTAACTGTCCTTGCTTTTCCTTTGAACAACATTAGTGGTGTGGAGATGAGAAACTTGCTTGTGTGGTCAACCGCTTGTTGTTCACAAAAACCTTATCTAGGGTTATCCATTGGAGATTCATATCAGCATACACTG
>OZ024741.1:187597619-187600119 GCA_964016885.1 Eledone cirrhosa
TTTATTCAATGTAAATTCCATTGTTTATATTTTTTGTTTTGTTGTTTTTCCTTTAATTTAATTCATATCAGTTCAAATTCCATTTTTTTTTTTTTTTCACTTTTCCATGAAAACCTCATACTTTGTTCTCTGAACAAAACAATTCACAAAAGAGAAACCCATCACACACCTCCCCAAAACTATATGTGATGATGAATGACAGCTTTCCATTCCACCCACCACCCTACTTGAAGTGAAGTGAAGTGACACTGATTTGCTCACTCAAAAGTTGCACTCAACGCCAATTGATTATGTTGAGTAAATGAGTGAGTCAGTTACTGAGTGAGTGAGTCAATTTAATGAATGTGTGAGAGCATGTGTCTGTGTGTTGGAGTGAGTCTGTGTGTACAGCCACATTTGTATACGTGTATGTATGTATGTATGTATATATATGTATGTGTGTGTGTATGTATGCATATATGTGTGTGTGTGTGAAGTATATTTTTGTAGGTGAGTGGCTGGGTGGCTGAATGAGTAGGTGTTCAAATTTCTCTTCACTTCATATCACATTCTCTGAGTCCATGTCACAATCTCACTCTTACTCAAACTCACATACACAGACACACAGTTATGCTCTCTCACACTCATATGTCAGGACTGATTTCCAATCAGTCAGTGAATTGCTGTTCTTGTTATTTATGTCATTGTTATTGTTGTTATTATTGTTGTTGCCTCACTTCATCAAGGGAAGGAGGGGCAGAAGAGAACATAATATTTAGTTCATAGTAAAAAAAACAACCCCTAAAACAACAATGTGTGTGTGGGGGGGGTGTTGAGTGTAATTTACATTTGTCCCATCCAATACATGTTTTTACTGTAATGACTGATAAAACACATACACAAACATAGGTGCATGCAGTCACATGCACACCTCTTCAACTGACTAGCAACACACACACACACACGCACACATACACACACCCAGACACATAAATACAGACTGATGTATGCATGAGCATACACAAGCACATACACAAAACAATTTTATATTTAGAAAACATACATATACACCATCCATATATATATATATGTATGTATGTATGTATGTATGTATGTATGTATGTATGTATGTATGTATGTATGTATGTATGGGCTGAGGTGTATGCTTCATTTCTCTGTGTACTTTCTGTCTGTGACATGTACCCACTGGATGACCACAATCAGTCACTGCAAGCAGTAAGAGAGTAAAAGAGGTTCATATATATATATATATATATATATATGTGTATATATACATTATACTAGGTATAAATCGAAGGTTTAGCTGTCGCACAGCAAGTACTATTCGATTTGTAAGCATATATACATATATATATATATATATATATATATATATATATATATATATATATATATATATATATATATATATATATATATATATGTATGTATGTATATATATATATATATTTATATATATATATATGTATAAATATATATATATATATATATGTATATATATATATATGTATATATATATATATATATACATTATATATATATATACGTGTGTGTATGTGCATATGTTTGTTTGCATGTATATGTACATATATATATATATATATATATATATATATATATATATATATATATATGTCATGTCAGTGACACGGTACAGTGACCTTCCAAAACATTTTTTGGTTATCACTCCGTATTCCATTCTAATTCCATCTCATTCGAAAACTTTACATTCTTCCTCCCTCCCTTTCTTTCTTTCTTTCTTTCTTTCTTTCTTTCTTTCTTTCTCACTTTCCACCTTCCTTTCTTTCTTTCTTTCCTTTCCTTCTATCTTTCCATTTTTCCTTTCTTGTTTTGATTTGTTTTCCATTTTCCTTCTTGTTATCTCAAAGAGGGAACGTCTTGCAGTATCAAAGTCAGTCTAGCATTCTTTAAGGTGGTGTCGAGGGAGGCGGTTCATCTCTTGGATTATCATCCTCACTTGAGCTCTGCTGGTGGAACAAGATCCTCAAAAGATCTTGGATTCGGTTTGCACCAGGAAACGAGAAAGCCAATCCACTCTGTTGTTGACCATGGCGTTGCTGAAAAATTAGAAAAAAAAGATAAAGTTGTGGGTTATTTAAAGAATTAGACAGATATATGTATAGCATCATCATCACTAATTAAAATTTTTCCTGCTGGCAAGGGTTGATATATATATATATATATATATATATATATATATATATATATATATATATATATATATATATATATATATATATATATATATATATATATTATATATATATATATATATATATATATATATATATATATATTATTTGGTTAGCATCTTTACAGGGGTATATATATATATATATATATATATATATATATATATATATGCTTGGTGGTCACCGATCTGTCCAGCTCATTTGTCTACCAGTATATCATGAAACAATTATACATCTTCTATGTATTTTATCTGAGGAGGACATGTTTTGCTTTATGTTATACATAA
>OZ024741.1:187607619-187630119 GCA_964016885.1 Eledone cirrhosa
TAGAAATGAGATGATAGGGACTGGGGTTCCTATCATTCCACTGTAAAGTGGTCGTGGTGGTGCCATGGCAAAAAAGCACCCAGCACTCACTGTAAATGGGGTTGGTGTTAGGAAGGGCATCCAGCTGTAGAAATCAAGCCAGAATCAGTTCCCGTCCCACCCTTGCAAGCAGGGAAAAAGCGGACGTAAAATGAAATGATGATAAATGAAATGATGTTTCCGAAGAAGACGGTTTAATCGAACCTAGATATGATGTCTGATAGTACACAGTTATATAACTACTATAGATCGGTCAATATGTCAATATCATCAACCCTCCGACACGATCGTAAAATAACTTGTAAAACTTGTTCATTATAGTCCTCCAAGCCATAACAGAGAAGTTTAAGACTGGCTGTCCATGGGAACTTCTCTATCCTGACGATCTGGTTCTTATAGCAGAATCAGTAGAGGAGCTAGAGAATAAATTCTGGCTATGGAAACAGCAGTTGGAATCAAGAGGACTGAGAGTGAACCTAGCTAAGACAAAAGTGTTGATGAGTAGAAAAGAGGACAAAACTCTGATTCCGTCAGGGAAATGGCCATGTTCGATATGCAGAAAAGGAACTGGCATAAATTCTATAAAATGTACATGATGCAGATCTTGGGTACACAAGAGATGTAGTGGGATAGCAGGCAAACGAACAGGTAGGGAGAAATACGTATGCAGTGAGAAATACGTATGCAGTATAGGGAAATTTGACAGTAGAAGTCGCATTGATAGACACATTTTTCAAATGCAGGTGGGTGCTATAGAAGTGGTTGATAGCTTCCAGTACTTAGGTGATCAGATTAGCATGGGAGGAGGGTGTTCTGAGGCCATAGTATCTAGAATAAGGACGGGTTGGTAGACGTTTAGGGATCTGCTTCCTCAGTTGACAAAGAGGGGTTTCTCCCTGCGTATGAAAGGCCGGTTATATGATGCCTGTGTGAGGAGCGCGATGCTGCATGGTAGTGAGACATGGGTAGCAACTGCAGAGGATATACGACGGCTGGAGAGAAATGAGGCAAACATGCTCCGTTGGATGTGCAATGTCAATGTGCGTGAACGACCGAGCATGGATGTATTGAGAGAGAAACTGTGTCTGAGAGGGATAGATTGTAGTGTGCGGGAGAGGAGACTGCGGTGGTATGGACATGTGATGCGCATGGAGGATGACCGATGGGTGAAGAAGTGTCAAGAAATGCCAGTTGAAGGAAGACGCGATAGAGGAAGACCACGAAAAACATGGGCGGAGGTGGTGAGAACAGACCTCAGATCGCTGAAGCTCACAGTGGAGATGACGAAGGACCGTGACAAGTGGAGAGATGCTGAATAGGACCCATCCCACCCTTGCAAGCAGGGAAAAGCGGACGTAAAATGATGATGATGATCATCATGTTATTAATGTACCAGGCATATACTAGGTTGGTTCAATTGACTTTAACAACTTGAATTTCTGGCCCTGTGCCAAAATTAGAAACCATTGGGTTAGAAGAGTCCTTAGAGCATTGGATAAATGCTTAGCAATGTTTGTCCCGGCTCTTTATGGTCTGTTTTGAGTTCAAATTCTGCTGAGCTTATCTTTATTCTGTTACTCATCCTTCTGGAGTGAATAAAATAAATAAGCAGTAAGTACTGAGGTTGGTATAAACATTAACCCTTTAGCATTCACATTACTCTATATTTACTATTGTATTTTCATAGTAAAGGCTTTACCTCACATAATTATCTCACATAATATTGAATCTACAAGATTTTGATATTATTTATTTTGGCAACAGTACCTTAATGTCAATATGAGTGGCCAGTTACGGCCGATTTGAACTGAAAGAGGTGAGAGAATTCTGACTGGATATGGCCGGTTTAATTGCTAAAGAGTTAAGTAATATAAACCTCCCTAAAAAAGACAGGATGGCTATGGCTGAAGTGCCCTTTATCATATGGCAGCTTAATTAGAGCTGACCTGAGATTAAACAGCAATGACATCATCACCACTACTACAACAAACATCACAAACATAAAACACTGGAGATCATAGAAAATTAGAAAATATATTTTCCACAAATCACACCCTACCATCTTAAATAGGGTATAGGATATTAAATAATTGTTTCTATTTTTGGCACAAGGCCAGCAATCATACCAGTGCATTACTGATACTTTATTTTATCGACCCCGTAAGGATGAAAGACAACGTTAACCTCGGCGGGATTTGAAATCAGACCATAAAGGGGCGTAACTCTATGCTGCAAAGCATGGTGTCTGACGCTCTACCAATACTGGGTATATTAGATAATTGTTTCTACTTTAGGCACAAGGCCAGCAATTACCCAATGCATTACTGGTACTTTATTTTATCGACCCTGTAAGGATGAAAGGCAAAGTCAACCTCGGTGGGATTTGAACTCAGATCGGAAAGGGATGTAACTATGCTGGAAAGCATGGCGTCCGGCCCTCTACCGATACTTCCAATCCACCACCCTGGGTATATTAGATAATGTGACTTTAAATGTACTAATATGAGATGGCGATGGCTGGAATACTTTATGTCATAGATCCTCTCAATTATAACTAACCCGGGGCTAAACAACAAAATTAATACATACAAATGTGTGTGTGTGTGTGTGTGTGTGTGTGTGTGTGTGTGTGTTTCTGTGTATGAATGGTTCGTGGCCAGTTCAGTTTTGCAATTTGAATGTTGTGCCAATGTCTTCCCTATAAACGGTCATGACTGGCTTACCGCCTCTATGGTGTCAAGTCATGTACCACTGAAAGTTGAAATTACTACTATACTAGCGGTATAGTAGTAATTCAGAGTGGTGTGGTGTATAGCTAATTGGAACTCTCCATTCCAAGGAGACTAATCACCGCTAAAGATGTGGCTCAACCCACTTGGATAATGTTTACTAACATTACCTAATTCCTGTGCATGGTAGTTCCATTCGGACTGCCGCTAACACACGGAGTGGCAGAAACTAATACATTGGGCCAGGACTGGAAAATCAAATTTTCTGCCTGCACAAAATCGTTTTTTTCACTAATTACTGGATAAGCGTGAACTCTAATTTTCTTGGGTTGGTCCCTTAATGATAGCTTCATTTCATCATTGTTATTATTATTTTTACACACACGCACACACACACACATATATATAGTATAAAGAGACGGGACCCAACGGCTGAGCTCTTGTCATGCAATTTCATCAGCTAGCTCTAGACTATCTCTCTCTCTCTATATATATATATATCATCATCATCATCATCATCATCATCATCATCGTTTAACGTCCGTGTTCCACGCTTGCATATATATATATCTTTACATATATATATATATATAGGAACCAGTAAGACCCCGACAGCTGAGCTCAAGCCGTTTCGACGGCTAATTCTGGACTCATTATTAGAATTAGCCGTCGAAACGGCTTGAGCTCAGCCGTCGGGGTCTTACTGGTTCCTATTACCCACTCTACTACCCCAAGTATTGAGTACTTTGGTGCGTTATGGTCCACCTGGTTCCTTACCACATTTCCTTTGTTATATATATATATATATATATATATATATATATATATATATATATATATATATAGATATATATATACCTTTACATATACATATGTATATATACCGTATTTCCCGACGCCGAAGACGCTTCGCCCTCAAGGACGCACCCTAATTTTGACAACCTAAAATTTAAATAAAGATAATAAACAACCTTTGGTCTCCAGGACACATGGTAGATTTTTTTAGACTTATCTTAGGAAAAAAGTAGTGTCTTCGACGCTGGAAAATACGGTATATATATATATATATATATGTATATATATATATATATATATATATATATGTATATATATATATATATCACCATGACAACCACCATCTAACTACCCCTTACACAACATCGCAATGCAAGGCATAAATGGTTGTGTGAGTTGGCAGACAGATAAAGTAGGAGGATATGAGGGGAGGGGGAATTTAAGAATTTTGTTCAAACATTGGAATTCCATACAAAATAATTCTCTCTCATTCTTAAAGCCTTTCTTTCCATTTCTTTCTTCCTATCCCCACAATTTTTATTCTATCAGTCTATTTACCTATTGGTTTGTCTCCCCACTTTTATGAGATTATCTCTCTCTCTCTCTATATATATATATCTATCTAACTGTCTGTCTAACTCGCCCCCCCCTCTCTCTCTCTTTATATATATATATATATATATATATATGTACACACAATATCTATCTAGCTTTCTCCATCTCAAAAAATGTTCCTTCCTCTTTACGTAATTTATCTTTCGATTTCATCTCTTATCTCTCATTCTATCTTCTGTTGAAGAATGTGTCTCCAAAATGTAAGACTCTCTTTCTATTATATCAAGCGTTAAACTAATGTACTTCTTCATAGTACTGGGCTGTTTGCTTTGTTGATTCCATTTACATTATATATATATATATATATATATCATCATCATCATCATCATCATTTTACGTCCACTTTTCCCTGCTTGCAAGGGTGGGACGGGAACTGATTATGGCTTGATTTCTACAGCTGGATGCCCTTCCTAACACCTACCTCATTTACAGTGAGTGCTGGGTGCTTTTCTGCCGTGGCACCTCCACGACCACTTTGCAGTGGAATGATAGGGACCCCAGTCCTATCATCTCATTTCTACAGCTGAGTAAACTGGAGCAATGTGAAATAAAGTGTCTTGCTCAAGGAAACAACACATCACCCGGTCTGAGAATTGAACTCACAACCTTTCGATTGCGAGACCAATGCTCTAACCACTAATATATATATATATATATATATATATATATATATATATATATATATATATATATATATGTATATATATATATAAAAGGAAAATGATAAAGAGAAAAGGGTTTGAAAAGCACACCTGGTATATATATAAATGATCTTTATAATATGTACAAAGATGGATGCTAAAAATTCATGTTAGCAAAGCCTGTTTCCCAGTTTTGCATTATCAAAACATTTGTTATTAGGTTAAATTGTTTTTTTCATTGAAACTCCTGCATGCTGATTCTCTCTCTCCCTCTCTCTCTCTATATATATATGATATATATATAATATATACATATATATGATATTTATATATATATAATGGAAGCACATGGCTTAGTGGTTAGAGCATTGGCCTTGCAATCGAAAGGTTGTGAGTTCAATTCTCAGACCGGGTGATGTGTTGTTTCCTTGAGCAAGACACTTTATTTCACATTGCTCCAGTTTTCTCAGCTGTAGAAATGAGATGATAGGGACTGGGGTCCCTATCATTCCACTGTAAAGTGGTCGTGGAGGTGCCACGGCAAGAAAGCACCCAGCACTCACTGTAAATGAGGCTGGTGTTAGGAAGGGCATCCAGCTGTAGAAATCAAGCCAGAATCAGTTCCCGTCCCACCCTTGCAAGCAGGGAAAAGGGGACGTAAAATGAAATGATGATGATGATGATATATATAGAGAGAGAGAGAGAGACGGGGGGGGGGAGAAAATAAACATTAAATGGTGAAGGTGATAATGATATATATATATATATATACATATATATATGGTGTCACAATTATAGGCTGCCAATACATGACACAGAGTGGTTAGCATTAGCAGGGGCATCCAAACAAAAGATTCATGACAAAATAGAACATATGAGCAAGACAAGGTCATCTGATTTGTGAAGTTTCTACATGTTCACCTATCAAATTCATGCAAACACATGGTAAATAAACAAAAAAAATGGTGATGTTGCTGCTACTCATGATAACGATAATATATACATAGGTATTTATGTATATATATATATATATATACATATATATATATATATACATGTATATATATTTGTGTGTGTGTGTGTCTGTGTGTGTAGAGAGAGAGAGAGTAAATATTTATTGTAAGTACAGACTAAAGTTTAAGCAAAGAATAGCAGCTTTCATCCATAACAGGATCTCCCGAAGATCCCATTAAGGGTGAAAGCAGTGATTCTTTGCTTAAACTTTAATCTGTACTTATAATAAATAAATCATCACCATCATCATCATCATCATCATCATCGTTTAACGTCCATCTTCCACGCTTGCATATATATATAGATATATAATAGATAGATAGATAGATAGATAGATAGATAGATAGATAGATATGTATGTGCATGTGTGTGTGAGCATATGTATGTACAAATAGGTAAGTATATATATATATATACATACACACACACTGTTGACTGATTCACACTGGTATGAGCATATATCACTGGTATGCATATTAATAACCCCAGAGAGATAAAAGACAATATATTTCAGCCATCGTTTGAATTTAAACCAAATACAAATAAACAACTGAACAAATAAATCCATTACTATCTACTACATCTTAATATCAATTATAAAGATTGATTTGGAGGTCTTAATTCCTTTCCCAAATCTGTGAGTTTCTGTTATATAATGTATTTAAAACTGAATCTACACAGAGTTTTCTCTTACACTACTGCAAACGTATTGTTGTGTCAGAGTAGAAAATATCACTGAACTCTAGAAAATACCACTTCACTGTAATAACCACTGTTGTAATATATAGAAAATACTGCTGCACTATGGAAAATACTGCTGCACTATGGAAAATACTACTGCACTATAGAAAATACCACTGCTTCATAGAAATGACGACACTGTGTCAGTACAAAAAAATAACTACATCATAGAAAAACTATTACTCCTCCAACATAATAAATATTTTGTTGCATCACTAGAGAACTTTGCATTACATTCCACACATTAAGAATGAAGAACTGGATAGTAGAGAGAGAGAGGGAGAGAGAGAGTGTGTGTGAGAGAGAGAGAGGGTGAGAGAGTATGTGAGAGAGAGAGAGAGAGGCAGCTATATTGGTGCTCAGTGTACACACACACACACACACTTCATTATTGCATCACTTCACACAACTTATGCCGTACACGATAACAGAGCTTTAACATAGCAACTACACTGGGCTAGATGTAGCAGCTAAAATTTATCTCAATATACAGCCTACTGTCTGCATAAAAAACGGAAAAGCACATTGATTAATGTATTCCTAGATACATTATGTCAGAAAATGTAAAATGAGATAGTTATGGTTCGAACTCTATATCTGAATATAAAGACTAGCTGGTCATGGCTGGAATATATTTGATCATTGGCTCGATGTATTAAAGGTGAACTGGGGCTAAACAACAGCATCAGCAACTTGTGTACCCTACTACTTCATAAATTCACAAATCTAGCAACAGCTGCATCAGAAAGTACACTAGCATGAAAAAGTATTTCCAACTGCACTATTGCTGCATTAAGAGCACAGTGGCACTCTTATTACATCAACAGTGCAGTTGCACTATTGCTGCAATACAGTATACTTAAGAAAGGTAAAGTGTTTTGATTCACATATGAGGGAAAATAGAGCAGTGTGGTTAGTTTAATATGGGTAATATGCAGTTTAAAATGTGTTTCATCCATATAATATATTTTGTTGCATCACTAGAGAACTTTGCATTACATTCTACACATTAAGAATGAAGAACTGGATAGTAGAGAGAGAGAGGGAGAGAGAGTGTGCGTGAGAGAGAGAGAGAGAGAGGGAGAGAAATATATATATATATATATATATATATATATATATATATATATATATATATATTCGGTGATGTGTTGTTTCCTTGAGCAAGAGACTTTATTTCACATTGCTCCAGTTTACTCAGCTGTAGAAATGAGATGATAGAGACTGGGGTCCCTATCATTCCACTGCAAAGTGGTCATGGAGGTGCCACGGCAAAAAAGCACCCAGCACTCACTGTAAATGAGGTTGGTGTTAGGAAGGGCATCCAGCTGTAGAAATCAAGCCAGAATCAGTTCCCGTCCCACCCTTGCAAGCAGGGAAAAGCGGACGTAAAATGAAATGATGATGAAATGATGATGATATATATATATATATATATTATATATAGCTATATACATGTATATATATATATATATATATATATACATGTATATATATATATATAGTAATAATAATAAATTTGAAGGCTAAAATCCAAAGAGGGCTCGATAAGGATAAATATATATCAAATATATAAGAACCGTAAAGCAAATATTTATTAAAATAACAGATTAAAGTTTAAGCAAAGAATCGCTGCTTTCACCCTTTTAGTTTCAGAAGATCCCGTTAAGGGTGAAAGCAGCGATTATTTGAATAAATATATATATATATATATAACAGAGGAGTTGTGGTAAGGAACCAGATGGACCATAATGCACCAGAGTACTCAATACTTAGGGTAGTAGAGTGGGTAATAGGAGAAAGTATGACCCCGACGGCAGAGCTCAAGCCGTTTTGATGGCTATTTCTGGACTATTTCTTAGACGGTATATATATATATATATACCGTCTAACCCATGCTAGCATGGAAGATAGACATTAAACAATGATGATGATATATATAATTGTTTCTACTTTTGACACAAGGCCAGCAATTGCCCCCAGTGCATTACTGATGCTTTATTCTATCAACCCCATAAGGATGAAAGGCAATGTTAACCTCGATGGGATTTGAACTCAGAATGTAAAGGGCCGTAACTCTATGTCGCAAAGCAAGGTGTCCGACACTCTACCAATACTGCCAATCCACTGCCCTGTATATCAAATAATAAAGGAATGTAACTGTCCAAATCAGTCCAGCTTACCAACATGTAGTGTTTAGTATTATGGGTTGTGGTCAGAGTCAGATTTAGGCATAAACTAAATAGGTCACAACAACAGAAGCCTCAAAATGATTAAAAATCATTTATGTTTTTAACTTTTGTGACAACTTTTGGTTAATCTTTTAACATGAGGCCTCCAGCATTTATATGCCGAAAGGGTGATGTTTGTAAGTCTGGATGTTGCACTCTCTGTTATTCTTGTTGTATTGCAGACAGGTAATTGGTCAAGCAACTAGGGATGACTGACAGATCTCCTGAAAGGAAGCTGCAGTAGAGGAAGACCAACAATGACCTGGGCAGAAATGGTTAGAGCTGATCTCAAACTTCTGAACCGCATAGTGGCATTGATGAAGGAATGCATCATGGAGAGAGGTTGAGCTGGAAAGGACCTAGCCAACCCATGCAAGCATAGAAAAGTTAACATAAAATGATGAAAATGATGGTATACCATGTGTCAACCTTACTGAGGCATACTTTGACATACAGAGCTAAATAGTAAGTGCTGCAGTTTGACTTTTTACACATACTGCACTCTCTTCACTGACCCCTTAATTTCTGTACACCTGCTGTTTTTTTGTATATTATCATTGATTAGTCAGACAAAGAGGTAAGGAAGAAGGGAAAGAAGAAAGTACCATCAAACTAGAAACCTATCCCAAATGGGTGACAGATTAAGTCTACTGCAACAGGATTTGAACTCAGAATGCAAGGAGCTGGAACAAATACTGCAAGCATCTAATTCAATGTCATAATGATTCTGACAATCCATTTCACTGTTACTCTATCTATTGACTCTGGGAAGATGGAAAGCAAAGTTGAAAATAGCAGGATTTCAACTAAGATCACATGGATCCAAGATAAACACAACAAAGTATTTTGGTTAATATTCTAACAACTCTGTTAATATTCTATCACTAACTGTTGTTGTTGTTGTGTAACCAACCCCATGTCAGATTTGATGAAGCAGTTGTGTGATGCCGAGGTGTTAACCAAGCAGCTTAAGCATGGCAAAGAGATCTGTTGTTCCAGATCTGTTCATCTGTAGACACTGGATTAGAGAGCGGTGATAGGCAAGGTGGTCTTGGTTATAATGCAATAGTTGCTGTTCCAGATACAACTGATTTTTACATAAAAGTAATTATACAGTCAGAGACCATTGTAGTAGTGATAGGAGATAGAGAATGATGAGAGGGCACACCTCAAGGGAAGGTAAAGTGTATGGTGAAGTGTGTGAGGCTTTGTTTATAAGGTGGATGACCTCTCATAGTCTTATGGATAAATCAAGAATGTGTATATGCATCTGTATGATTGCTTATGTACACATCTGTTTGTGAATGCAGCATGACTGAATGGTTTAGAGGTTCAGTTTACACTCATTAGGTTCCAGGTTCAATCCCACTGTGAAGCATCTTGGGCAAGTGCCATTTACCATAGCCTCAGGTCATTCCATACCATGTGAGAGAAAATTGGTAGATGAAAACTGTTTGGAAGCACATCAGATGAACTGTACCCGTAATTCAAAGGCCCAGCTGTGTCACACACTGTCATGCTGAGTATTCCTGAGAATTACAGTAAAGATACACACATCTGTAGAATGCTCAGCCACTTACATGTTAATTTCCTGATCTGGCTGTGCCATTGATTGAACAACAGGAACAATCATCATTGAGACTGACAGAGGTTCATCAATTCAGTTTGATGTGTATGTTGATGGATTGTGTGTGTGTGATGTATGGACCCTGATATGAATAGGTTTATCAGTGCAGAAGAAAGGTCACCATTATCATCATCACTACCACCACCATTGTGTGCATTTGAAACACTGAATAACTAGCAATAGGTTTTAGTGTATTATTGAACCAAGTTCAAACCCTATCAACAGTAGAGTAGGTAACCAATGAAATAAGGTCTTGAGCTCATTTTTGAGAGCAGAAACTCCATATTAGAACTGACTCAGTCCATATCAGAACTGACCGGTCCAACTCATGTCACTAAGGAAGTTGATGGTGATGATGATGATGATGGTGATGACAATGATGATGATGATGATGATGATGATGATGATGATGATGACGATAATGATGATATGATGACGACGATGATGATGATAACATTAGGATAACAACAATTATAACAACAATTTCAATGTCTCTCCTTGACCTTCATCTGAAACTCTCCAAAATTTAATCCCCCCCCCCCTCTCTCTCTCTCTCTCTCTCTCTCTCTCTCTCTCTCTCTCTCTCTCTCTCTCTCTCTCCAATCCACAAACACTTGATTCAGTCAAACCCACTTACTTTTACTCCATTCCACACACTTGACATAGTCCCACTCACACTCAAACCACTATCACTAGTGCCATCATCATAACTATTTTCATCATTAACACATGCCATCATCACCATTACTTATTAACATCATCATCACTGTTGTTATCACTATCACCACCACCACCACCACCACCACCACCACCACCACTACCACAATCAGCATTATCATCATCATCATCATCATCATTACCACTGTTGTTATCACTATCATTATCAACATCACCATCGCTATCACCACCATCATCATCAACACTACCACCACCATCATCATTATCAACATCATTACCAACATCACCACCACCACTATCATCATCATCATCATCATCATCATCACCAATATTAGTCATCAACATTTTCATTATGATCACCAATGTCATTAGCATCAGCATCAGCATCACTTTTACCATCATTACTCTTATATCACCATCATCATCATCATCATCACCATCACCACCATCAGCCGCCGCCAGCACCACCACCACCACCGCTACCACCACCACCACCGCTGCCACCACCACCAAAGTATGGTAACTGCAACACCACCACCACCACTGCTGCCACCACCACCACTACCACCACCACCACCGCTGCCACCACCACCAAAGTATGGTAACTGCAACACCACCACCACCACCACCACTGCTGCCACCACCACCACTACCACCACCACCACCGCTGCCACCACCACCAAAGTATGGTAACTGCAACACCACCACCACCACCACCACTGCTGCCACCACCACCACTACCACCACCACCACTGCTGCCACCACCACCAAAGTATGGTAACTGCAACACCACCACCACCACCACCACTGCTGCCACCACCACCACTACCACCACCACCACCGCTGCCACCACCACCAAAGTATGGTAACTGCAACACCACCACCACCACTGCTGCCTACTTGCCAGATTCATAACCCTTTAAACACCCTTACACACACACACACACATATAAACAATCACAACACTCACACACACACACTCAACAATACACACATACAGACAGGAAGGAAGATGGAAATAGGTGGAGGGGGAAGGGAAGATAGCAACAATAAGAGAGGAGAGCAGAAGAATAGCAGGAGGGAGGGCAAAGAGGTGTCATTGGGAGGGGCTGCACGGCGGGGGGGGGGGCGACATAGGGAGAGATGTAGAGGTGGTGGGGGTGGCGATAGGGTGGAAGAGGAGGGAGGAAGGGAGAGAGTGATGAAGAGGCTGGGATCATGGATGCTGGGCAGATGTAAACACATGCCTGGCTGACACGTCACTTTGTTTACAACAATTTCAGCCAGTCAGTCCAGAAATATTCACACACACACACACACACACACACACACACACACACACACACATATAGACAAAGACAGACATACACATATAGACAGACACATACTAAAATGCAAACACACACATACACACAGAGGCTCACATACAGTCACAGACAGAGAGGCTCACATACAGTCATAGACACATACACATACACATACACAGAGGCTCACATACAGACACAGACAGAGAGGCTCACATACAGTCATAGACACATACACATACAGAGAGGCTCACATACAGACACAGACACATACACATACACATACACAGAGGCTCACATACAGATACATACAGGTGGAGATGAGGTTAGGATGTAACCCATTCCAAAACTTAGATTACAACACTGTACTGTATCACGACTACCACCACCACTACCACCACTACCACCACTGTTCATCAAACCACATTGCACCATACAGTATACTGCCTGCTGAAGACCTTCAGCAACATACCGCAAGCCCTAGTGCAATTCACAGACACAAACTGTACATCACTACCATTTGCACACCCAACACCACCACCATCACCGACACCGTCACCATCACCGTCACTATTAACATTACCATCACCATCACCATTAACATCATCAGCTTCACCATTACTATCACCATCACCATCGCCATCACCATCAACCATCGCCATCACCATCGCCATCACCATCACCATCGCCATCACCATCAACCATCACCATCACCATCGCCATCACCATCAACCATCACCATCGCCATCAACCATCACCATCACCATCGCCATCGCCATCGCCATCACCATCAACCATCGCCATCGCCATCACCATCACCATCGCCATCACCATCAACCATCGCCATCAACCATCGCCATCACCATCACCATCACCATCGCCATCACCATCAACCATCGCCATCAACCATCGCCATCAACCATCACCATCACCATCACCATCACCATTGCCATCATCATCAACATCATCGTCATCGTCATCATCAGAAAATAGAAAAAGTGTCAAGCCAGCAGACGGACTGACAGATATATTGAGATGTAACAAAAGGGAGTTCTCCACCAACACCACTACCAATATCATCCCTAACCCTCATCATCACCATTATCATCATCAAAGTTGTCACCAAGACTATACACATCATCATCATCATCATCATCATCATCACCACCACTGTTACTACCATCCTACCATCCTACCACCATGATCATTAATCTAGGAGACATTCAGAGAATTGTTGGGACAAACATACAAGCAGACTGATAGACAGATAGACTGAGGGATGGATACAGTAAACAGAAGTGGGGTGGGGTGGGGGGTCGGGGGTCGCAAAAACACCACCACCACCACCACCACCACCACCACCCTACACACATATCTGCTCCTCTTTCTCTTTATTTATCTTTCTACCAGCACCACTACTACCATTATCACCATCACCCTACCATCCTCCAGAGCCTACCACAAACAAAAGTTACCATCTCTAATACTATCTCAATAAGATGCCACAGACAGACAGATATTACAGAAAAATAAGAGACAATTAGAGAGACAAAAGGAGAGAAGTGAGAGAGAGGAAGAGTAAAAGGAGAGAAAGCTGACAAAAGAAATTGGATGAGAGAGTGAGGAGAGGACTGAGGAAACACAAAGCAAAAAAATGTCAAAACATATTATTCCTGGCCTCTGGGACTATCCACACACACAAACACACATTCATATATATATATATCTTCCACTAGGATAGGAGTAAATCAGAAAAAAGCAATATTTGAAGAATATGGTCAGCTGGAATTTGTAGATGGCATAGTGTTGCTTAACTCAACAGGGGAAGGGGTGATCCCCGACTTGAGCTTGATGAGTTTGATGCCGGGTGCTTCATGGCTGGAATGAAAATCGGTGCTGCAAAAACTCAGACACACATCTTCTCAAGGAAGCATGTGCAGTGTACTCTATACGTGAATGGATTTCCACTGAAGCAGGTGGAGAAGTATCTCGGAGTCATGTTCACGAGTAATGGAAGGCAGGAGGCTGAACTGAGTGCAAGAATAGCAGAAGCTGGTGAGGTAATACATCAGCTTCAGCATTCGGTAGGGAGTTAGGTGTAAGCACCAAACTCGCTATCTTCAATTCAGTATTTGTGCCAACCCTTACCTATGATCATGAATATTGGGTAATGACAGAAAAAATATGATTGCGAATACAAGTGGTCAAAATGAGGTTCCTCCGAAGTGTCTTTGGAGTAATGTTACTTGATAGAGTGCGTAGCTCACAGACCACAAAGTTACTCCAGGTAGAGCTGCTACTACTTCTCCGAATTGAGGGATCACAACTCTGATACTATGGGCGTGTGGTTAGAATGTCTCAGATCCTAAACAAGATGGTTGGATAAAATCCATGAGCTCAGCTGGTCTCACTTAGGGATCCAGCCAGACCAGTTGGAAATGGTTACTTCTGACAGGACTCGCTGGAAGGAGTGTGTGAGGACTCTTCCCCCATGATCCTATCAGGAGGAGGAGTAGGATAGGAGAAGGAGGAGGAGGAAGGGGAGAAGGAGGAAGAGATTTTCTTAGGCAATAGAATAGAATGCTTTACGATATTCCTTTCCGCTCACTGAGTTCGAAACCCATCAAAGTCAACTTTGCCTCTCATCCTCTGGCGGTTGATAGAAAAGTACCTGACCAATACTGGGAGTTGATTTATCCTCTATATCCCTTTCCCACTCTTTCTCCTTCCCTGGAAAAAATTGGCTGTGTTCAAACCTGTAGAGGGAATGAGCTTTGCCAGGTTTTAAATACCTAAGACACACCATATGTCACTGTGGTACCCCTACAACTACAGATATTGCAGCTCCATACAAATATTGTTTCATAAAAGGGTGGACAACAATTTTGCAATGCAACTACATGGTCTGGGTTTCAATTCCACTGTACAGCACCTGAGATGCAGAGGCGTAACTAGGGCATGGTAAGCATGACATGTGCCATGGCATCACATGAAGGGGGGGTTCCACTTTGACTAGGAGCACGTTCTATTAAAGTCAAATGAGCCTCGTTGGAGAGTGAAAAAAGTAACTCCTTCAGATGTATGATCTATCTCTGGTTATCATGGGTGAGAACTCTATGGTGCCTAGATCATTAAACCATTTATATAAATTATTAGGCCCAAAGGTAAAAATACAGTGCTGGGCAAGGGCGCAATTTCACTGCTTGCCATAGGTGCTATTTTCCTTAGTTGTGCCTGTCTTCTACTATAGCTTCAGCAAGGGTTCAACAGTTCAAATTGGGAGAAAGTGATGAGTAATTGAGTACATTTTATCATGCCATAAGCATGGACTAAATTGTTTTGTCTCTACATTTCACTTTGTCTACAGTGAGAACACATACAGCAAAGGATCCTATTCAACCCTCAAACAATTCCATCAGTCTATCAGGAATCTATTTATTATAAACCTTGGAAAAATGAAAGTTGACAAACACTTAATAATGACTACATTAGATATAACTTATAACTCAAAATTCTTGATTATTTTCAAAAAAGAAATATGGTAACAAAATTCTTGATTATTTTCAAAAAAGAAATATGGTAACAAATGGGTTAATGACTCAATTAGTTAGCAGCCTTAACTGGAGTTGACTTGGTGTATTTTGTGATAATATAAGATCTGTAAATGTCAATGTTAATGTCAATTCAAATGACTACACACCAGTCCATATTTTTTGGTCTATATCAATTATAGTTGTTATTATTGATATTATTATTATTGTTATTAATATTTTTAGTAATCAGCAGTGGATTGACAAAATCATTGAAATGGACGACTCAGTTTCAATGAGTGTTCCAGTTGTTCAATCCATGGCAAAAAATCCAGCTTACTCATGAAATTAACATACAAGTGGCTGAACATTCCACAGAAACATGTACCCTTAACCCATTTAACCCTTTAGCATTCACATTACTATATATCTACGATTGTATTTTCGCAGTAAAGGTTTTACCTCACATAATTATTCACATTGAATCTATGAGATTTTGATGATTTTATTATTTACTTTGAAAACAAGACCTTAACATCAGTATGAGTGGCTAGTTATGGCCGGTTTTAACAAAAAGAGGTGAGAGAATTCTGGCTGGATATGGCCTGTTTAAATGCTAAAGGGTTAAACCGGACATATCCGGCCAGAATTCTCTCACTGCTTTCTGTTCAAACCGGCTGTAACCAACTAATGTTAAAGTATTGTTCTTAAAATAAATGATATCAAAATCTCATGAATTTGATATTATGTGAGATAATTATGTGAGCTAATCCTTTTACCATGAAAATATAATAGTAAATATAGAGTAATGCAAATACTAAAGGGTTAATGTAATTCTCAAGAATATTCAGTATGAGACTGTATGACAAGGCTGGTTCTTTAAATTATAGGTGCAATGCATCAAAATCTTCCAAACAGTTTCTCTCTACCCTATTTCACTGAAAAGATGTGGGTCAACCCAAGGCTATTATGGTAAATGACACTTGCACACAGTGGGATCAAACCCAGGGTCACATGATTTGAAGCAAACTTCATAAACATTGAGCCATGCTGTGTTCATGACAAAATCGTTAGGGTCAAATAAAACACTTTGCTATATTGTTCAAGTTCTTTACATTTTGATTTCAAATCCAACCAAGGTGAACTTTGCCATTCATCCTTTTGGAGTTAATAAAGTAGAAGTCGAAAGCAATGGATTCGAGGAATCGTTGGAGTATTGAACAAGATGCCTTCCCATATCTGTTTCAAAACTATGTTCTGAGTTCAAATTCTATCTCCTTCCTATTACCTGTTTCCTCATGGCAGGAAATGGGTTATTTTGGGATGTGCGTAATTATTGTGATGCCAGGCTTACACATTGATGATAACATCCCTGTTACATTAATAAAGCAAGCAGACTCTGCATAAAGCAGGATAAACAATAGGACAAAAAAAAAAAAGGTTCTGAAGTCAATAGAATACAATACATACTAGTAATACACTGGAGGTCATGTTATAAATGTGAAATTTAATACTTAAAACAATATAAATTTGTTTTAGTGGAAGAAAAATAAAATACTAATATTGAAAATACTACAAAGATAAAAAATATACATGACTGTAAATTATTCTATCGACACCTGGAAGGTAAATTTAGGCCAAAGTCAACAATAGTGTGATGAGAACCTAAATAAACAAAGCTGTACACTGTAAAGATATTTTAGTCTCATACACAAACACATGGTTTGAATTTATCTCAACAGGCCTGATACACTTTTTTCTTTCTCACATTGGTGATTATCATATGTAATTTCATTTTAAATACACATACACATCATCATCATCCTTTTTGTCATTACTCAATGCCAATAGCACCTGCCATCAAAAACCAACATCACAAATAAAACCACCAATACTATCACCATCATCATGATCATCATCACCACCACCTACACTACCATGATCATCACCTTCATTATCATTTTAAATCCATTATTTTTCCATGCTTGCATAGATTGGAGTCTTCTCCAGCACAATATCTCACCACTTTTTACTATCATTTGTCATCTCCTTCGTGGGATTTAGTCTTTTGAGATGGGCTTTCACTACTTCTCATGCTTTAGTTGGTCTTCTACAGTTGCCTTTCACATGGATTAACTAGCACTTCTTTACCAAACTTTCGTCATCTACACACATCACATTTCTGTACAAATCCAGTCGTCTCTTTTCCACACTATATCTGATTCTTCTCATGCTAGGCTTTACTTTCAACTCCTTTGGGCAACCCTCTTTCATGCACACAGACATTACAAATTCAAAAGAGTATTTTTGCTTCATTTCTTCCCATCTTTTCCACATCCTCTGCAATCGATGCCCATGTCTCACTACCACGTTATATTTTACTTCAGATACAAACATCATAAAATGTCCCCATCACATGAAGAGAGAATCACTTTGTTACCAGCAGATGTAAAAGTTCCATGAACTTTTTCCACCCTGTTCTTTCTCTGACTACTATGCTTTCGGAACACCTTTCTCTACTGCTGATCTTGTTATCAAAGCAACAGAACCTATCAACTACTTCAAAAGACCCTTTTGAATATTTGAAAGAATTTATTTTAGAGTGATTTACTGTTAATTACTCCTGTGTACTAGCTATATACAAATTCTTTCTTTTCTGGCAGTCTGCCTGAGAACACATTGAGATAGGAATGAAAAAGAAAAGGAGAGAAAGAGAGGAGCAGTGGTCTGACAGAGAAGAACATATATATATATATATATATATATATATATATATATATACAACACTCATATATACATATTTACATATGGAGAGAGAGAGAGAAACAGATAAAGAGAGGAGATGATGTAGAGAGAAGGCATCTTTAGTTCTTTAAGTAGTTTGAAATGTTGATTCCATTGATGCGGTGAAAAACTAGCATCATATCCTAGCTGTATTGTATCTCTCATCTGTTTAATGTAATGCTACAACAAAATTTGTACATCTAAACATTGTCATTTTATGTGACCCTATATAAATAAACTATACAATATTATCTTTCATAAAAGCCTGTCATTTATATCTACTTAAACAATTGTATTTTCTGTATGGTTTTGGAAGAATTGGGTAAAATTGTAAAGGATTATCATGAGATTGGACTATAACTGCAATGTCAAATCTGTCCTAATGTATGACTCAGAATGCTAATGAGTGGTAAAAAGAAACATGAATAAGACCAATGCTTTCCACAATAGGTGCCTGGGGAAACTCTGCTGAATCTTCTGACCTAACAAAGAATCAAATGAAGAGCTGTACCACAAAACTGGTTGCAGCAATATGGTCCTTGAAATAAGACACCAGCAGCTCAAGTGGCTAGGCCATACTCTCAGAATGGACCAAGACAGAATACCAAAGGTAGATTAAAATGGGCACTTTGTGGAAAGCAAAAGCCTGTGTGACCAAAGAAGACCTTAGCCTAAAACAATTGAGAGTAAGCTGAGAGAAATACATTCTAGTTAGGAATGTAAGCCTCATTTCCCAAACAGGAAGAAGAGTATTAATAATTATTTCTAATTTAGGCATAAGGCCAGCAATTTAGGGAGAAGGGGAAGTCAATTACATCAACTCCTGTACATAACTGGTACTTTATTTTATTGACCCCATAAGGATGAAAAGACAAAGTTGGCCTTGGTGGGATTTGAACTCAGAATATAGGGATTTGTAACTAAATACCACAAAACATTTTGTTCAATGCTCTACTGATATTACTAATCCACTGCCCTAGAACAGTATAATCCCTTTAGCATTTAAACAATCCATATCTAGTCAGAATATTCTCACCTCTTTCTATTCAAACCGACTGTAACTGGCCGCTCATAGGTATTGTTCTCAAAATAAATAATATCAAAATTTCATAGATTTGATATTATGTGAGGTAAAGCATTTACTGTGAAAATACAATAGTAAATATCATATAGAGTAATGTAAATGCTAAAGGGTTAATAATAATGATACTAATCCTCAAAATAGATGTCTTTTTAGTTTCCTTTATTTATCTACTTTCTATGCAGGTTCACATTGGAGAAACCTTTAATTCATGTGAGCCATTCTTGGGCTTCTTATTGAAAGGCAGCATTGAACTTATAAACTAATGACTATTAAAAAGAGTCTGAAACATTTGGTTTTTAGTAGGTTTATTTCGCATTTTAATCAAATTTATAATAAAAAAAAAAATGAAGAAAAAATAATATAATGTCTAAATAAATATCACACAATTTTCCAAAAGGAAGATAGGAATAACAAAATTTCTTGAAACTCTTTAATGTTTTGTTTTTTTGGTTTGTTTTTAGGTTTTGTGTTTTTTTTGGTTTATTTTTGTCGTGTTTTTTTTCCAGAAAACAATTTTGTTTTGTTCATGAAAATATCTCATTCAATTATGTATGAATGCATTTACAATCCACTCCATTTTTCTAAGGCAAGATGGTGAACATTAGTGATTGAGTACTGGAGTAGATTATATTAGATAACTCATAGAGATGTTCTCAATTCAAAAGTGCTGTTATGGTTGAAGAATTAGAACACTAGTAAGTTATAGTATGTGTAGGGGTCAATGGTCCAAATGTTGACCTCACCCTTGCCATGTCCAATTTGTAGAGTTGATCATCTGCTAAAACACTTGATTGATTAGCTTTGTGCAACAGGAATGCTTTAATAGAGCTGGCTGGCATTGCCAAAAATAGCAGTACTGATAACTACTATGTTTCTTTAAACTCCACCAGAACAGAATCACAACTGAAGTTATGGAATCAATTTAAACAAGGACTGCTTTTCTCAGCCTTTAGAAGTTTTCCTGTTTCCAAAGGACGGAATTATACCATGCCATACATGGTGCTGCTGTCATCTAAATAGAGACTGGCACCTCTGCCATTCTGCATGGGGCATGTAGCAAAAGCTTTCTTTGTCTTGAGCCACCTTTAGAAAGTCAAAGAACTCGACTGACACACGCAGCTGGAGACTGACACAGAGAATCCTTTGGCAATTCCACGCTACATACGATTGTGGGTTTTAGCCATGGGTTCTTCAATTCTTGAACACTTCTGCGGCGTTTTTACCAAAGTAAAACTTATTTTCAGAAACACAGCCAAATGTTAGTATTCAAACTATTTTTGAAAGACTTCAGGTCATTTGGTATTTCCGTATTCTTCACCAATATTATATCTATGATACAAGTTTTAACTTTGGTTTCTCTCCTTCTTTAAATCCCTTTAATTTCCAATTCATTTTATATTTAGAAAAAAGGTGCCACAGGCTGTCAATGAATCAGGTAAATTAGACAGCATTAATTGTTATTTCCAATTGCCAAAATCAGAGTAACAGTGGCCGAAAGTCTGCAGATGAGACTGAAATTGACCAAGTCTGCAGAGACATGCATATTCCATCTACTTACTTGGTGGTGTGAGTGGTTGCGATTCTGGTAATACTCATCACTAATTCTTCGCAGTTCCTGACCAATTGCACGGATGTGTTCGTTCCGACGAAGAGGCACTTCAGGTAATGAGTGTGCCCTGTCCCGTGGTACTGGCACCAGATCTGGCAGTGGGTCTTGGCGTGGTGAGATGCTAGAATCTTCACCTTCAGAGTATAGCCGGCGTGCTACACCTGTTAGAGAAACACAAAAAGAAAAACAATTAAAGAAAAACAATAAACTGTATTTATTTTACAAAACAACAACAAATCAATTTTTAATAAAAACATTGTATATACCAATTTCTAATAACAAAAACATTGTATATATCTCACTCATAAATAATCTCATGGTCACTTATACATTGTATATATCTCACTGTATATATCTTTGTATATATATCCAACAGACCAGTGTCTGTCCTTAGGGCATCAACATTCTGTTGGAGACGCAGGACATGGCAGCGATAATGAGGGACAAAGACCGCTGGAGAGAACTCGTCCATGGATCTCGGGAATTTTACCCGCCTTAGAAATAGATATATACATTATATACATTGTATATATCTCACTGTATATAATATACATTGTATATATTTCACTGTATATATCTTTGTATATATATACATTATATATACGTTGTATATATCTTTGTATATATATACATTGTATATATCGCACTGTATATATCTTTGTATATATATACATTGAATATATCTCACTGTTTATATCTTTATATATATACATTGTATATATCTCACTGTATATATCTTTGTATATATATATATATATATATATATATATATATATATATATACATTGTATATATCTCACTGTATATAATATACATTGTATATATTTCACTGTATATATCTTTGTATATATATACATTATATATATACTGTATATATTTTTATATATATACGTTGTATATATCTCACTGTATATATCTTTGTATATATATACATTGTATATATTGCACTGTATATATCTTTGTATATATATACATTGAATATATCTCACTGTTTATATCTTTATATATATACATTGTATATATCTCACTGTATATATATCTTTGTATATATACATTGTATATATCTCACTCATACATAA
>OZ024741.1:187635119-187660119 GCA_964016885.1 Eledone cirrhosa
ATTTAACACGGGTTACGGAAGGCTTTTAGATAAATATAAGCACTTTGAAACAAGCACCATTGTATTGTAGAACCTGGAGCGGTTTGGTATCAAGAGTGTTAATGTATTAAATATTTAATTATTACTGAAATCTATTAATTATTCATTTTCATTAGTAAATAAGCAGATGATTAACAGACTGGTTTCAAAAGACCCCACAAAGTCAGCTACTGGAGTTGATTCATCATCGTTTCTCAGTATGGAAAAATTAATACCGGGCTTCCTTCATTTCCTTCAGTTTTAAATTATTATAGCTCCTAGCAGTGAATAATAATAATTGTTTCTAATTTAAGCGCAAGAGCAGCAATTGGGGTGGGGAGGAAGTTGATTACATTGACCCAGTACTTGACCGGTGCTTTATTTTATGGACATCCGGAAGGATGAAAGACGAAATTGACCTTGAGAGGATTTAGAATCAAATACAAAGACCATAAATTGTGGGCTTGGTATGTCTGGGAGAGGGAGTTGATTACATTAATGTCAATATTTTATTGGCAACCCTTTTATCGACCTCGAAAGGATGAAAAATTTAGGCGGGATTTGAACTAAATACTGCAAAGTATTTAGCATATTGCTTGCATTGAGGAGGCTCATAGCTTACTATTTGAAATGAGCAGATATTGTCAGACGGGGAGATCTCCCACCCACTTTGGGGTGGGTGAGGGAGATCTTCTCTTGTGAAAATAGGTATAGTTTTCATTATGCAAAATCTTCCCATTCTGCCTCATTTCTCTCCGTTTTGGGGCACTTTTTGTCATGATACTCCCCGTTTGGATTTTTAGAGGTTGGCAGGTCTGTATTGTTGCAGTAGTGATAGAAAAGATATACTGAAGATACAGCAAATTTCTGATCCAGTGATTATAGTATGGTGGTTAGTGAGTTTTTTGCCTATTAAATCTGTGTAGGTAGCAACTGCAGTGACCCAGATTCGTTGATCTTCGTCTTTGTATAGGACTACAACTGAAGTACTTTCTGGTCTTCAAGAGGAAGACTAACCACTGTGATGTTTTAAGCTTTCCAACATCAGACCTACCAACCTCTAAAAACCCAAACAGGAGTACCATGAAAAAAGGTGCCCCAAAATGGGGAGAAATTAGGCAAAATGGGAAGATTTTAGATAATGAAAGCTATACACATTTTCACAAGAGAAGACATCTTTCATCCACCCCAATAAGGGTGGAAGACGGGGTGAGTTGACAAGTCTTCAACATTCTAGAGGTCAGCAACCAATCAATGCTAGTGAATATTCTGGCAATGAAGAAAAATCATCCTAATCTTTATGTAACAGCAATGCTTCCAAGATATGAAAGCAGCGTTGTAATGTAGGTCATACAATGATAAACTGTCGAACAATTGCTATTCTTTTTTATTTTTATAAATTAGTCAGGAGGAAAGGGTCAGTGTCTATGACCATAGCAGGTCATTTCCTCACAGATTGGTGAGATTAATGAGGTTCATATTCAGTTTGAACATATATTATAAAGTCTTGTGGTGTAAGCAAATTTGGTAAATCAGTCGCGGGTACAAACAGCTACCTCGCAATTGGTTCTCTGATATCACTCACCGTGACTCATACTTTCATGATATTTGTTTGGGTTTTTTTTTACTATTTGCCGTGACAGCAGACATTTTTTTTTTTTTTTCACTTATGCCACCTGTCTGACAATGACCTTTGCTGTTTCTCCGTCTTAATTAAAATGAAGGCAGGCTTCGTTAGGGTGAAATCTCCTGTCTGTCTGTATATATATATATATATATATATATATATATATATTTATTTATTAAAATAACAGATTAAAGTTTAAGCAAAGAATCGCTGCTTTCACCCTTAACGGGATCTTCTGAAGCGATTATTTGCATAAACTTTAATCTGTTATGTTAATAAATATTTGCTCTACGGTTCTTATATATTTGATATATATTTATCCTTATCGAGCCCTCTTTGGATTTTAGTCTTCAAATTTATTATTATTACTATATATATATATATATATATATATATATATATATATATATATATATATATATATATATATATATATATGTTTTTTCCCGGGTTAAATCAGGGGTAACCACAGTAAGGTACTCCTCGATATATAGTATAGTATATACAATATTTAATATAGAAATGGCTTCGACATGACGAACTGTTTCATTCGAGTGAAATCATCAGGAAAGCCCTGTGGCAGCCATTTCTATATTACATATATATATATTCTTATTTGCCTATTCCAGACTATAAAGACGATATTGCAAACGAGATAGTGTTTTAGTCGATTGACTTCTTATCTTTAGTTCTTCTGTTTGTTTTAGCCCTCACTGCAACGGCCATGCAGGATAACCAAGTTTAGAGTTCAATATTTTATGTTGACTGAGTATGTCCAATATATTTGCTTGGCTTTCATTTGTTTTTGGTAGATCAACAAGTAAGTCGTGACCGCTCCGTTTGTTGGTTGTAGTGACCTCGCGTTTAGTATGTCTACCTCTTCAGTTCCAATTTGATTTTTTTAAGCGGGTTTCTTTTTAGCTTTTATTTGATCTGAAGCGGATGATAGGTAAATCTTCTTGAGAAGAAAATAACACTTTATCACAGGTAACATTCCTAAGGTTAACTGATAAATATTCCTCCCCCTGACAGATAGGTGGACTGAAGTGATAAATCTGGTCCTAGATAAGACACTACTCTATTACATCTAATATTCCCCAAATGATATGATATCTATATTGTACCTGTACTACTCCAGAGATACTGTGATGAGAAATATATTTCGTCCTGGATAAGACCGCTATGTAGATGAATAAGGTCTACTGCCTCCAGAGACAGAATTATGTCTAGAGCCTAGAGAACTGTGATAAGCTTTCAATGGATATGATGCCAGTCTATTCCTAAATGATCTTGTATGTATTCATCCAACACCTAAGTGTGCAGAAGTAATGTAGAGTACAGTACACCTTCCTAGAGGGATTAACGAGAGATGGATCCCCGTCTGGATAAAACGCCAGTTTATCAGTGATAAAATTATCCAGATGATCTGATACACATTTCTACCGACAACAGATGGTGAACTTAGAATAAATGTAGAATAAATGCACTGGATATGTCACCAGGCTACCACACAAAACATTCCTCGTTATTCTTATTTCTATTCATCCATCTTATCTAGTTCTTAATTCAAATCAATTCATCTCCTTATTCACTCGTCAGAGGTAGTTCTGAGTTCAGATCCCTTTCTCTTGTTTTCTATCCACCCATCAGATGCTGGTGGATAGTTTTGCGTTCAGATTAATTCATTTGTTTCCCAATCACCCGCCATATATAGTCCTGTGTTCAACTCCGGCTTTTATTGACACTACCTTTCATCTTTGCTGCCAGATTTGGTAAAATAAATAGTACCAATCATACACTTAAGTTCGATTTCACTACAAACCCACTAAATGTGTGGTCTTGAGAAATTAATATTAGTAATTAGCAATGGAATGAAAGGGAACGATAGTCAACGGTGGCTGGATTCGATCTCAGACACCACAAAACATTTTGTCCACCAACCCACCACAATTATGACTCTCGATCTATCAATTCTATCCACTCAAATACGATTTTGTCTGCCAATCTACCACTTTTGCTTTCCAGCAAATCTTACTAATTTTTAGCAGTGGCACAAGACCTCAACTACTAAGGTAAAGGTTGACTCGTTCACGTAAGTCCCCCCACACTCAACTGGTATTTCATTTTATTTACCTCAGAAGAGTAAATGGCAGTTGACCTCGGCGGGATGTGAACTCAGAAAGTAATTGGAAAAAACAGGTAAAATAAAGCATCTTATCCTGCTCTCTACTGATTGTGCTAATCTAGATAACTTTATTAATGTGATTTCTAACATAGATACAAATTTAAAAAATGGAGGTAGGGATTAGTTAATTATATCGACACAAGTACAAGACTAGTGCCTTATTTTACCGACCCTGAAAGGATGAAAAGCAAGGTTGACAATGGCAGAATTTCAATTCAGAACACGAAGATCCAGTAAAACAAAAACTGCAAGACATTTGCCCCGTTCTATATCGATTATTCTAATCCACATAACATTGATAAAGATTTATTTCTTTTTTATGGATTTTAAAAATATAATTGAAAATCAGTAAAAACTCAGAAAACTATTAATATAATACTTGAAAATGTAATTTTTATTTTATTTCATTTCAAATATCATTTTCACACAATTCAAATGGCATTTCCTTTTCAGCAATTTTATTAAATTTTAATATATATTTTTTATATTTTATATTTTTCAATTTATTTTTCACATATTTTTAATTTCTGTATATATATTTTTTCTTGTTTTTTTTTTCCTTTTTTCTCCAGTATTTTATAAGATTGTTTTTATTTATTCGTTAGATTTCAAAAATTTGTCGACAGAATACACACACACCACATGCAGATTCACCCATACAAACATTCACACAGACACATAAAAATGGCGTCTTATGTATGAATCAAAGATAGATGACAATGTATTCCAGTCGTGACCACTGCATTATTTTTCATATCCCGAGGTCTACATTATCTAATATGTCCTTCCAATTTTTAAAGCGATATTGTGTGCTTCTAAGAGATATTCGACGGTTATTTTCTGAAAACAAAATACGTTTACGACTGGAATAACCCTTATCATAGTTCTATTTAGACAAAGTCTGACCTGTGGCTAAACAGTCGCAACAAGAACACACACACAAAAGATGTATTGTTAAGACGGCTATAAATAAATATTGTACATCTGGATTTTCTCTCCTAGGCTTACCCCCCTCTCTCTCTCTGTGTCTGTGTGTAAGACTCAAGTAGATTTTTTATGCAAAAAGTAATGCACACATAGAGAAAGAAAGAGAGAAATGTATATATATGGAGAGATAGATAGATAGATAGATATAAATAAGTCTGTCTTATGCATGCGCGCCCGCATAGAAGGCAGTTCTGCTATGGAAATACAGACAACTTTATCACAATATATAAATATATAAATATATATATATATATATATATATATATATATAACGCTTTGATAGTTCTTTACTTCGTAATACCACTTGCAAGGATATATGTGTGTATGCGCGGGTATTCAAGTCGTCCATGCATACACTGGATGGGAAATATGTATATATATATATATATATATATATATATACATATATATATATATATATACATGTATATATATATATATATATACATGTATATATATATATATACATATATATATATATATATATATACATATATATATATATATATATATATATATATATATAAGTGTGTATATATATACATATATATATATATATATATACATATACATATATATATATATATATATACATATATATATATATATATATATACATATATATATATATATACATATATATATATATATACATATATATATATATATACATATATATATATATATACATATATATATATATATACATATATATATATATATACATATATATATATATATATATATATATACATATATATATATACATATATATATATATATATACATATATATATATACATATATATATATATATATACATATATATATATACATATATATATATATATATATATATATATACATATATATATACATATATATATATATATACATATATATATATATATACATATATATATATATACATATATATATATATATACATATATACATATATATATATATATATATATATATATATATATATATATATATACACACTTATATATATATATATATATATATATATATACACAGTGTACCCCCCCCCCCCCCCGGTATTCGGATCCTGCCATTCGCTGAATCGTAAATATCTTCCACGCGATTTTTTAGGCAATACATATTTTTCACGCTTTTTAACGTCCAATATTCGCGGTGTTTCACTCCCCCGCGAATACTGGACGACAACTGTATGTATATATATATATATATATATATATATATATATATATATATATATATATATATATATATATATATATATCATACACACGTACTAGACTGCATAGACTCAGACAGAGTAGCGATGTAGTAGGAAGAGAAGAAGTCACTTTAGTTGAAGGTCATCGGTGATGCCTGCAGTTAACACTACTGCTACTAGCTAACGTGTAAGGAGTTTCCTTACGAGGTCGCTCAAGGCGCTAGGCATGGCACAGCTAAATCTCCCCCCAAACCACACCTTAAATAATGAAGGTACTGAATAATTTATTCTTGGAAAAGTATTTTTTTTAAATATATAGAATTAATAAGACGTATTAGCAACCACGGTTTGAATGTCTATTATCATAAATTTGCTCGATCAGAGCTGACTTATGGGGTTGGAGAGTGTGGGTCTCTGAACAACAATTATGTAGTGATAACCTCTCTCCTTTCTTACTACATCCATTCCTGTCTATTTTGTCTTGCCTAACCGACGACGTGCTGACGTTCTTCAAACCCCGCCCATCGATGTTTTCCAATTCAAAGCAGGAAAACCACCATTACCACTGCCACCACCACCATTACTACTACTACTACTACTACTACTACTACAACAACAACAACAATCGTAACAATGCTAACAGCAACAATATTGACAGCAGTAACAACATGACCAAAGACGGCAACACCATATACAGGATATTGCGGAAATCGTTGGCGCTAACAAGTGCGGAATTGACCGATGGGGAGAAGGGCAGGTAACTCTCGTAGCTAACTAACCTGCATTGGTTTTTGACTGCAATGCAGTGTGGAGTGGTGAGTGGAGGGGCAGAATTTGGAACATTAGGTGCAACCATGCCAACAGTATATTATATATTCTTCTGTTCTATAAACTGGTTTCATACTTTGGATGGCAGTCATGCTGGAGCACAGCGTCCAGGAGTCTATAGACGATCATATCGATCGTAGTACTTGTTATTTCAGTCAAATTTTATTGATCTCTAATTGTCGGACCACTGTGTTACGTGACTTAGAGACATTAAAACACTAATGAACACACACACACACACACGCCTAACGAGGGCATAGTCTGAGGCAAGGTCTGCGCAGATGATTAAAACCGGAACCACATGGTTGTGTGGCGAACTTCATACTTGGAGCCATGCCAGCATAGTTCACACAGATACTCACACATATACATAGATATGTGTGTGTAGATACTTGTAGATATACGCACACAAAGCAGAAGCTACTTATTGTGATTGTTTCGGGGTGTAGCCTTTTAGATAACAATAAACGACTAATAACATGATCCATGAGTGTATATATATATATATATATATATATATATATATATATATATATATATATATATATATATATATAAAATTTCAGGTTATCAATAATGTAGTGATAATATATCGTTACGTTAGAGATGAACAGCGTACGTGCAGGTTTGCTCAACGAGTATAAATTATATTCCGGAGAAATGTAGAAAGGATGAATATAAAATGAAAGTGCTTTTGTTAAAAAAGGAATCTATTAGGTATTGACATATGTTTCTTTGATTAGGCTACGGACGCAGGCGGTTTAGACTCTTAAAGCTATCGCCTGCCCCATGATGCGTTTAGTTTAGTTCGAGGACGCAACGTTGGCCGGGAGGCCGACGGGCATCGTGTGCCTTCGACCGGCCCCGCACGGGTTAGCGTGGTTCGCCTATGCATTTTGATTAGTAGGCGGAGGGCCGGAGATTGGTACATTTCGTCTGTTACAGAAACATATGTCAATACCTAATAGATTCCTTTTTTAACAAAAGCACTTTCATTTTATATTCATCCTTTCTATATATATATATATATATATATATATATATATATATATAGAGAGAGAGAGAGAGAGATGCATACAAACACACACAAGCACATATAAACTCGATCTATTTACTTTCCATAAGGTAAATAGTAGTAATTTTTAGCATTGACAATCGGCAGACCTGTCAACTCCCACCGTCCGACGGGGAGATCTCCCACTTTGGGGTTGGTGAGAGATGTCTTCTCTTGTGAAAATGGGTATAAAATCTACCCATTTTACCTCATTTCTCATGGTTCTCTTCGTTTGGGTGTTTGGAGGTCGGTATGTCTGACACACGGACACAAACAATGAGGTGAGAATTGTTGAAAACAGTCATTTCAATCGAAGCACCAGTAGTTGACTGATAATTTATTTCAATGACCTCGGAAAGATGAAAGACAAATTTGACCTTGCCGTGATTCGAACTGACTCGATTAAGTGACGCAACTAAGTGTCGCATAGCATTTTGCTCGAGGTTGGATCATCGATTCTATCACCCACCGCTCCCTTGTTTATATACACAGGGTGTCCCACATTTCAACAGCATTCTAATAAATATTGCCTGTACAGGTAATTAAAGTGTGTACACATTTTTGGGACACTCTATATATAATATGAATGTGTGTATTTGTATGTATATATACATACATACAGAGAGAGAGAGGTGTGGAGGAGGGGGCAGACATTCACATGTATACACATATAACCATAATAATTTGAAGTACAAAAGAAAACAAATATTGGGTGTCTATGTATGTATGTGAGGGGTGTCTATTCTCGTTGACCTGCCCCCAACCCATGGGCTGCTGTCATGCTGGGGATGACCACAATATATAGTGATTGAAGTACAACACACACAGATAAATGAAGTGCTGTAATATCTAGCGTGTAGTAGAAGGTTTGTAGACTGTACTATGTTTTGTACTGTATAGTAATGTAGTGTAGTGTGTATTATATACCGCGATGGTTAAAGTACCAAGTTAAGATCTGGCACGGGATAACCTCTCTTAATGAGGGTGGTTGGAGTCACCCTGAGACTTGATTGATAGCCCACCTACTGATGGTGTCAGGATAAAAACACTGGTTTTTTTGCGTTACCTTACAAACGCTCTCTTCTAACATGCCTTGAGCCAACATGGAAGAGTAAGCTCATAAAATTAACATGAAAAAGTCATCGTTGTATAGAGGAGGTCAACTCAGGACCCTCGAAGAGTGAACAGGAGGGCACACCAGCCGCCCCAAACTGATGTGACAGCTATGACTAGGGGATCACACCAGCAACCTTGGACTGGTTTGATTTATACGAATAGAAGAAACACCCAGCTGCTGTTGGTGATCGAACTTTGTGGAGAAAATCTCATGTTGATGTGCAGTCTGCAAATGGCGGAGTTTAGCGTCAAAGTAGCAGTAGTGGTAGTAGTAGATAACTAGACCTGTCAACTCTCCCCGTCGGACGGGGAGATCTCCCACCTACTTTGAGTAGGGTGAGAGATGTCTTCTCTTGTGAAAATGGGTATGGCTTTCATTATGTAAAATCTTCCCATTTTGCCTCATTTCTCCACTTTTTTTCGTGATACTGCTCGTTTGGGATTTTAGAGGTTGGCAGGTCTGATATAACGTAGTAATGTACAGTAGTGGTGTGTAGTAGTGGTGTGTAGTAGTGTAATAGTGTATTTGTAGTGTTGTGTAATAATTCAATGTAATGGTGTAGTGTTGTAATGTGTAGTAATGCACTGTAGTGCTGTGTGGTATGTAGTGTAATTGTGTAGTAGTGTATTATTGTGATGTGTAGTGAAGTAGTATGAAGTGTAATGTTGTGCAGTGTTGTGTTGTGCAGTACTATATTGTAATGGTACATGTGCAAAACTGCCAACCTCTAATAACCCAAACGGAGAGTACCATGAAAAAAAGAGAAATGAGGCAGAAATGGGGAGATTTTACATAATGGAAGCTATACCTATTTTTACAAGAGAAGACACCTCTCACCTACCCCAAAGAGGGTGGGAGATCTCCCCATCAGATGGGGAGAGTTGACAGTTCTAAATATGTGATATGTAATCTATATGTGTATGCATGTGTAGTATGGTATAAATACATTTTATGGTATAATAATTGTTTCTACTTTTGGCACAAGGCCAGCAATTACTCAGTGTATTACTGGTACTTTATTTTATCGACCCCGTAAGGATGAAAGGCAAAGTTAACCCCAGCGAATTTGGTATAATAATGTAGTATAATGTGATAAATTGGTATAGATGTAGCGCTATATAATGTGTATAGTACGCATAAAATAAATTTAATAATGTAGCGTAAGGTCATGATGATGATGATGATGATGAGGTGGATCATGACAATATATTTCTGTCATGATATTTCAAATGTCAATAAGTATATGTATGTATACATACACATACACACACATATATATATAATTGTTTCTACTTTAGGCACAAGGCCAGCAATTACCCAATGCATTACTGGTACTTTATTTTATCGACCCCGTAAGGATGAAAGGCAAAGTCAACCTCGGCGGGATTTGAACTCAGATCGTAAAGGGACGTAACTATGCTGGAAAGCAGGGCGTCTGACCCTCTACCGATACTGCCAATCCACACACATATATATATAATGCATGTAAGTATATATATATATTATATGCATGTAAGTATATATATATTATATATATGCATGTAAGTATGTATATATATATATATATATATACCATAATGTTTTGATTGTTTTTGCCCGGGGGTGGGGGGGGGGGATAGATAAATGGTTCAAATGAATCTAATGACCTGGTTTGCGGGAAGCAACAGTGTTGTACTAAGATCAAAACTGTAATAGCATTGTATATGTGTGTGTGTATATATATATATATGACTTCTACAGGACTAGAACTGTTTCATTTCTATATACAATAAAGATGCCTTTACTCTACCAACGTGTTGAGTACCTTTTTTAAACTGTGGCTACACTCCCCCTCATATATATATATATATAAATTTCATTTGTACCGTTTCCTCTCACCTCCTTTTTTCTATAAGTCTCTCCACCACTCCCCTACACACCCATGGAACTCTCTTCCCACACACTTTTCGCCTGAAGAAGGGCTTATGCCCGAAACATCGTTTCCCACCACCACCCCACTCTCAAGAGCGTGAAACTAATAAACCTTTGTTCGTACTGCCTCTCCGTTTTGTTCCCGTTCAATTTTTCACTATATATATATATATATATATATTAGAAAGTGAGGTTTTTTTTACAAAATGAAAAATAACCGGTGTCCTACACGAGTGAAAGTATAAAGAAAAAAAGATGAAATCGAAAATGCAACTGGAGTCTTCTTTTTTTTAAATATATATACAGACCCTCCATCTCAACTCTACTTTTGAAAAGCAGAAGAACTGCGAAACCGGTAAAGGAACCAAATAAATATATATATATTTTTTTTAAATAAGACTCCAGTTGCATTTTCGATTTCATCTTTATATATATAAGATCAAAAGATGGTTAAAAGAGTTCCATGTATTTTATTATGCGCATTTCAAAAACAAATATCATCATGCAATAACATTTGCGTTTTCGTCAGATAAAATAGGGAGACATGATATGAAGGTTAAAACACACTTGTGAATAGTGCAGTTTTAAATCAACATATGAAAAGTAGTTGAAATGCGCATAATAAAATATATGGAACTCTTTTAACCATCTTTTGATCTTATATATTATTATTTATACTCCAGTCCTACAAACTGTAGAGTGCTACTTATCCGATATCTGCATTGCTTTATTGTACTACAATAAAACTCACCTCCTACATATATATATATATATATATATATATATATATATATATATATATATATATATCATACGCTGACAAAGCATTATCTGATACAGAACTCTTTATATAAAATCAAAAAATATATTTCATTTTATAACAGATACCGAAGCGTTAACTAAGAAAGTGAGCAAGTTAAAAGATTTGAAATTTATTTGGTTTCATTAAGAAAAGCTGCCACAATTCATATATTAACTAAGTGGAGTAAATTACTCTTCGAAGCGAAGGTAAGGGTGAGGGTGAGAGATATGCAGAGCCACCTGCAAGAATCGAACCATGCATCTGCCGTACGCAGCCTGTTTGCTTGTTATGTTTACAAATGTCGTACAATAGACACAAAAGTACACATTGCATGATTGTTATATTAGCAGTATTTCAATGTCGTCGTCTCGTTTAAGTCAACTGAGAAGGGACAGCAGACCAGACATGGCGTGTTGGACAAATAATTAATACTTAATTACATACATACACACATACACACACACAATGTATATATTATGATGTATGTGTGTATGTATGCAAGTATGTTTGCATGCTCAGATCTGTGCATTGATGTGTGTGTGTGTATATATACATACTTTGCTTGTCTATATCTATATATACATAGACATGTGTGCACATGTATGAGTCTACACGGAATCAGTTAATATCTTTATATATACATACGTATGCGCTTGTATATATGAATATATATATATATGCAGAGGTTATATTTAATTTTTAAAAAATGTATAACTTATATAAAGCACTCAACAAGTTAGTGGAGTAAATATACAATATATTAATAAATGGAAACTATATTTATAAAACCATATTTATTTTATTATACATATTTCAAGGGCAACCAAGGCAAATTATGGTGCGCTTTCATCAGATTAATATATTGTATATATATATATATATATAACTGACTCCCTCTACACTCATTATATTTAGTGTGTGTATGTGTGCATACATAAATATGTAAAACATGTACACGAGGAATATATGTATGTATGTATGTATGTAGATAGTGTGGTCTATGCATGCTTGTATTGTGTAGTACGTGTCTACTAGTTATAGTTCACCCCACCATGCCCTAGCTCCTATCTCACCCTCTCCCTCTCCTTCTCCCTCTCATATAAGGGTATCACCAATTCCTTCCTGTCTTTCCTCACTTTACCAAAGCCACATTTCCATAGTTGCTATAGCAATCAATAATCGATCGGAAATCGTTATCTAACGGTAACCATGGTTACATACAAGGCTTGTTGTACATTCCTTGTGAACTTGATAATTGAATTAAGACTTTCTTAAACACAGCAACACAATAACGTTTTACATACAAATGTGCGTGTGTATATGTATGTATCTATCTATCTATATATATGTATATATGTGTATATATATGTATATATGTGTGTGTATATATATATATATATATATATATATATATATATATATATATATATACACACACATACACTACGTTATACGCGAACATATATAAATGCAGACATATTACTTGTTTACATATATATATATATATATTTATACACATTCATATATACAAACACGTGTGGTGTATGGTATGATAATATATATATATATATATATATATATATATATAATGGAAAAATTTGAACAGGAACAAAACAGAGAGGCAGTACAACGAATGTTTATTAATTTCACGCTCTGGAGAGTGGGGTGGTGGTGGGGAACGACGTTTCGGGCATAAGCCCTTCCTCAGGTGAGAAGTATGGTGTTCCCTCAGAATATGACAGTGTATTGATTCTGCTACGATGTAATCACTCCTCCTCCATCTATCCACCATGTCACTTCAATCAGGGCCGTCTTAACGCCCGGGCACGCTGGGCAGTTGCCCGGGGGCCCGACGAGGATAGGAGGAGGAGGGGGGGGGGGGCATTTGTATTTGTATTCCTGTGAGTGGTTGCGTAGGTAGGGGGCCCCAGTGCTCTGCTTTGCCCGGGAGGTTGGGGGGGGGGGGGGGGGGGGCTATAATGCTGTTAAGACGACCCTGACTTCAATATCAATATGATCATCACCAGAACCAATAACACATGTCAATCGACCTACTAGAAATAGCAGCTATATCTCCATCAATTCTCTCGAGTAAGGAAAAGACACACTGGATAATATAGTCATACATATCCTCAAAAGACGGAATGGTGGTGGTTATAATGTCTTTAGTCGTGGTTCTGCCTGGGCTAAATCACTGCTACTACTATTGTTACAATCACTAGTACCAACTACTACTAGTACCATCACAGCTACCAACTACTACTAGTACCATCACAGCTACCAACTACTACTAGTACCATCACTGCTACCAACTACTGCAATTACTACCACTACTACAAAATACTACTATTACAATCACAACTACTACCAACTACTATACTTACTACTACTACTACCAACGACTATAATTACTACTACTACTACTACCAACGACTATAATTACTACTATTACTACCACTATTACAAACTACTACTATTACAATCACTACTACCAACTACTATAATTACTACTACTACATTCACTACTATTACTACTACCAACTACTATAATTAGTACTACTATCACTACCACTACTACTACTATGATCACTATTACCAACTGCTACTATAATCTACTACTACTACTACTACTACTACTACTACAAATTGACATAAGAAGGCGGGGCAAAAAAGTTTATTTCCCCAGACAACATAGTAATGTCACCAAGACTCAAATCCCACGAAGTCAGGTTGACTATATTAAGAAACGGCAATTGTCATAGCAAAACAGCAAACAGTTAACGAAATAAATTATTGATCTTCATCAGCACCAGCACCACCACCACTACAATCGACGCCATTATTTGACTTTGCTAATATTTTAAGGAGACGGGCATGACAGACACAACAACTGATTTCCCTCACTCTCCCACAAACATTAGTTATTATATATATATATATATATATATATATATATATATATATATATATATATATATTATATATATTATATATATAACCACCATATATATATATATATATATATATATATATATATATAACCACCACCACCACCACCACCATCATCATCATCATCATCATCATCATCATCCTTATAATAACCATCATAGTTGTCACCATTAATTATAAATCATAATTATCATTATGTATTATTTAGTCCACTACTAAGTGTGCAAAAAAATAATTCTAAAAAATATCCGCATGTCCACCGAAAGGCTTTCGTAAATGATCAAACAGGAATATATATATAAAGGGTGCCCCCAAAATAGTCTGCACACTTTTATTAGAATGCTGTTGAAGTGTGTATACATTTTTTGGGACATCCTATATATATATAAAGGGTGCCCCCAAAATAGTCTGCACACTTTTATTAGAATGCTGTTGAAGTGTGTATACATTTTTTGGGACATCCTATATATATATATATATATATATATATATATATATATATATATATATATATATATATATATATATATATATATATATATATATATATATATACTTCCCGACAGCATTCGTTAGCTTGCCCGCAACCAGAGCTTCGATTATGCTGTACTACCTTCTTGTATTTATATATATATATATATATAATATATATAATATATATATATATATATATATAATATATATAATATAATATATATATATAATATATATATATATAATATATATATATAATATATATATATACATATAATATATATATATAATATACATAATATATAATACATAATATATATAAATGCAGACATATTACTTGTTTACATATATATATATATATTTATACACATACATATATACAAACACGTGTGGTGTATGGTATGATAATATATATATATGGTGTTCCCTCAGAATATTATATATATATATAATATATATATATTATATATATATTATATATATATATATTATATATATATATTATATATATATATATTATATATATATATATATATTATGTATTATAAGTAGGCCGAATTTGCTTGCAAATTCGGCCTACTTATATGAAATGATGAGTTAGCAAAGCACTCGATAAGTTAGGTCCTTAGAGTAATAACATACGTTTAAATAGCTTGACAAATCTAACATTGTGGTAGGCAGAATCTAACCCACAATAATATACCAAAGTAACGATGGAACTAACAATATATATATATATATATATATACTGAGAGACAGAGAGGCAGACAAGCAATTGAGCAAATGGGTAAGTTGACAGCACTCAATACGTTGTGTACAGTATTTATTTTTGTAGTTTAGCAGTCAGTGATTCACACTGACTTTACTCAGAGTTTCTCAGACATACTATGCACACGTGTCTCTTCTTGCATGGATAAGGAACCTCCTTTCTGGCGGATTGCTCACCATACTCCACTTTCTACAGAAATCTAAAAAATATACACGCGCCTACGTGTACAAGCAACTCAGAGTAACCCCTTGGGGTAGTCTACTGCTAAGCTAAGCTACATACACACACAGTTTTAAAGTAAATTATAGCTTACTCGCGCGCGCGTGTGTGTGTGTGTGTGTGTGTGTGTGTGTGTGTGTGTGTGTGTGTGTGTGTGTGTGTGTGTGTGTGTGTGTGTGTGTGTGTGTGTGTGTGTGTGTGTGTGTGTGTGTGTGTGTGTGTGTGTGTGTGTGTGTTTGCAGTACACAAACATATATTTATATGTTATTTGATTTCTTTGCATATTTATTTCAAATCCGCATTCAATCTGCGCAAATCCATGAAATAAATTCTTGGCAAAAGGGGGCTTCCGTATATTTTTAGTCTTTAGACGGGGTTAGTGGTATCAATAATATATAATACAAATGTTGCGGTACAACCAACATAAATTAAATCTATAAATCTATAAATAAACACTCCCTCTCTCACTCCTGCACATACACCTCGTTCGTTTTGTAGTAAAACGTGGAATGCCTTTTCGCGTTTAGCCGGCCATAGCTTCATTATATATACATCAGAGACAACATTGTTTTGTGTGTGTGTGTGTGTGTGTGTGTGTGTGTGTGTGTGTGTGTGTGTGTGTGTGTGTGTGTGTGTGTGTATACATACACGGCCATTGAGGTTCAATTTGCGTTCCATCGTTTCGGGGTCGAATAAAGTAAGTACCAGCCCGGTGGTAGATGTTCAACTGGATCAAAGAGCATGTAGAAAGTCTTTCGCAAGTAACATCTTGAACGAAAGCATGGTACCTATTAAGAGGTTATACATATAGTGCAGTTTATATAAAGAAATTTGCCCACTGTTCCGCGCCATAGGTTTGAACCCGAGCCCAAGTGGGAGAAAAGCAAACATCGTTAACCACAACACTGCCATATCTAGCACACTTATAGATAGGTAAACTGTCGTATCTCAATTTAGTATATCACTGTCGTATCAATGTACAGCTAGGAAGACTGCTTTAAAACCACTTCCTTACAGAGATACCTACCTATGGTACTTCCTTACATGATACCTACCTATGGTACTTCTTACAACTAAGTAAACTAATGTACCTCACCGTGGTGTCTACTTACAAGTAGGTGCATTGTAGTACTTATTGTGGTATCTACATACAGCTAGATAGACTGTACCTTACTGAATTATCTACTTACATCTAGGGAAATTGTAGTACTTACTGTGGTATCTACGAATATCTAGGTAAACTGTACCTCACTGTGGTACCTACTTATAACTAGGTAAGCTGTACCTTACTGTGGATACCTACTTACAAGGTAAGCTGTAACTTACTGAGGTACCTACTTACAGCTAGGCAGAGTGTACCTTACTGTGGTACCTACAAACAACTAGATAAAGTGTACCAAGTTACAGCTTAGAATGTACACTTTAGTACCTAATAACAGCTAGGCAGAGTGTACCTTACTGTGGTACCTACAAACAACTAGATAAAGTGTACCAAGTTACAGCTTAGAATGTACACTTTAGTACCTAATAAAAGCTAGGTAGAGTCTACCTTAATGTGGTACCTACTAACAGCTAGGTAAGCTGTATCTTACTGTGGTACATATAAACAACTAGGTAAAGTGTATCTTACTGTAGTACCTACTTACAGCTTAGGATTTATCTTACCTACAAACAGCTAGGTAAGCTATACCTACTAACAGTTAGAAAAGCTATACCTTTCTGTGGTACCTACCTACAACTAGATAAAGTATACCTTACTGTGGTACTTGTTTATAACTAGATAAGCTGTACCTTACTGTGGTATCTACTTGACAAGCTGTAGCAACAAGAACACAACATTAACAAAACCAACACCACTACAAGAAAGAATAGCAACAAAAGCAATAACAACAATCAGAACTGTTACAACAATGAGCCTGAATGTGGTCTCTTGAACTGCTAGAAATAATTTTTATATCTTCTTCAAATCACAGTCCACCGTCTTTAAAATATGATGGGCATACATCAAATAAATAATGTAGATTAAGATTATCCCCCAAAACGACAGGATGATCATGGCTGGAATGCCTTTGAGTTGTGTGAGTATCTGGATCTATTCTGTATGTGTTCGCTTGTATGCGACAGCATATATTTGTCAATGTATGCGTGTAGGCAAGTCTGGTCGTGTGTATGTGTGTTTCGTGCATTTTCCTTTAGATGTGGGGTTAAATAAAAACGATCGTCATCATCATCATCATCACCACCCCCGCCGTCATCACTCCCGTTTTTGCCATATTTTCAGCTAGGTTAATATAACATCATTGCTATAGAAGAAATATGTCTATGTTTATATTTATTTCCTTTTATATCCAGTAATAGCCATGTATAAAATATCAATACTGGCAATTAAGGGTTAAGGAAGAGATGATCGTAAACTATTGACAGTCTATGTAATCCTCGATGTTGCGAGCTGTCAAAGTAACCTGGCGAACTTCAGGCCTTAATTCAGAAATGTGTGTGCATTGTGTGTGTGTGTGAGAGAGAGAGAGAGAGAGAGAGAGAGAGAGAGAGAGAGAGAGAGAGAGAGAGAGAGAGAGAGAGAGAGAGAGAGAGAGAGAGAGTGTGTTGGATATCGTAATTCTCAGTGAGACTCAATGTGACACTGTGTGACAAGGCTGAGCCCCTGAATTACAGACACGACTTATTTTTGACTGCTGACTGAACGAGATCAAAGTAAAATCAAGGGTTTTGCTCAAGGACAAAACGCGTTATTGGGTGTCGAACGCACGACCTAACAATCGTGAACCAAACACAGCCACGTGCGTTCACTCTGGTACACACCTATATGCATGTATACATGGTGTATGTGTACACCACACACACACATACATACATACTCACACACACACATATATATATATATATATATCCATTGCAACATACACCTAACAACATTGTCGTCTGCTATTATTAACAACATCGCTAGACGAAGACGTCACACTGTACATCGTCTGCCTACCGTCACAACATCACAACACAACAAACATGGCAGACATGCTATGCTGCAGATAACAACATATCCGACTTCAACATCAATTATTCCTGCTGGAGAAGTGTTCCTTTAAACCAATATCGATCTAGGTATTGATGCGGCACGCTGCCAGGGTTTGCCGGTGGAAAAAAAACAAACAAACAAAAAGTCATAGCAACATCAGCATCACCCGAATGGTCGTATGAGTTGTTATTATCAACATCACCAGACTGACATCACTATAGTGTTTAGATCGATAAAAATAGCTGGTTTTTCAGGGGTTATTTTTATGCAGGGTTTTTTCCTCTTCTGTCTTTGCCAAGCACCATTTAGCTCGCCAACATCAATAACATTGCGATTGGCTGAATACAAAATGTGTCGGGAATTTAAGAGGTTGTTAATGTATTTTGTCGCTATTGTTGCTTTGCTTTTAAGGGGAGGGGGGGGTGATTGAGCTTGTGTATGTATTATATATATATATGTTTATCTGTGGTGTAGTACTTTTCTTTGGGCATAAAAAGCAACAACAGAAACGTAATATTATTAATAGCAATAATGATTTTAAATATAGCCACAGGGTACATATTTTATATTTCTGGTGGTAGAAAAAAAACTTATAACAGAACGAAATAGATCAGAGTACTTTTATTTCATGGGTTTCAGAAGGAGAAAAGTTAACGTTGACGGGATTTGAGCTCACGATTTTAAAGTAATGAAACTAATTACTGTAAAGCCCCTCTACTAGTTTTGACATGTAGCTGATTTCTAGTAAACTTTAAGGAGAGAACACAATTGACCTCGGCAGGATTTGAACTCAGAACGTAAAGTACCGAGTCAAATGACAAATATTCTAACGATTCTGCCAATAATAATATCTACAAGTGTATAAGTTAATTAAACTGACTAGTATATTAATACTAGTGTTAATTATTAATATTTGAACTGTAAACATAAAAGAATGTAGTGAAATCGAAAGTTTGCCATTTCTGGTGCTTCTTTGCAACACGCTAATTCACTAAGCACATGTCTTGTGTTATGATAACCTTTGACCCAAGCTCACTGTGCTCTGTGTCAGGTTAAACTTTGAACCAAGAGCCACATTTGTCTTGTGTCATGATAACCTTTGAACCAAGCTCACTCGGCTTTGTGTCATGTTAAACTTTGAATCAAGAGCCACATATGTCTTATGTCACGTTAAACTTCGAACCAAGCTCAGTGTATGGTGACTTGTTAAACTCTAAACCAAGCATCACATTTCTTGTGTCACGTTAAAAACTGAACCAATCTCATGGTTTAGTGTCATGTTAAACTTTAAACTGAGCTCATGGTTTTGTGTCATTTTAAACTTCGAACCAAGCTCACGGTCTTGTGTCATGTTAAACTTTAAATTAAGCTCATGGTCTTATGTCATGTTAAACTTTGAACGAAGCTCATGGTCTTGTGTCACGTTAAACTTTGAACTAAGCCACATGTCTTGTGTCACGTTAAAATTTGAACCAAGCTTACTCTTGCTTTGTGTTACGGTAAGCTTCGGCATAAACATTATATTACATACTAATATTCAAGATTATATACTGGAAATAGCACACATACACTAAATATAATATATACTAGAGATACAAGACAGTAAAGTAGCCTCAAAACAATCGCTCAACCTGGTAGAATTAGTAGTCAAATCACCATACCGTAATAAAAAAGAGGACTCACTAGATAACATGTAAATCTAAGTCTGGATAAAAGATGGGAAGATCAAAGATGGAACACCTTTGATCATGTCTACTCAAATATGGCTGATGAGAACCTAAAGAACAAAAACTACTACAAAAAGACAGACCTAGGGTCGAGTAATTAACTAGCAGGCAATATTTGCCAGGAATATGAACTATGACAGACAAGCCAATCCAAAAAAACTAGTCTTCAATGACGCCTCACGGTGGTAGAAAAGGTGTCAACCTTTTTTGTAAAAAGTAAATCTTATATTCTACTTATAAATGCTTGATTATACAAAAAAACACACACACACATTAATGTATATATATATATATATATATATATATATATATATATATATATAGAGAGAGAGAGAGAGAGAGAGAGAGAGAGAGAGAGAGAGAGAGAGAGAGAGAGAGAGAGAGAGAGAGAGAGAGAGAGAGAAGGAATATGTACAGACGTGTCAGGTGTGTAGACAGATAGATCGATGCATGGGTAGATAGATGAACAGATAGCTAGATGGATAAATAGATGGACAGATAAATAGACGGGAAATATAGGCGGGTAGATGGGTGGGTAAACAAACAGGCAAGTAGATAGATGGATGACCATATTTGGCATTATATTAATGATACCTAGGTAAGAAAAAATGCGGTAAAAAGAGAGGAATACGGGTGAGCATAGTAACTGATTGCTAGCAGTATTGAGATAAAAAGAAGAATTAACCAACCAGCGATCAGCTATCTACCTTTAAGAGATTCTGATTGGTTGGTTGGTTTAGACTTATTTAAAGCGACAATGTTTATGTTTAACACGCTAATGACTGGTTGTTGCTGATGTTTGTTATTGTATAGAACTTATGTCAACCCTTATCCAAATCTATGATTAAAGGCTAGCCGTGACCATTAAATGTCATTTTTTTTTCGGGCATAATATATCTAGGACTACATATGTTATTAAGCTCTAAGCCAGTGTTTTCCAAAGTGGGTTCCGCGAGATAAGCTGTCTTTTAATAAAATCAGGTTGTTAAAATATTGTTTTTCTTATATATAGAAACAAATACTATCTCTAATACAATTTTGTTTCGCAGAATGTCTTATAAAAATTAGGATTGCTTACTAAATATAAATACGGGTTACACGAATTTTGGAAAATGGTATAAGCGGTTTCATGAGTTTGAGAATCAGTGCCTGTGATCCAGCAAAAACATAACCAAAGGTGTTTTAGCGAAAGGCGATACTTGAGTTTAGCCATAGCTGCATAGTATCAAAGGTGAAAATATGGTGCTAAACTTGAGAAGCGCCTCAACCGAGACCATTCTTCTTCTTGCCCTTGTTTCTTCAAACATGTATTAGAAGTACGAAATGCAACGTGGATGTGGTTTGAACACAGATAGTAGAGAAGCTATAACTAACATTACCATATGGTATGTCATCTTGTTCAGCACTCTACCGATTCTGTCATCAACCCCCAAATAATAATAATATTTCTTCTATTGCCACAATGGCGACAGGCTAATAGTTATTTTCATGAGATGTTGCAATCAAACACAACACACAAGAATGCACGACAACAAACACTACACAGGACAACATTTACACGACACCACACGCTACAATACACACACACACAACATAATATACACATTCGTTTTGATGGGGTGGAATTGTTTTTACTATCACCAACTGTTATTAAACACCAACACTATCAATATAACCGCAACCTTAATCAATATAACTATCGGCCCCACCTGCATTACTATTCATCATCATCATCACCACCACCAACAGCACCACAACAACCATCACTACCGCTAGCAGTAATGCAGCTGAAGTTGCAGTTAATGTATTCAGCGCATTGCATGGCCACCGACCCGCCAAACCAGCCAACATTTGCAGTACCATAAACACAACAGAGAAAACATGCTTGCCCAGAGTTGACAATTGTAGTAGTAGTAGTAGCAGCAGCAGCAGCAAAACATGCATATATGTATATATAATCAGTAGATACGAACACATTTATATATAGTAAAATATAAATCATATATATATATATGTGAGAGAGGGAGATTGAGAAAGAAAGTGTGTGTGTGTGTGTGTGTGTGTGTGTGTGTGTGTGTATGTGTGTGTGTGTGTGTGTGTGTGTGTGTGTGTGTGTGTGTGTGTGTGTGTGTGCACAAATGTATAAATACGTATTGCAATCATTTACCAACGCCAGCCCTTGCAAATATCGATATCTTTACTATAACAACGATTTTCATTATCGTTGTGATAAAATGACTATATATATATATATATATATATATATATATACACATATACATATATTGAGAGATGTGTATACATTGCAAAAAGCAGCCTGCCCTCTCATCACCACCTACTACTACTACTACTACTACAACTACAATCATCATCACCATAAATGAAACACCACCACTACTACTACTACTACTGTTCCTTATTTACTATAATTGCAGATGCAACTCCCACTATATTACTGACACCACTACTACTACTACTACTACATTACTACAAAACCGTCCTTGATTCTGCAACAGCTAATACTACTACTACTACTACTACTACTACTACTACTACTACTATAGACCTTACTACCACTATCACTCCTATAATTACAATTGTTACTATCATCAGGCATCATCATCACAACATATTTACATCATTCTACTGTTGCTACTACTACTACTACTGCTACTACTACTACTACTATTGAATTTACGAGGGATGAAGCCTCAGCGAGGTCAATTCCTCTGCTAGAAATAACAGCCCAATGTCCCTCAAATCAAACCCTACCGTTTCAGAGAAGGAGACGCTAGGGTGGTCATGGCTTCCCTATAAACATAGGGCAAAATGGGATGGTCACGGCTAGAATGCTTTTGATTATAGGCTAGGCTCCAACAATGTTGACCTAGAGCTAAACAACGCCAATACTACTACTACTACTACTACTACGACTACTACGACTACAATTGTTACTATCATCATGTCAATGTCAATATTTACCAGCACCACCGCCACTACTGTAACAATTACTGCCACAACCACCACCACCACCACCACCACCACCATCATTGTAATATCTTTACAGTTACAATCCTATAACACGAGCTATTGCGATTTACAACCACTATCAGCATATTCCAATATATTTACTACTACTACTACTACTACTACTACTACTACCACTGCTACTACTACTACCATCAACACCTACCACCCACCTACCCACCGCCATAACAATCAGCAGTAGCAAACTACTAGCAACAGTAAGAAATACAAGTAGTTGTAACAACAATAGTAGTATTGATAATATACAATGTCACGGTCATTACCACTACGACTAATAAATACAACTATCATTACCATCATAATCATTGTAGTCACCAGTCACCATTACAACCTTCAATATCAACAACGTTATCCCAATCATCAACGTCATCTTCATAACAATCTACAATATTTTTCCTATCTGCCGCCATTACAACCAACAAGGAAGACCCTATGTGATTGATCGACATGCTAAAAATAGCAGCGAAACTACCCTCAAATCTTATCAGATTTTAAAATGGAATGGTTATACAGGTAAAATTTCGTTATAACGAGTACCATTATAACGAATTTTTCAGTATAACGAAATTTTTTTCAATCCCCTGCCACACGCTCGATGTGTTAGGTCGATCTCGTTATAAAGAATTTTTCGTTACAACGAATTTTTTTTCTATACTCCGTGAATTTCGTTATAACGGAATTTCACAGTATTAAATAATGTAGTATTTTCTATTCCTAAAAAAGACGAGATGGTTATGGTTGGAATGCTTTTGATTATAGGGCTGCTGGATCATAGTTGGCACGGGGCTAAACGTTACGACTACTAGTATTATCGTCGTCGTCATTGTCCAGAAAAAAATTACTATTATCGTATTTAGCATTATCATAAACATCATCATCATCATCAATACCATAATAGCCAATTAAGGAATCCCCCATCACGCCACAAACACCACCATCATCATCATCAATACTAACATGTCTAAGCCAATCACGTAAAGTACAATATACCTTACATACATTTATTTGTGTGCGTGCACGCCCGTCCGGTGTCCCAGCACGACCAAA
>OZ024741.1:187665119-187672619 GCA_964016885.1 Eledone cirrhosa
TGTGTAATCTCTACATTAGTATAGTGAGCATATAACAATGATTTAATGTACACACAAATGTTTGTATATAGTTTATGAATGTGGGTATATAGAACGAGTTTAGAGTACATGTGTTTGTAAATGCTAATATATGTACTATGTATGTATATAGACACATATATGTAGATAATCAATGAATGTGTCTGAACATACATGTCTGTGTAGATGTAAATATATGTGTAGGCATATACATATATGCAAGCTTTTAATCAATGTGCATGCATATGCTTACATGCACACATACATACACACACATATATATATATATATATATATATATATATATATATATATATATATATATATATATATGTAAGCATGTGTGTGCGTTTATGTATGTGTAAGGTATGTGTATATATATATGTGTATATACACTAAACAGAGTTTACTCATACAGATTTAATATACACAATCTGGGGAGGCACACCACCTTTAATAAAGGAGCACAAAGGGTTGTCATACTTGATAGCTAGCTGACAGACTGAGACTCTCTCTCTATATATATATATATTATATATATATATATGCAATGATGAAATCAGTGTGTGTGTTGGCACTGCGGTATTTCTGTCCTGTATCTATGGTAATTTGGGGGTTTCCTATGCCACAACACACCCTTTAATGTTTTCTCATTGGTGAATATACTTTAGCAGTGTTGTCTGTGTCTTAGTAGTAGTAGTAGCAGTAATTCTGCAATACATTTAGATGCCTATGTGTATGTATGTATGTAATAAAGTGGATATTATCCATCTAGTAGTTTTCTTTGTGTGTGTATATTTGTGTTTTGTAAGATCTATATAGTAGTCTCACATGTTGATGTAGTCTGCATATGTGTGTTTATGTAAGAGTGACACATTGTCTATTGGTAGTTCTGTATGTATGTATGTTTTGTATGAAACTGTATAACTATATATATATAATAATTTGACATGTGTCAATGTAATGTTTTATGAAGAGTACTATCCTGTGCTGTATGTGTGTCTGTATGTATGTATATATATATATATTTATATATATATGTATATATATATATACATGTATTGACCATTTTGGAGATATTTATGTATGTATGTATGTATGTATGTATTATTGTGTGAAATATATGTAGTAATAGGTTGTGTGAGGATATAGTCTGTTAGGAAGAGGTGTTCTTGTTTGGCACCAAATCAGTGCTGATTAAGCAAGCACATAAGATCAAAGGCAGCCGTGACCACCATCGTATTTATTTGTATATGTAGGATTTCATTATCCAATCTATTCTTTCTATTTTATTAAAATTGTAGAACAAGATTTGAAGGAGATCAGACTGCATTTTTTAGCAAGTTGAGCAACCAGATAGTGGCCCCTTGAGTACTTTCATGTGGCATGTTCATGTGTGTATATATATATAAAAATGTATGGTATTAAAATTGTAGGGCAATATTTGAGGAAGATAAGACTGTATTTTTTTAGCAAGTTGAGCAACCATAGTGGCTCCTTGAGTACTTTCATGTTTGTATATATATATATATATATATATATATAAATATATGGTATTAAAATTGTAGAGTAAGATTTGAGGGAGATCAGACTGCTTTTTTTAGCAAGTTGAGCAACCACATAGTGGCTCCTTGAGTACTTTCATATGGTATGTTCATGGGTGTGTGTATATATATATATGTATATATGATATGGGTATGTAGTCCATCTAGTAGTTTCACATATGCATGCCTTATTAATATTAAACTCCTCCCCTATAATTTTTGACTTTGCATCAAGGTGAAAAAACATAATAATTATTATACTAGTCATTAATATTATAATAATTATTATTATTAATAGGACCTTATGCTTTATGAGTTACTTGGGTCACATTTTTTTTAATATATATGCCAGAATATGAAGTTAACATTGCAAATGAGAGGTGTCAACTGTCTCAGAAAGTGTATGGGGTGTACTATACATGTGTATATATATATGTATATAATGTGTGTGTGTGTGTGTGTGTGTGTGTGCACATGTGTACGTCATACTTTAAGGCATTGTGGTTTGACCATAAAGGGAACTTGGTGGCTGCTATTTCAAGCAGGCCTAACGACAACACACAGGCTTCTTTGTTGTTTCATGTATATATGTTTATTTGTGAATAGTAGTAGTCTGACAATGATTTCAGAACTTACTTATATCACTACCACCATCATTACCGCTATAAGCTTCATTACCTCTACATTTACGATGACTACTTCTAACCATCACTACCACCAACACTATTAGCACCAACCACTAACAATCACCACTACCAATCACCATCTCTACTATTATTATGATCATCCCCATGGTCAGTAGTTAAACATCAATTCTAACATGATATCAAGGGATGTGCTGAACGCAGATATTTACATTATTTGCCAGGGGCTATGTGCATGGCTGTATATGCATATATACATACATATATGAGTGTGTGTGTGTTAATATATTCATGTGTGGATATGTGAATATACAGGAGTGTGAATGTACATCTGTATGTGTGTGTGTGTATATATATATATATATATATATATACACACATACATACTGTGATTTATGATAATTGTCGCAAGTTTCTTGGAAATATATGTATGCATTGTTTTTATGTATGTATTAGTTGAATATATGTATGTGTGTATGAATATATATGTGAATGTACAAGTTCTTTTATTCCTCAAATGTTGTCAATCATTGGACTGCAGCCATGTTGAGGCAATAAATACATCATCTTCCAGTACTGATTTATGTCTGTTACTCGTTATCAACTTTCTGTGTGTATCCAGGTTAGACTAGATACACTATATCCTAGGTATTGTAGGAAGTAACTATTGGGGTTGGCACCAGGATGGGCATCTAACCGAAAAAAATTGCTTGGAATTAGGACTCGCAAGTGTAACCTGTTTTAAGGGCCTTAAAATATTTGCTGACATAAAGGGACACAACTCAATTTACTATTTCTTACACTAGCTGACATGCACACATTTCTGTGACAAATGTCCACACAATTTCTGTCTCCCTAATTCCTTTCACACTTCCTGGTTGAATCCGAATTACTTGTTATGAAATGAACTCTGTAGCTATCCGTGCTCCTTTGTATAATAGGAAATGTCAAATGGCTGAGTGGGTAGGTCAATAGTCCACCAACAATGTACCTAGGTATAAATAGGTACCACCAGTTGAAAGCCACCAAACAGCACAATCCAGTCCTGTCCAGCACACATGAGCACAGATGTTGCACCTGTGAGAACCCTGCTTTTTATTCATTCTTTTTTTCAGACCTTTTTGCACACTCTTTAAAAACTTGGAGGAGCACCAGGTGGGGTCACAAAAACTCACAGAAAACTGAAAATATAAATTTTTTTAACATAGGCCCTTGACCACACATTTGAGGAAGGAGTAAGTCAATTAAATTAACTGGTACTTTAAAGTTGATCAACTCTGGAAGGATAAAAGACAAAATCAACCCTGATGGGATTTGATAAAGAGAGTTAACTAAATATTCTACTTGTTCTATCATCCCAGGCCTACACTATCCTAGTAATAAGGAGACACTACAAACTCTGTCCCAAGCCTGGTAAATCATCAAGCCAGTTTAATCTGGTTTTGTTAGAGTTAAGCAACTGGGAGAACAAGATTTCCCCTGTGACAGGATGCCAGTCTATGCCAGAGTTAACAAGTAGCTGCTGGTGGTGGTACTCATTTTCAAGTGATATGACACAAACAATATGAAATGAAGTGTTTTGCTCCAGAACACAACAAGCCACCTAGTTGGGGAATCGAACCTACAACATTACAATCATAAGTTCAACACCCTAACCTTATATCATATGTAATATATATCGTGTGTAATAGTTGCTAATTACTGAGAGACAGTCCAAGGTAAATGATATGTTGTAACCTTGACTAGAAGGTCACTACTAGAAATAAAGTGATGAGGATAATGTGCATGTATATGTATCTTTGCATATCATGTATATGCATATGTGTGTGAGTGTGTATTCAATGGATGTCTGTGTGAGTGTGTGTGCATGTCTATATGTATGTATGCTATCATTTATCAACTGTAGGTTAGATGGGTTCTATGGGTGTATATATGTGTGTGCATTCATCAATGTGTTCATGAATGTATGTGTATACAAGTGTGCATATGTATGTGTGTGTGTGTGTGTTTATGTGTTTGTCTATATATATGTATCTATGTTCCCATATGCCTATGTGTATGCATGATATGGTGGGTATGTATGTATGTATGTATGTATGTATGTCTATATGTATGCATGTATGTTTGTATAAATGGTATGCATGTATGTTTGCATGTGTCCATGTTTGTATGTATGTGTGCATGAGTTTGTACGTATGTTTGTATGTACGTGTGCATGAGTCTGTATGTCTGTTTGAATGTGTGTGAATGTGTGTGTAAATCTGAAGAACAAGTCTTGTCCTGGTGAAGCATGTTTTAACATCAACATCAATATTGATCCCAGACCAGAAACCAGACATATGTAATGTGATGTAGAGAGGAAAGAAAAGTAGGATGAATAGCTAAAGCTGGGAGAGAAGCAAAGCTGGTCGCACTGGCGTAGTAGTAGTAGTAGTAGTAGTAGTAGTAGTAGTAGTAGTAGTAGTAGTAGTAGTAGTAGTAGTAGTGTTGATGGTGGTAGTACTGGCTAGTAGTAGTAGTAGTAGTAGTAGTAGTAGTAGTAGTAGTAGTAGTAGTAGTGTTGATGGTGGTAGTACTGGCTAGTAATAGTAGTGGTGGTAGTTAGACTGGCTAGTAGTAGTAGTAGTAGTAGTGATGGTGGTGGTACTGGCTAGTAATAGTAGTGGTGGTAGTAGTTACACTGGCTAGTAGTAGTAGTAGTAGTGATGGTGGTGGTACTGGCTAGTAATAGTAGTGGTGGTAGTAGTTACACTGGCTAGTAGTAGTAGTAGTAGTAGTAGTAGTAGTAGTGATGGTGGTAGTACTGGCTAGTAATAGTAGTGGTGGTAGTTACACTGGCTAGTAGTAGTAGTAGTAGTAGTAGTGATGGGGGTGGTACTGGCTAGTAATAGTAGTGGTGGTAGTAGTTACACTGGCTAGTAGTAGTAGTAGTAGTAGTAGTAGTAATGTTGTTGGTGGTGGTGATGATGGTGGTGGTGGCACAGCCTGGTAATAGTAGTGATAGTAGTTACACAGGCTAAACATGGTAGTGGTAGTGGTGTTGGTGGTGGTGTTGGTGTTGGTGGTGGTAGTTGCAGTGGCTAAGTGTGGCAGTGGTGGTACTGGATCATAGTAGTGATAGTTGATATTGTTACTACTTACGCCTGCCTAAGTCTAACAGGTCTTTCCTAGTTCTCTTGGGTGTTTTGTAGTAGTACTACTAGCAGCAGCAATATTGGAGTTAGCAGCAGTAGTAGTTTTTCAATACAACCATATTTATAGCTAACATATGTATATTAATATACTAGTTGTAGCAGCAGTTAATAACAACAGTAGTAGTTAAATTCTAATACTATATTATATTAACAAGACCAGGGAAACTATATAGTATATACAACCAAATTATCAAATCACGGTATACTACCTTAACGTGTTTCATACCTGCAACTGCCCCTGCTTCTAAGCTGTTTATTTTAAGGTGTCTATATTTATCTAAAATCCTTCCATCATAATTTTATGTAAAAACCTTTGTTAAGTTATGATCCAAAGACCAGCTTAATAATGAGAAAGTTAGTTATGTTACTAAATTCTTTCAAAATCTTGATTATTTTCAAATGATTTGAAAATTATAGACAATGTATTTCATAAGTAAAAAAAGATATGGTAAAGAAAGGGTTAAGAATACAGAAGATAATGTAGCTTGAATACGACAGCATGATAACTGGAATACCTTTCATCACAAGTCTGCTCAATCAGGATTAGACCTGGGGTTAAACGACAATTATTACATCAATAATGATATCAGAATTATAGTAGCAGTTGTTGTTCAGCCTTGATCAAATAAACATGATCAAAGATATTCCAACAATGACCATCCTGTGTTTTTAAAAATATATGCAGGGCTTACATCAACTGATGCCTTCTACTTATTTAATACAGTAACTTGTAATAGTAATGAGCTTTGGCTGCTATTTCAAGCAGGTCCAGCAACCACCTCAGATTATCATAACGATGATGATCATAAAAAAAGCAATACTAATTGTGTTGATGATAAATGTTGAGGAAGGGAAGGAGAAAAAAAAACTAACATAACAGTAGTATCAATATTACATATATATATGAAAGATGAACATATTCCGATTCTGATCTCCACTGCGCCTGATAAGCAAATTAATCCCAGAGTTGTAGCTGACTATAAACAATCAAGGCTCCGAGCTGGTCATTTGTGAAACACATGTAACACATGATTTTAAATAAATTAAGTTAAACTGAAACTTCAATCCCTCATTCTTAATATAAACATTCTGCATATTAGATGTTGGTGTTAATACACACTTTCAACACTGAATATCCAATTCTCGTATAAGCATATAGTGCTTAATCAGGTGCCAACTGGCTATATGTGTATATGTGTGTGTGTATATATATATATATAAGATACAGAGAGAGAGATGGAGAGATAGATACATAGATATATGAGAAGTTAGTAGTTAAAACCACTAAGACCAGTATTCAACTTAGTACTCTATAATTAAGAAAAGTAATTGTAGGGCAAAAATCATTATTATATATAGAGATAGATAGATACACATATGAAAAGGGCAATAAATTGACAGGGTCATAAGGAAATGAAAATGAAATGAACTATACAGCTCACACCAATGCAAGTTTAACTGACCTCCTACAAATTTGAATCTTATAGGTATCTCGAGTGTTTTAATGATAGGGTTCCCAGCATTATCATGAAAAACAGTGTGAAATGAAGTATCTTGCTCAAGAACACAATAACCTGTACAGGATTCAAATCCACGAGCTGGTGATAATGAGCCCAATGCCCTGACCACTAGGCCACATGCTTTCACAAAACAGATATACCTCCAATGGAATGCAATCTTGCAATCCCCGAATCAGAGAAGAGTGTCTTATCCACTGAACCATGAAAGCATCTTGAGTCATTAGAAGCATCAGTAAAAATGCTTTATGCTATGTTCTGAATATCTGTGCTGAGTTCAAACCCTATCAAAGTCATCTAAGCCTTTCATCCTTTCAGGGTCAGTAAACAATATATACCAGACCAAGAGCAATGGATTGGAGGAATTGTTAAAGCACTGGACAAGATGTCTTGCAGCATCTGTTCTAACTCCATGCATTCTCAGATGAAATCCCACCTTCCATTGGCAGTTGTAAAATGGCAGTATCAATATGAAAACAGTCTCCTAGGTCCAATCTGGAAAATCGCCTACTTTCCATTCTGTATATATATATTAACTGGAGTAAACTGAAGTTTTAGCTGTTGTACAGCAAGTACTATATAT
>OZ024741.1:187675119-187677619 GCA_964016885.1 Eledone cirrhosa
TTATGCCATGACCATGTCAATACAGTAGTGTTATGCCATGACCATGTCAATACAGTAGTGTTATGTCATGACCATGTCAATACAGTAGTGTTATGCCATGACCTTGTCAATACAGTAGTGTTATGCCATGACTTTGTCAATACAGTAGTGTTATGCCATGACTTTGTCAATACAGTAGTGTTATGTCATGACCATGTCAATACAGTAGTGTTATGCCATGACCTTGTCAATACAGTAGTGTTATGCCATGACTTTGTCAATACAGTAGTATTATGCCATGACCTTGTAAATGCAGTAGTGTTATGCCATGACCTTGTCAATACAGTAGTGTTATGCCATGACTTTGTCAATACAGTAGTGTTATGTCATGACCTTGTCAATACAGTAGTGTTATGTCATGACCTTGGTTCAACAGTAATCTATTAACATCTTGTTAGTACAATAGCAATAGGGATATGCTAACATTATCTTGTTACTATAATAGTAATGTGTTAATATTATCTTGCTGATACAATAGTGACATGCCATCAACTTGTCTCCACATTAGCCATATGCAGTACATCAACACAAACCACAAGCCATCTTTTTATCGATATAAGAGAAATATGCAGTATGACAATACAACCACAATATATATTATGTCAATACAACAACAATATACTAATACATCCAACACCTTAGTGATTTACTATTACAATTAAAAAATTTGCTACTATTAAATAAATACAATATCTTACAATGCCTTTTCTATAGGGACACATCATACAGAAACATGCTAATAGACACAGGTTATATTATTATACAATATAGATCCAAGCTATCTTATTTACACAACAGAGGTAGAGGTTAAATTATTTATACACTACAGACCTATGCTAATAGAAATAAATGTTATCTTATGTATACAATAAAGGTCCATATTCTTTATATAATAGAAACCTATGCTATTTTATTTATACAACAGAGATCCATGTTATAGTATTTATACAACAGATCCCCAATATTCTATTTACACAACAGATCCATACTATCTTATTTATACAATAGAAATACATACTATCTTTTTTAGACGATCAATATATAAGCTCGTTATCATGTTTACATAAAGGTATTACAGTGAAATTCCGTTATAATCAAATACACAGGGTATAAAAAAATTTGTAATGAAAAATTCTTTATAACAAGATCGACCTAACACATCAACCGTGTGGCCGGGGATTGAAAAAAATGTTATACTGAAAAATTTGTTATAATGGTATTCGTTATAACGGAATTTTACCTGTAATACAATAGTGATATATATATTATTGTATTTATACCATAGGCATAAACTTGGGGTAAACAACAACCTCTAACCCTAGTTATATATAAAATATACAGTAACTCCAAATAATAACTGACTTAGACTGTGGCAATCCATTCAATATATGCAGCATGGAAGACTGACGATAATTGTTTATGTTGTTCCATGAGATAAAGCAGTGCCATTTCTATTTTTAAGCTCTGCTTAAAAATGGTTTCTAATTCAAGCACAGGGTCAGAAATTTTTGAGGAAAAGGAAAATTGATTATTATGAGTACTTGACTGGTACTTTATATTATTGACCCCAGAAGGATGAAAGGAAAAGTTGACAACTGTTTATGAAACATTTCCACAGTAATGATCTGGTAATCATTCTGTAAAAAATGTTCCCATTATTTTTTCTTTTGCTTTTTTTTCTCATTTAATCAAGGGAAGGAAGGGCAATGCACATGACCCTTTTGATTTTTTTTTTCAAGGGGTCCAAAATTGGTGAGAGAAAAGGAGGAAGTTATCTTAAAAACCAGAAATCTGGTTGAAATATTTCACAGCAAATTGAATTCTGCTTTAGGCACTCAAGAACCTAGTTGTGGTGTTAAATCAGATGACAGATTAAGTTTACCACGAAAAAAGTCAGAATTCAAAGCAAGATAACAAATACCATAAAGTATCTCCTCTGACTTTTTTACAATTCTACCAACCCGCTGCTCTGGAGATATATATATATATATTATTCAACCCCCTAAAGATGAATGGCACAATTGACCTCAACAGGAATTGAACCAGGAACACAACAAGCCAAAACAAATACTGCAATGTATTTTGTCCTACACTCTAAAGTCTCTGCAGAAGTGTCGAGTTGAAATCAACTCTTAGTTCTAGAATAACTAAAAATAACCTAAGCCTCTCATTTGTATATTCTATCATTAACAGAAAAGACAGGGGATTTAACACTGAATCTAACTTAAATGGTTTCACCTTTTAGCATTTAAACCAGCCATATCCAGCCAGAATTATCTCACCTCTTTCTGTTCAAACTGGCCACTCATACTGACATTAAAATATTGTTCACAAAATCTCATAGATTCGATATTATGAGATAACGTAAAATAGTATATATAGAATAATGTAAATGCTGAAGGGTTAAATGGTTTAAAACGGCACAACTGTCATGAAACAGATGGTAATTGTCATGTCAATG
>OZ024741.1:187690119-187695119 GCA_964016885.1 Eledone cirrhosa
AGTGTATTACTGGTACTTTATTTTATCGACCCCGTAAGGATGAAAGGCAAAGTTAACCTCGGCGGGATTTGAACTCAGAATGGCAAGAAGACAACCACACACGAGGGTCATGATTTTTTACTAAACTTGCCTCTATTTCCATTATAGCAAAGGTGCGGACAAGCTGTTTTATGATGCGGCAAAGTCTTTGACCTCGATTAATGTACCACCGTGTGTGTGTGTTTATGTATCTTACGTAACTGTGTGTGTGTTTATGTATCTTACGTAAGTGTGTGTGTGTTTATGTATCTTACGTAAGTGTGTGTGTGTGTGTGTGTGTGTGTGTGTGTGTGTGTGTGTGTGTGTGTGTGTGTGTGTGTGTGTGTGTGTGTGTGCGTGCGTGAGTGCTCTGGGTGTACCCGTGCAATGAAGCTGTATGTACATTAATACATAAAGGTGAGCCAACACTTCCCGTGAATATATATAGCGTGCACCCAATGACACCAGATCGAAAATAAACAGTAACTGACTTCAAAACATCCGGAGACCGCTAACGAACACAGGTTTGTTGCTAGCCGCACCCCGATTATTATTGTCAGTAGCACCAGTAAGAAGAGGAAGGACGTCCTGGCTAGAATAGACCCAGAAAAAAAGACGAGGATGGTCCCAGCTCGAACGCCTTTGATCATAATATCTGCTTAAATACGGCTGAATTCGAGCTAAACACAAATTTAATTAATAACACAAGGCGTTTAGTCCAAATCTTTACTAATCCTGCCTTCAAAGAACACAGGGGAACTCCTACATGATAGCTCACCCTGCTAAAAATAGCAGCTAAATCTCTTGCAAGCTATAACCCAGAGTTTTCGAAAAAATACACATTGTATGTAGTCCTAGGTTACTTGCACGTAACCATCACGTATTTGGAAAATACGTGATGGTTACGTGCAAGAATGCCTTTCAAAATACGTCTGTTCGATCAGGGTCGATTTGTGGCAAAACAACAACATCAAGTAATATTGTTTGAAACACGTGTGATCAGGGTTGCCTAACTGAGAAATATGTTTATTTACAAGATTGTACAAAGTTTTTTGTTTGTTTGTTTTTTAAATGTGGTCTGCTTGTTACTTTAAAATTTTAATTTTCTTTTGAATATCATATCAAATTTTCAAATTAATAAATTAAAACATGTAATTTTTATAATATATATTTTTTTAATTTATTAGCAACAATTTCATTTTGCGCTATTTTCTATGATATTGATCAGGTGTCTAAGTTGAGAGAAACTTAGTTCAACAACGAGACAATAAAATTAAGCAACTCGTAAGAGTACGATTTCACAAGTCAAGTGCTTGGAAATAAGCTTAAAATAACTTACAGCTGTTCTCTCAACATTCTCTATTGCTCTTCTACTACTATATTCAACATGCTATGATTGGTTTCTCTTATATTGCAGCGTGTAATATGAATAAATATATATACTGGGAAATTATCAATATGTACTTAGTTTTGCTGCGATGTTAGGAGACAACACACAAAAATAATAATGTTAATAAGTAATTATATATAAGTACCGAAACGAAGTATGAGCAACGAAATGAAACAAACTCGAGCGTAAATATTTTAGATTGATCCCCAGAATTGTCTGTTTACAAAACAATATCACGTGTTAAATTGGTGTTTTCTTTTTCTCCGTTGAAAAATTTCATCACTGAAATATCTCGACATTATCATTTCTTACGTAGTAAACAAAATATACACAGACTCAGATGCATAGGAGACAAATAAGATTGTGTAATATCCATACCTTTCACAAGCACGATTATCAACTCTAGATCGAACGATGCCACTTGACACAGGAATCTATTATCATATATGACGACCCTAACTTTTCGTTTTCCCTCTATATACAGATAAAATTCCGTTATAACGAGTATCATTATAACGAATTTTTCAGTATAACGAAATTTTATTCAATCCCCGAGGTAATAACAAACGCTCGATTTGTTTCGGTCGATCTCGTTATAAAGAATTTTTCGTTACGACTTTTTTTAAACCCCGTGAATTTCGTTATAACGGAATTTCGCTGTATATATTAGCTTGTTCTCCCTCAACAAACACATACATCTGCCTGTCCGTTTGTTGTTGTTTAGCTGTGGGTCAACTTCGATTAAATAGACTTATGGCCGAAGCCGATCATTTCGTATTTTCAATGACATTGTGTCCTTTTCTTACTTACGATGGCCAGGTATGGTTTCGGGGAGATTTGGCTGCTATTTCTAGCTAGACCATCGGCTAGGTTTAAAGAAAAGTTGTACAATAAACTGTTATGACAGTTGGTTGGTGTTAGTAACTGCTGTTACCAAGCAATTTTACTATAGCTACTACTACAACACATAAACACACGTCCGCATATATTTTGAGTGTTTATTTCGAAGTAAACAGTCACTATAAATAAATAATATCTATTTTTCTGACTACTTTACAACTAGTATTGTGTCGTTTAGTCAGGTACCTGTTTAATGTACTTTAGTACACATACCCAAAAAGTAAATGAGTCGACTGCGCCCCTTGTTTTGATGTATGAATGAGTGTGCAGGTCTTCTTACCACCACATTTTTTTCTCTTCCTTTGACAATAATCATCGTTTTCCCTCCTTTATTAATTCAATTGACAATAATATATCTCTTGTGATTGACACATATATGCTAAATATTTACATGAAGTTTCAGTTTAAGCGATTGCTATCTTGGCTGAACAATAAATCGTTTATTTTATTTTTTCTTAGATAAATGATGTTTCGATATTTCCTCCATAGAATTTTATGTTTGTTTAGTTTGAAACAATAACGTTGCTAAGTTTATTTAATGAATACTTCAAGAACATTTAGGTTCCAAACCTAACACTGGGAAATACTAAAAGAATATGAAAAACAAGTTTGATAAAAAAAAAAAAAGCAGGTTAAACTTTAACACGCCCGTTTCTTCTTATGAAAGAAAAGCTATTCAGGGTATATATTACATGATATATCAAATCATACTAATTACACACACATATATGTATATGTATATATATATATATATATATATATATATATATATATATATAAATGGAATAGAATGAAACGAAATTTCATTTCTCACTCTTAGTAGTGCACTTACTTAAATGTAAGTATGTATACGTACATACATATATGTATACAGACGTACAGTAGTAAGTATATATATATATACATACTACTGTACGTCTGTATACATATATGTATGTACGTATACATACATACATACATACTTATATATATATGAGTGTGTGTTCTGTATATATATATATTTATCCTTATCGAGCCCTCTTTGGATTTTAGTCTTCACATTTATATTACTATATATATATATATATATATATATATATATATATATATATATACTTTTACTTTACGCGCGACGAACAATCTGAACTTCAAAATCCCATTTCTTGAATTAAAAGCATATTTTCGGTGAATAAGTTGTATTTTTTATCCCAAAATTTAATATACAAGACTGGGTACGTCATATACACAAAATAAAAATCTTAACTACTCCTATAACTTTTTTCGTCAAAATAAGTGTGACTTATATTCAACAAAATACGGTAGCTTTAATTTCAGGTACCCACCAAACTGGCATTTAATTATTTTTTTTCTGTATTTTATATTTTTGTTCAGAAAGTTAGAAAAACGAGAAAAACTGAAGAAAATGGAATTATAAGAAAGGAATGAAGAAAGAAAGAAAGAAAGAAAGGAGATAAAAAGAAAGACTAGATAATAGATAATAGATAGATAGATAGATAGATAGATAAATAGATAGATAGATAGATAGATAGATAGATAGATAGATAGATAGATAGATAGATATATTTCTTTATTTACCATAAAGGCATTGATAGATAGATAGATAGATAGATAGATAGATAGATAGATAGATAGGGAGAGAGAGAGAGATAGGGAGAGAGAGAGAGAGAGAGAGAGAGAGAGAGAGAGAGAGAGAGAGAGAGAGAGAGAGAGAGAGAGAGAGAGAGAGAGAGAGAGAGAGAGTGGGGTATAAAATGTTTGCCTACCTGTTGAGCTGATGATCGCTCTGATGCTGGACTGGTTGTGTAAATGACAGGCAGTTTGAATTCCAAACAACGCACTCGTTCTTCTTAGCATTGGGTATGTTTGGGTTCCGATAGTGCGCCGTAATTCCGATCCCCAGCTACAGGAAACTAATATATTTCCCGGCTGGCAACAGTCGGGACTCATTGCGTGGCCTCCTTGGAAATGCGTGAAGTTGTTGCGAAAGTTTGCCATAAAATGATGGTCCATGCTCATCGGAAAACTGCTCGGACTTCCGTAAGAAGAAGAAGTAGAACCGTTGTTATTGCTTATGTTGTTGTTGTTACGATGATGGTGACGATGGTTCATTGTATTCATGTCATTGGTTCTGTTCCTTCTGGCAACCGACGAGATCGGGATTGGACGACTATGTGATACACCGTGTCGCTGCGAACTCGGGAATGCGCTGTCGCCAATTACCACTTCGTCTTTGGAGAAGACATCGTCGTCATCGTCGTCGTCGTCGTCGTCGTCGTCGCCAACGACGTCGACTACTTCGTCTAAATCATCATCCTCTTCGTCGTTATTATCATTATCAACATCATCAACATCGTCGTCTTCATGTTTATGTAAACGTCTGCGGTCGTCGTCGACGACCACATCGTCTTCATCGACGCCGTCGTTTTCGTCAAAGTCATTGGAACTCCTCTCGTGCATCGGGTAATCATTCATGCTGTCTACACTGCACGAACTGGTCGATATGGTAGCCAGGCCACGACGACGGCCACCGCCACCGCCACCGCCGCCGCCACCGCCACCACCGCCACCACCACGACGACGGAAACCACCACCACCACCACCACTACCATCACCGCCGCCGCCTACAGCACCGAGAGCAGCAGTTGGGTTTGATATGGTGAGTGCCTGGAACTCTTGTTGAAGATGATGATGA
>OZ024741.1:187702619-187712619 GCA_964016885.1 Eledone cirrhosa
CACCTTTCATAAAACTTGCTGGGGTACAGCACCTCTCTCTCCATCCTGATTGTTCTTCTAAAGTGGTGTTTGAAAAAAAGAATCAGTTGTTGGCCGGAGAGAAAGGTGTCTGACCTCACCCCTTTTAACCTCATCCACCATACAACCGCCTTCGCCATAGCTATCACACAAAGGAAAACCGCCTCTCCTTCATTTTTTAAGGAGGGTGGCGGTTTGATCATGGCGATGGACTCAGTGGTCAACCGGATTGGTCCCACCCGCGACAATAGTCGTTCTACATAGCCCCACAGGTCGGTAACGCCTGGGTAGTGTACGAATCCGTGCGCGACGGTTTCTTCGTCTCGCACGCATCTCGGACAGATCTTTTTCGAGGGGTCCCTGCCCGGGCGCCCGTGTCTGTAGAGCTTGTTTCGAACTGGTAGAGCTCCTCAGTAGCACTGCCAGGCCAGGGACTTTTGGAAGTTGTCCATCGGTCCCGGGCGGAACGTCCTACCGAACAGACTGGCCAGTTCGTCTTCTTCTACGCCTAGAGTTTCTCCGAGCGAGTCGTCGCACTTGCTGCGGACCAACCCTCTATAGAATGACTGAGTGGAGTCTCCACTGATCGCCGGGTCCGCCTGCCAGAAGGCTGTGAGCGCCTGAGCACATTCGATGTGCCAGTCGCCCATTTTCCTCGGTCTTTGCTTGACCCAGGACTGCAGCTCGGTCAGCGAGACGAGTCGTGGCAAGACTCGCCTCACGAACGGGGCCCACACCGGTTGTCCGGTAAGGAATACGTGGAGGTGCCGCAGCCTGAGTGCGTATTTGCGCATCGTCAGCCACGGCATCCCCAGCTCTCCGTTGGAAGGGTGTTGGCAGCAGATGGATCTTCTCACAAAAGGCGCCCGCTTCTTCCAAAGGAATTGGAAGAGCGCGCGCTAGATAGATAGATAGATAGACACAAACAGACAAATAGATAGATAGATAAATAGATAGATAGATAGATAGATTGATTGATTGATTGATTGATTGATTGATTGATAGGCACCACGCAGTGAGACTGATTGAACTCAGGAGCACATGGTTGTGTCCAATATTGCTTTCTAAGAGAGACACATTTGGAACTGGGTATAGTTTATTATATCGTCACCAATAACAATGTGGTGCTTATTTTATCGACACCGGGTGGAAAATTGGCTAAGTTCACCTTCGCTGGGATTTCAACTTCGATCATAATGGTAGTCAACTATATACTACCGATCCTCTTCTTTTCAAATGTTACGCATGAGTTAGATTTCATTTCTTGTTTTAGTCCGGTGAAAAGAATAGTTGAATGAATGCAGTTTTGTGTGTGTGTGTGTGTGTGTGTGTGTGTGTGTGGAAAACCACATTACCCACCACCACCAACAACAACGACAACTTTAGAAATATTCATTTCTAATTTAGGCATAAAGCTATCGTTTTGCGGGGTGAGGGAGAAAATCAACGCAAGTACGCGACTAATACCTTATTTTATCGACACGGAAGGATGAAAGGCAAAGTTGACCACGGCGGGATTTGACCTCTGAATGTAAAGAGCCAGAACAAATACCGCAAGAATATTTTATACACCGAACAGTCCTGCCAATCCACAAATTTATATACAAATTTATTTTTTGAAAATAAAAAGACAAACAAAAGACACAGAACTCCAGGGTCGTCGACTGTTAAGATGGACTTTGACAGTTTCGACCCCTACAAACGGTATATATATATATATATATATATATATATATATATATATATATATATATATATATATACCGTCTGTTTGTAGGGGTCGAAACTGTGAAAGTCCATCATATATATATATATATATATAAATCAAGAAAATCAACAAAGAGAGGATAAGACAACGAATGAAAACAAGGCAAAACGAAAAAAATATCTGGTTTCCCCTTTAAAATATTTTTTTCGTTTTGCCTTGTTTTCATTCGTTGTCTTATCCTCTCTTTGTTGATTTTCTTGAGTTCACACACACACACACACACACACACACACACACACACACACATAATAGCCACTACCCTTATATATGTAAAACTATTATTATCAAAGTATTATCATGTATCATAAAACTCATGAATGAGGCAGGTTGATTATGTTTTAGGTCAGTGGTCTCTATCTAGCCTACGATCAACGAACCTAAAGGATTCAGTGAAATATTTGGGGGCTTTCTTGAAAAAAGTGGTTGCTATAAGGTTTCCCAATAAAGTTTCCGCTATGGCCAAATGGTTAAGGAGTTCGCTTCGCATTTATTATGTCCAAATTTGGGTATGTGTTATATATCATAGCCTCGGAGCGATCCGTGTCTTCTGAGAGAAACTGGGTAGACGAAAACTGTTTCGAAGCCGGTCGGATGGACTGTACCTGTAATTCAAACGGTCACAATTGTCACAATGTGTCATACTGAATCTACCTGGGAATTATATTAAATGGTTAACGTGTCTATGGAATGCTGAGCCAAATACATGTTAATTTCATGAGCTGGTTGTTCCGTTAATCGAACAACTGGAACACCCATCGTCGAAACCGACGGAGGTCCATTCCATTCAGTTTGATAGTTCTTGGAGACATTCTTCGGGGTATTTTATAATTTAATGTGCTATTCTTAGTTTCTTAATAATCTTTCTATAATCAAGTTTAAGGTTTCTTCATAAGTTTCTCATTAATTGTTTCTACTTTTGGCACAAGGCCAGCAATTATCCAGTGTATTACTGGTACTTTATTTTATCGACGCCGTAAGGATGAAAGGCAAAGTTAACCTTGGCGGGATTTGAACTCATCATAAGTTTCTCATTAATATAGTATAGTTTGTATTGTGAAACAGAAACTATTGTATGCATGTTTATACAACTAAATACATGTGTGTGTGTGTGTGTGTGTGTGTGTGTGTGTGTGTGTGTGTGTGTGTGTGTGTGTGTGTGTGTGTGTGTGTGTGTGTGTGTGTGTGTGTGTGTGTGTGTGTGTGTGTGTGTGTTAGACAATTTACTGTTACACACAAAAAATCTGTAATTCGATATATTTTTCTTTTGGTGATAGTGATAGCACCCACCCTCCTGGTAAATACCATGGTTGACAACCTCTTTAAATAGAGCAGCCAGTACTTGGTTGGTAACTCTCTTTGGTGAGTCCTCTTTTTTATTACGGTATGATGATGTGACGAAATTCTACCAGGTAGAGCGATTGTTTTGAGGTTATGATACTGTCTTGTATCGCTAGTATATACTATATTTAGAATATATGTACTATATCTCTAGAATATAATCTTGAATATTAGTATGTAATATAAAGTTTATGCCAAAGCTTACCGTAACACAAGGAAAGAGTAAGCTTCGTTCAAAGTTTAACGTAACATAGAACATGTGAGGTTTAGTTCAAAGTTTAACGTGACACAAGACCATGAGCTTGGTTCAAAGTTTAACATTACACAAACCATGTTAAAACTTAGTTTAAAGTTTAACATGATACAAGACCAGATTATATATATATATATATATATATATATATATATATATATATATATATATATATATATATATATATATATATATGTGTATATATATATACATACATACTTACATACACACATACACATATATACAAACAGTATGATCAAGAACATGAGCTTGGTTCAAACATTACACAAGACCACAAGCTTAGTTTAAAGTTTAACATGACACAAGTCCATGAGCTTGGTTCAAAGTTTAACATTACACAAGACCATGAACTTAGTTTAAAGTTTAACATGACACAAGGCCATGACCTTGGTTCAAAGTTTAACATTACACAAGACCACAAGCTTAGTTTAAAGTTTAACACGATACAAGACCATGACCTTGGTTCAATTTTTAACGTAACACAAGATATGTGATGATTTGAATCCTCTCGCTAATTGGTATGCGTGAAAAAAGTTTGTTCAGTTTAACTCAGAAATATTTGTGCGTGTGTATGTGTGTTTGTTTGTGCGCGTGCGCATGTAAAGAGACTTTACCGCCGTCTTAACCCTGGAGACGGACCGTTGTGACAGCATCGAGTTCCTAACTTGACCACTGCCACGTCACGATTCTTAGCCATTTTTGAATCTATTTCTGGCGGGGATCGCTTTGGAATATTACCTGTCCTATGAGTTTGTCTCCTGATGAGTTCGAAACTCGAGATTTTATCCTTAATAGGATATCTCAAAACGCGAACGAAACCCCGGGGTCGGGACATAATCGTGATAAGAGTGTACGCATTTCTTCTAACTTTAAATGTATACCTAATTGTGTATGGTTGACGGTATATTTAGTTGATTTCTACGTGCTGTTGAAATGTTGGGTAAATATTCTATTGCGGTCGGCCGCGAAGCGGCTGCCGTCGTTTATTTATCAAATATTTCTTCATAGGAGCCTTTATTCTTATAGCCTGGTCTAATTGATTTTTTATGTGGTTAATTATGCTAATTGGGAGAGGAAATGGTGTATATATTTTATCAAATGATTCTATGGACATACTTTTGATATATATATATATATATATATATATATATATATATAACGAAGAACTAGCGTTAAGACTTTTAATACTATATTACGCGTGAAACTGATATATATCTTCATTGAACACCATTGTATGTTATTTTTCCGTATAAGTTTATCCTGGGTTCAATCGGGGGTAACCACAGTAAGTAAGGTACTCAATACATAGCAGATGATTTCTCCCGAATGAAACTGTTCTAGTCCTGTAGAAGCCGTTTCTATATTAAATATATATATATATATATATATATATATAATGTTATACTTTGGGAGAGTCAAAGACGAAGTATATATATATATATATATACTTCGTTTTTGAGCTCAAGCCGTTTCGACGCCTAATTCAGTCCAGAATTAGCCGTCGAAACGGCTTGAGCTCAGCCGTCGGGGTCTTACTTGTTCCTATTACCCACTCTACTACCCTAAGTATTGAGTACTTTGGTGCGTTATGGTCCACCTGGTTCCTTACCACATTTCCTTCGTTATATATATATATATATATATATATATATATATATATATATATATATATATATATGAGCATAAGAATAGTCAATGACTATAGTTGAGAAAATTAGACAAAATACCCCTGGACAAATGTCCCCGCGAGGAATCGAACTCCTCGTCTCTAGAATACCGACCAAGTGCGTTAACTACTGCATCTTTTCAGAAGCCTGTAGCTAACTGTAAAAATTCGTTGATTTAAGAAACATTGAAGAAATTTGAAATTTGAAATTTGAGATGTAGACGTCCCAAAGTAGAAATGACAATAATAATAGTCGATCATGATAAATAATATTTGAGGATGAAACCAGCGGCTCCTTAGCGTAATAGTTAAAGGCACTCGTTTAGTATTTATTTTATCAATGTTATTGAACTTTGTTACGTTATGTAAGTAAACAGCGCATGTTGTTAAGCGAAGTTAACGAAATACATACGCAAACACTGACCTTCATGTCTGAGTGTGTGTGTGGAGGAGGTGAGTAATTGACGGTTCAGTAAGGGTGGGTATGAGTATGATATATACTGGTAGGTATACGCGTTTCAGTGATGTCGTTTCACCTGTACTTTTTCTCTCTCTCTCGCTCTCTTTCTCTCTATCTCACACACACACACACACACACACACACACACACACACACATTCGATCTTTCATTCTCTCCCTCCATTTCTTGTGCTTGCTAGTAACATGAAAGTAATGTTGACCGAAGTAGATACCTTAAAAAAGGTAATAAAATGACGGGGTGGTCATACCTGGAATGCCTTTAACCATACGTCTGCTCAATCAGGACTAGATAACAATAATAACAAGGCATTCTATACTCTACTATTGGTTCCAGTCATTAGACTGCGGCCATGTTAGGACAACGCCTTGAAAATGAAATTTACAGCTCATACTTAAGCAGGTTTCGCTGGTCTCCTTCGAGATTTCATCGTATATGAGCTTTCCCTTGTGCTTTAACGACAGAGAGCCCCATGGAAAGCAACATGAAATGAAGCATCGGGGTCAAGAACACAATGCTATGTTCGGTTGAAGAATCGAACCCGTGACCTTATGATCGTGAGTCAACCGTCCCAACCATTTGACGCATCTTTTCTATATTATTTAATATCTGCTGGCTGGCTCAAGTGTGGGGTGTCTGAAAGCGCTTCCATTGTCCAGTGGCTATAGTGAAGTGAGCTGTGTACGTGGCCTAGTGGTTTGAGTGTTGAACTAACGATCATAAGGCCGAACAATGCTGGTGCATTGTGTTTCTTAAGAAACCTCCTTCGCCGGATAGCTAAATCTGCATAGATGTGAGCCGTAAATTTTTCCCCCACTGTATGTGTGGTGGACGAGATTAAAAGGTTTTAAAAAATACGTTTTCATCTCGAAACAAATCCTCTCATCAGCTTTTTCACGTACCACTTGGAGAAGACGAGTGAGGAGCCCGTCACCGGTACAGTTTACAAAAGCTGAGTGTTTAGCCCAAGAACAAACTCAACTCCTGCAGTCCTGATGAAAGGCTTTCCAGCTTTTTAGGGGTACCTAAGACTATAATTCACTAATGCAGACACTTTCAAATACTGTGTAGTGGCATAATAGGCCCACGTGTAATACTGCGACTATTTTTAGGCGGATCAAAAATATCCAGGTTATTTAGAAAACAAAATTGTCTTTATACGCTGCGTGTATGTTCCTTTGTAATACAATCAAGTGCAATGCGTATGCCTATCCCATCTGTTTTAAAAAAAATGTATATATACATATACATATATATATATATATATATATATATATATATATATATATATATATATATTCGTCGGCTTAGCTGCGGCTCGAGCTTCGAATATGCTGTACTTCCATTTGTATATATATATATGATAATAATGGAGCTGCGGCGTTGCAAATGGGTTACATATGAAAAAGTTTGTCCTTCATCGGTGGTCTTCCAACCGTCCTAGGCATTTCATCGCTTTAAAGACCATATACCTCAGGATGGTGCGAGCAACGGCTAAAAAAAGTCGTTGGGACACGTAAATAAAGGGGACGCTAGGGTAAATATATATATATATATATATATATATATATATATATATATATATATATATATATATCAAAATCTTCAGGCGCTTATACAAGTTTATAAGCGCCTGAAGATGGTCACAGTTTTGATTCCTCTTACATTCTGGAGATATGATTAATATTGGGCCTTGAAACCATAGGTAGTGCTTTTGTCCCCTATATGAAATGAACATAAATAAATAAATATTATACTTCTGCTCTCTTTCCGATTGAGCACTATTTTCCCTTTTTCCTTTTTCACACCCACGGATATTGCTACACACACACACACACACACACACACACACACACACACACACACACACACACAAACACACACACACACACACACACACACACACACACACACACACACACACACATATATAAAATAAATGTTTTTGAAAAAATGTTGATATAGTAGGCCTTAACACTTAGTGCTTTATTCATTGTGCTCTGAACTGAAAAAGGTTTAATATTGCTAGTCCTTTGTTTCCGAAAGTGAGTTCCGAAGAACCGCAGGATTCTACAAGATAAGGTACCTTCTAATAAAAGCTATTAATTTGTACTTTTTATTTATTTTAAAGAGATTTTAATTATATCTATTTACAACTTCTCTCTGAAACAAATTTTGTTTCCTTTAATGTCTTTTTAAAATGAGGGTGATGAGAATTGTTCAATGAATATGAGAGTTCCATGTTTTGGGGAGAAATCGTATAAGAATTCTGCGATACTTAAACAGGTGAGGTGTGATTTAAGGAAAATTTGATTGTTATTTAGGGGTGCCAGGCTACTTATCCAGCTAGGTGATTGTGACAATATTAGCGAAGATAATTGGATCTATTCTAACTCTGCTACTGTAAGTTGGTACTGGATCCGTCTTCGGTGGCGAAGGGGGACCACTGGATGGCACCCTCAGATTTAGAAAAACTTACGGTGATATGCATATTTTAAAATTCTGTCTTAGAAATATTGCGAATTAGAATGTCTACCCAGAACGTTCCGAAGGCACCACTCCAAGCACCAAAGCCTGTTGCCAGGCTTGGTTGGTAACAATAATTGGAAGAACCACTTGGTTCTGGGGTTTTCTCATTAACCGCCATACGCAGTTGGTCTTCATTTTCAGAACCATTTTCTGTTATTATGTTGTTTGCGGCATAGAGTTACGGCCCTTTATTATCAAAGTTCAAATACCGTCGAGGTTAACTTTGCCTTTCATCCTTACGAGGTCGATAAAATAAAGTACCAGTCACTCACTGGGGTCGATTTAATCGACTTTCTGCTCCCCCAAAACTGGTGGCCTTGTGTCTATATAAGAAACCGTTATTATTATGTTGTTTACGGCATAGAGTTACGTTCTTTTACGTTCTGAGTTCAATTCCCGCCGAGGTTAACTTTACCTTTCATCTTAACAGGGCTGATAAAATAAAGTACATAATCCATTATGTTGTTATTGTTATTTATATTGTTATCGTATTGCCCTATATTGTTATCGTTGCTTGGGTATTCTTACTGTTTTTGTTTTCGTATTTCGTCCTTGCATTGTCCTTAATATTTTTGGCCCATTGTGACCAGCAAAAGAAATCTATATTATTCTGCTCTATTCTATATATTTAGTGTTTATTTCAATGAAAAACAGTTTCAGTGAAACGTCTCGTCAGGTCACACACTAAACCATGCATGAGTCGAGAGGAAGGAAGTTTCTAAAGAAATCGGCATATGTAGTTCATCTTCTTGGATTCATCCTTTCAATTTTCCATTCTTTCATTCATTTCACGGACTTTGAGATTAGGATTGCCGTGTGACGTCAAGCATCAGATAATAAACACAGTGAGATAAAAACAAATGTAAACATTAATACGAAAACAATTACCCAACGAATATATATATAAGAAGAAGCAGGGACTGTGCAGTTGCTGGATAAGGTGTACTTATAAATAAGAGGAAAGCTATATATAAACACACTGTATCCCCCGACATTCGCGGGCCCAGTTATTCGCGAAATTTCCATTAGAACCTAATAATAGTTTGTGAAAGTGGAAACTACCACATATTCGCGGATTCATAAATATCTTCCGCGATTTTTTTTATGGCTTTTTTCGTGGCAATATATATTTTTTCACGCTTTTTAACGCTAAATTATTAATAACAATATACCATATTTGCCGTTTATGTTTTGACGTTTATAGGCATTTTTATGGACCACGTCCATTATTCGCGGTTATTCGCACTTCGCGGGTGCTCTAGGAGCTTAACCCCCGCGAAAACCGGGGTACAACTGTATGTGTGTGTATATATATATATACACACACCTTCTCTTTCAATATTCCGACAGTGAGACTGTTGATACACTTATGTAAAGTGCTACCTTCAGTCATTTTCTCCTCACACTTTGACATCTATCGCTCTATGCATACGTACACACACACACATACACATACATACATACATACAGACAGACAGACAGAGGGGGATATAAGCAGATAGATGTGATGAGCGGATGTATATGTATGTAAAAGGAATAGGGAGAGATACCGAGAAAACACGTAAATAAAAACACGAACTGTTTATTTTTGACTACAATAACAATCCACAGATGAACTCTTGTGCTGTCACATGTTGGCACTAAGGTGGGAATCATTACATCCACTCTAAAAACTGTTAAAAATAACACCCAGACCTTCCTCAAATCACACACTGGATAATATAATCATAAAAACAATATCACATTCATCATCCATTGACAATGTATTGTATTCATCACTGAAAGTTATATTAATTATATTTACAACTGTATCACAAATGTATGCAGTTTGAAAAAAAAAAAATTGACTTGAGTGGTCCCAATTGAAATTTTAGTATTAATGGTGACCTCTGTAGACGTAACAGCAACAACAACACATCCTAGCAATAA
>OZ024741.1:187717619-187732619 GCA_964016885.1 Eledone cirrhosa
ATCCTTATGGGGTCGATAAAATAAAGTACCAGTAATGTACTGGGTTATTGCTAGCCTTGTGCCAAAAGTAGAAACAATTATTATTATTATTATTAGTTCAAATCCCGCCGAGGTTTACTTTGCTTTTCATCCTTAAGGGGTCGATAAAATAAAGTACCAGTAATGCACTGGGTAATTGCTGGCCTTGTGCCAAAAGTAGAAACAATTATTATTATTATTATTATTATTAGTTCAAATCCCGCCGAGGTTTACTTTGCTTTTCATCCTTAAGGGGTCGATAAAATAAAGTACCAGTAATACACTGGGTAAGAGCTGGCCTTGTGCCAAAAAGTAGAAACAATTATTATTATTATTAGTGTTTCCGTTTGAAATGGGGAAAACCACAGTAAAGTAATATTTTCAATACAAGAAGTATAAAGCTGAGTTATGAATTCTTAGAAGAAACAGAATTAGTACTGTAATAGTAATTCAGTAAATGACTGCGTGTATTCGTGTCATTTCCATATAGATGTTCTTTAAATACATTTACACTACCTCTCTCCTTCTCACTTTCCCCCATCTCTTACTCTATCTCTCTCTCCTGCCTTTCAATCACCCAACAAATTAAACAGGCCAGTTAGGGAGATTGCTTCACTATAGCAGCAGCAGCAACAGTAGTAGTAGTAGTAGAAGCAGAGCAGCAGCAACAGCAGCAGCAACAGCAGGAGCAGCAGCAGTAGGGAGCCAACAACAATTACAATACTACAACAATTAGTGAGCATCAACATGGTCACTCAACATGCTAGAAATAGCAGGCAAATCTCACTCAAACCACAGACTTCAAATAATGATTTCTACTCAACATGCTAGAAATAGCAGGCAAATCTCACTCAAACCACAGTCTTCAAATAATGATTTCTAGTATAGGCACAAGGCCAGTAATTTGGGGAGGGGAAAGTCGATTAAATCGACCCCAGTACGTTACTGGTGCTTTATTTTATCGACCCCGTAAGGATGAAAGGCAAAGTTAACCTCGGCGGGATTTGAACTCAGAACGTAAAGGTGCGTAACTATGCCGCGAAGCATGTTGTCCGACGCTCTGCCGATACTGCCAATCCACTGACGGATAGATTCCTTGAACAATGTAATCCTTGATATATTTACAAACATGGAGTCATAGCTGGATCCCCTTCAACCATGTGTCAGTAGTAGTAGTAGTAGTAGTAGTAGTAGCAGCAGCAGCAGCAGCAGTAGTAGTAGTAGTAGTAGTAGTAGTAGTAGTAGTAGTAGTAGTAGTAGTTATTGCAAAAACAACAACTGCATGTACCAAACTATTAACTTCGAGAAAACCTCCACACCTAGAAATAGTTAAACTCTTTCTCGAATTAATACTCTCCTACTGTCGTGTGCATGGAAAGAGCACACACGACGCGATATTCGATAGACCGTATTTTTAAACAAAATGACATGATGGGCAAATCTGATGAAATACCTTTGATTATACCTCTGCCCGATCAGTACTGACATGAGGCTAAACAACAGACATTTACTACAGTATCAACAAATACTACTACTACTTCTACTACTACTACTACTACTATCATCAACAGCAGCACCACCACTACTACTACTACCACCACCGCTACCGTCACCACTACTACTACTACAACAGTAGAAATATCAACAACAGCAGTATCAATATTAACAGCGAAAAGAACTACTATAGCAGCATTCTAGGGAGCTTCTATGTTGGTTGCTGGTCCTGCTAGAAATAGCAGTTAAATTCACATTTTGAGGTTATAAAAATGAAAAGAACATCGGTTAAATAATGTACTCCTAGATACACAATAATTGAAAATAAGAGGGGATAGTCATGGCTGGAACGCTGTTAACCATTGGTTTATTCGATCACAATTGACTTTGGGCTAAAAGATTGATTTACTAAAAGTAGCAGCTAAATTTTCCTCAGTACCACACCCTCTTAAAAAAAGGGGGCAAGCTGGACATTGAAGTAATAGATATATGGAAGTGGGGGTGGTCGTGGCTGAATAACAACCACTGTAGTAGTAGTAATAGTAGTAGTAGTAGTAGTAGTAGTAGTAGTAGTAGTAGTAGTAGTAGTAGTAACGTTATTACTGCTGCTTTAGTAAACCTATTGTCTATTTTGTATGAAGAAAAATACTTTTTTTTTTTCTAACACAGTGTTATGGTGTAATTTGAGTGAAATTTGGCTGCTATTTCTAAATGGTTTAGCTATATACTACTACCATTACTACTACTATAGAAGCAGCACCAACAGTAACTGCTACTACTATAGTAGCAGTAGGCCCCTAAAGACGAGCGTGTTTATGTAGATGTGAGGAGGTGGGATACAGAAAAGGGGCCAGGAATGATAATAGCAAATGTAAAACACACTGTTGTAGTTGGCATTAATGATGATGGTGGTGATGGTGTTGATGGTAGTGGTGGTGGTGGCGGTGGCGGTAGTGGTGGTGGTGGTAGTGGTAGTAGTGGTGGTGGTGGAAGTAGTGATGGTAATAGTGGTGGTGAAGGTAGTGGTGGTGGTGGTGAGGTAGTGTTGGTGGTGGTGGTGGTGGTAGTGGTTATGGTAGTGATTGATGATGATGATGATGGTGATGACGACGATGACGGCGCTGGTGATATTTATAATTTAGTCCGATATCAGCCCCGATCCAACCGTGACAACTTCTGTTTAGTGTTATGACTAGCTAGCACTACACTATCCAATGTATGTCAATTTTCCTTATTGAAGAAACATGCTGTGAGTGAGAATTGGTTACTATTTCTAGCATTTCTAAATGTTTCTGAACAGTGACGAGGTGGTGTGGAGGCTATGTCACAGTCGAATTACAACATTTGCCCACAAACAAAAATAAAATGAGATTTAGCAGGATTCGAACTCAAACAATCAAATATTGAACATTCATATTATCCACCGCGCTACCATCTTCGATTCTTTAATAATTGTTTCTAAATTTGGTACAAGGCCAGCAATTTATAGAGGAGGGGGAAATCGATTACATCAAGCCCAGTGTGTGCGTTACTCGTACTTTATATTATTGACCCCGTAAGGATGAAAGGCAAAGCTAACCTCAGCGGGATTTGAACCCACGATTCATTAATAATAACTGCTTCTAATTTAGGCACAATGAAATCAATTTGAGGGGAAGGGAAAGTCGATTACAAGACCCGGAAATTTGACTGTTGACTTCAGCGGGGTATGGATTCAGAACGTAAAGAACTGCGTTTCTTTATTTGCCTAGAACCCACTGGATTACAGTGAAATTCCGTTATAATGAAATTTACGGGGTATAAAAAAAAATTTGTTGTAACGAAATATTCTTTATAACGAGATCAACTGAAACAAATCGAACGTTTTTTTTGTTAATTACCTCCGGATTGAAAAAAAAAATCGTTATCCCGAAAAATTCGTTATAATGGTATTCGTAATAACGGAATTTTACCTGAATATCCAACTCAGTACATGTCAGATATTTTATTGTATCGACCCTGGGAAGAATAAAAAAACTAAGTCGAGCTCAGACCGTAAAAAAACTAAGTATTCGAGCTCAGACCGTAAAGATACGCAACTGAATGTAATTTTGTCCGAATCTGTTATCAACAATTATATTTTTTAAGTCAACGTCTGATGTGTGTATGTTGTGACAGCCTGTATACGTATGCGCCCAAATGATTATAGATATTCGAATGTCAGTGTTTATGTATGCCTGAGCGTTTACATGTCTGGTGAATATTTGTGTGTATGAATGTTATATATACACGTGTATGTGCGTGTGTGTGGGTATGCCTGTGCGTGAATGTTATGTGTGTGCGTGGGTATGTGCAAATGTTTATATGTGCGTGTGTGAGTGAATGTTTGTTTATAGGTTTATGTGTGTGAATGTATATTTATGTGTATGTGTTTATGGATATTTATATAGACGTGTCTATCTGTGAGTGTTTATAAGCACAGCGTGTGTGAGAGAGAAAAAAATCATGTTTGTGCTTGCGTTTATGTTTATTTTCTAAAGAACTCGTGTTGTTAATGTTGTGTCCCGTAACTTAGCGGTTCGACAAATAAAGATCTATAAAATCATTACTTAACTGAAATTATAAGTACTGGGATCGATCGAAACCCATGAAACGATACTCGTCTGGCCACAGTCTAATTACTGATACTATTAAAAGAATGCGTGTGTGCGATGCGCAGATCTCTGTGCAACCCCAATACATACATACGTGCATATATACATACATACATACTTAAATGCATACATACATATACACATATATACATATATACATACATACTTATATACATACATACATAAATGCATACATACATATATATAAATACATTATGTATGTATATACGCGCCCGCATGTTTGTATTTGTGTCTGTTTTTCTCTATGCACACGTGTGTGTATGTGTAATTGTGATTTCAATAGAAATATGTATATGAGTATGTATATAGGCGCGCGCAAGTGTTAAAACACAACTGTGTGTATAATTGCATGTATAAATATGCGTGTGTGCATTCGTAGTTGTTGTTTAGTCACACATAAACCTGACTATGACCATGCAATGTTTTGTTTAGGCATGGTGTACTCATACAAATATTATTTGACTGTTAACACTAGCAGTACGAGTGACCAGGTTGGTTCGTCAGGGCGTCTAATGTATACACACACATTATATATATATATATATATATATATATATATATATATATATATATATATATGTGTGTGTGTGTGTGTGTGCGTGTGTGTGTGTATGTATGCGTGTATGCGTGTGTGCTTCCTCTGCATAAACATGTATATATATGCATATACGTGTGTGATTGCGTGTGTGTATCTATGTGTGTATATTTGTATAGTTATATGCGCATTTTAAAACTATGTATATATTATACATAATTGTTTCTACTTTAGGCACAAGGCCAGCAATTAACCAGTGCATTACTGGTACTTTATTTTATCGGCCCCGTAAGGATGAAAGGCACAAAGCCAGCAATTTGAAAGAGGAGTGGAAAGTCGGTTAAATCGACTCCAGTGTGTTACTGGTACTTTATTTTATCGAATATATTTGAGCGCATAAAAGTATTCATGAACGCGCTTGCAATGTTGTTTTGTTTATTTATATGCTTCCATAAAGAAGCGTATTTATATCTATATATACGTATTTATATCTATATATGCTTCCATATATGCGTATTTATATCTATATATGCTTCCATAAAGAAGCGTATTTAAATCTATATATGAGTGTGTGTATATTTAACTGATCAAAACCATGTATATGAGTGCATAAATTCGTATACTTATTCGTGTACTTATAAATAAGCATGTACACGCAACACACGTTTGTTTATACATTTACGTGCGTTGGTGTGTGTGTGTGTGTGCGTGTGTGTGTGTGTGTTTGTGGCTTATATAGTAACAAATAATCTATGTAAATATACATATAAATTTGAGGGCTTAAGTGAATGTATATTTGAATGCATTCATACAAATGTGTGTGTACACTTAAATATTAAACAGTTAGTGCATATATATATAAATTAGTGTCTCCATGTGTGTGTTGAAATAACGTAAAACAAATGAATGCATTAGTGTATGTATGTGTATATATATGTGTGTATATGTATGTATGTATGTATGTATGTATGTATATGTATGTAAGTATGTGTATGTATGTATGTATGTATGTATGTATGTATGTATGTATCTACGTACCTATGCGTGCGTGTGTATAGATATATTTCAGTGTGTATGTTCGAATACGTGGGGATTTTTTATGTATATATATATATATATCAGTATGTGTGTATGTTTCCGTGCGTCTGTTTGTTGTTGTTCAGTCCCAGATCAGTCCTGATTTATCAGATCTATGGTCAGGGATTTTCCAGCCATGACCACCATGCGTTATTTTCTTTTTTCATATAAACTGTGTCTTGATTACATTATCTAACGTACCATTAATTTATCGGTGCTTTTTTTCTTGATTGAAGGAAATGATTACTATTTCCAGCACGCCAAACAACCACTGTTGATAGGTAATTAAGCGTACGCATGCTCGTATGGATATATATATATATATATATATATATATATATATATATATATATATATCCAGGTAAAATTCTGTTATAACGAATACCATTATAACGAATTTTTTTCAATCTCCAGCCACATACTCGATGTGTTAGGTCGATCTCGTTTTAAAGAATTTTTCGTTGCAACGAATTTTTTTATTCTCCGTGAATTTCGTTATAACGGAATTTCATTGTATATATATATATATATGTGTGAGTGTGTGTGTGTGTATATGTATGTATGGGTGTATTTGTATGTGTGTGTGAGTATGTGGATGTCTGTGTGCGGGATTGTAATTATAGACTCACTCTGGAGTGGGTTGCAAAGCAGTGAAAAATACTCAATGTCGTAAAGTAGAATAGAGTCGTTACTCTGAGTTTAACGTCACCAGGCAACGCGAATATATATAGAGGGTGTCCCAAAAAATGTATACACACTTCAATAGTATTCTAATCAAAGTATGTATACATTTTTATTTTTTGGGAGGGGTAACTTCACCTATGTTTCAAATTTTTTTTATATTGTTTTGGTAAAAAACGATATATTTTTCATATATATATGTGTGTGTGTGTGTGTGTATGTGTGTGTGTGTGTGCGTGTTTGAGTTTGTGTGTGCAAACACACATTGCCGTAAATGTCTGTTGGTGTTGCTGTTTAGCCTAAGGTCAGCCCCAAATGAGAGAAAACCTATGATCAAAATCGTTCCAGCCATGGCCATTCTATAGAAAATCAATATCAAAAACATTTTTAGTTTCTCCGTTTTAAAGGTAACAGAGTCTAATTTTAAATAGATTAAGCTGTTATTTTTAGCATAACGAACCATTCCGTAGAGACTCGTCAACTTAAATGTGTGTGTGTCAGTGTACATGTTCAAACATATTTACATTTTTTAAAATTGAAAGATATCACGATAAATGCATTTGTGCGTTAATGTATGTTTTTGTGTAAGTATCTCTATTTGAATGCATGTGTGTGCAAACATATATGTGCGAGCATATGTGTATATATATATATATATATAGATGTGTGTGTGTGTGTGTGTGTGTGTGTGTACGTCAAAGTGTGCCCGTGCTTGTATTTGTATAGTATGTGTGTGTGTGTATAAGTTGATGTTTTGTTTTGAGGTTTTGTGTGTGTGTTTATGTACTTGTGTGTATGTACGCATGTGTGTGTATGCGTGTCTGACAAATGTATGCGCGAATGTGAATATATGAGTGTACGCAACTATGTGTGCGCGGACAAGTATTCTGTAAATGTATGCAGTGTGTGTATATGTGAGTTTAATTATGTATGAGCTAGTATACGTTTGATAACACGTGTGTATGCGCTTGTATATTATGTACGTGAATATGTATGCTGAGTACGCGTGTGTATGTATGCATGCGTGTGTGTTTGTTTATGTATGTATGTATTGATATTTGTTTACGTGTAAGCGTACATATGTATACACGAATTTGGATGTATGTATGCATGCGCGTGTGCGTAGATAGTGTACGCGTGTATGAGTGCCTATGTGTGTTAGTGAATTCATGCATGTACGTGTATATGTGTGTGTATGCGTATATTTATGTGAGTGTATGAAGATACATGGGTATGTGTGTGAGAGACAGAGAGGGGGGGGTTGCGTGTGCGCGCGTTCAGCCAATGGAAAGGTGGAAGAAATGGCATGAGATTGTTGAAGACCAAAGTGTGAGTGGAAGGGGGAAGGGAGAAAGAGAGAAACGGAAAGAGACAGAGAGGTAGAAATAAAGGGATTTTGAAAGAGAGAAAAAGGGGTAACAAAAATAATAGCAGTAGAATGGCTAGATGGAGGAGAGGTTAGGAGAATGACGCAGTGGGTGCGGATGGGATGAATAAATATGTGTAAAAATAGATAAAAAGTTCAGACGACGGATGTGGAACGAGCAACTGGAAATAAATAAATAAAAATACAAGCCCCCAAAGTATGTCCCTCCCTGTTTATCTGACTGTCTGTTTCGCTCTCTCAAACATCCTATTTGCACTATAATCACCAATGAGCCAAGAAAAGAGCCTATATGTGGTTGCACGGATGGCCTGAAAGAAATAGCAGCCAAATCTGTTTCATATCAAATCCTACTGTCTTTAAGAAAATAAGATAGGACTAGTCTGAATGAAAAAAAAATATAGATAAAATGGAAATGGCTGGCTGGAATGCCTTTGACCATATTTTTGCATTATCAGGGCTGATCAGAGGTTAAACAAAAATAGAATATGTGGGATATGCGAGATGCCGACTTTTTTTTTTTATAAAAGGCGAAGACACATTACATTAATCCTAGATACACAGTCTAGCTATATGACGGGATGGCCAAGGCTAGAACATCTTTCACCATTTGACAAAAACGTGTTTCAAATGGACTATATATAATTATAAAATCTCCCTCAAATCACACTCTTTTCTTTATAGATATATAACTTAAATGATGTAATTGCTAGATACACTGTTTGAATAAAAAGCGCGATGGTCATGGATTGAAAACTTTAAATCATAGGTATGCTGGATATGGTATAAACCGGGGATAAACAACGAGGAAGGCTATATTAGCTGTGTAGCTTCTAAATACACGTTTGAACAAAAACAAAAATAAAATATACGATAGTCACAGTACATTTGAGGCTAAACAAAAACAAACAAGGGCACAAGAATAATGTAGTCATCTCAGTAAAGTTATAACGAGATAGCCATGGCTGGAACATCTTTTATAATAAGTCTGTTAGACCATGGCTAACTTGGGGTTACACAACAACAACCACAACAAGAAGAACATAGTCTTTGATACATTCAGTTTGAATAAAGAAAATAAATAATTTGATGTTCACGGCTGAAACACCTTTAAATAATATAGCCTGTGGAATTAGAGCTGACCCGTGGCTAAACAACACGGAAAGATACACTAAATAAAATAGCCCTAGAAACACTATGTCTGAGCAAAAACAAAAATAATTATTATTATAGAGGGATAGTCACAACTGGAACACCTTCGGTTATAGGTAGACACGATTAGAAAATAACGGGAGTTAAATATCGATAAGTTTTATAGAGGAGCTTATATGTGTGAACTTGGCGAAAGACATGCCTGTGTGTATATATAAATAAATTTAGATTGGTTGTTTGAAGACAGTATAGTCTGTCGACTACTAAGATGAGAGAGAGAGAGAGCATATATACACTACACGCGTGTATTGACACTTATGCACATCTATACGCGCATATATAGACAGATAGCTAGATAGATAGATAGATTAGATAGTAGAAAAAAAAAAAGAAAATGCTTACTGCCGTTTTGACAAAAAAACATTCTGTCGTTGCCCATGTTGAATTGTTGTAGTAATAACCTCAGCAGCAACAATAGTAGTAGTAGTAGTTGTTGTTGTTGTCATGGTTGATGTTTCTTCTCATATATCTTTCTTTAATTATCAATTGTAATAACTCCGAGTTAATGATGTTGCTTGTTTAAAATTCCTCGTCTTGATGATAATAAAAATAATAATGGTAACACAATATCAACATTATTATTTTATATTTTATAATTATTATTATTATTAATAATCCGTTTTTGTCCGATTGTTTTCCCTCGTAATTTAAGATTGTGTGTGTATGTATCTACGTGTGTATGTATGTACGTGTGTGTATGTACGTGTGTGTGTGTGTGTGTGTAATGTATATTGTGTATTATATACACATCAGGGAGATTTAAAGTCTGTATATAGTGTAAAAGACATTATGATGATAATATATAGTAGTCGGATGAAATGTTATGGTTGATGTTGTTGTTGGTGGTGGTGATGTTGCTGGTAGTCGTGGTAGTGTTGGTAGTAGTAATAGTAGTAATAGTAATTGTAGTAGTGATGACGGCGGAGGTGGTGTTTGTTTTGTTTATTTTTGAAATATATTTCGTTAGTAATTTCGCTGCTGTTGTTGTTATTATTATTGTAGTTGTTGATGTAGTTGCTGTTGTTGTAGTTGTTGTTGATGTTGTTGTTGTAGTTGATGTTATTATAGTTGTTGTTACTGTTATTGTAATTGCTGTTGTTTTTGTTTTTGTTGTCAACTGAGGCACCTAACATAATGTTGGGCTTGTTTTTTTCTCCTATTTTCTTCTTTTTTTCTTTCTTCCAGGAAAGAATATTTGCCTTATATGTATGAGTGCGTATATGTGTGGGTGTGTTCGTGTGTTTGTATATATATTAGTGTGTGTATGTGTGTGTGTGCGGGTTTTGTTTGCAGTTGTTGTTTTGGAAATGTAACGATGTAATGGTATTTCAAAAAGCCAGTGAGTTAATTCAAATAAATACGTTGAATTGGAGGAATTTGGTTTCCTTTTGTCTCTGTGTTTATATAGTACGTTTGTATATAAATGTAACTGTAATTTTGAAAACAAAATGCATCAGATGCATTCGAACCGAAATCAGAATTAATCAGTTGAATCTGCAGAAAAAGAAGAAAATTTTTTTCCGAAGTAGTGAAAACGAAAAAAAAATGTTTTCAGAAAGAAAATGTAGTTCTCTGAAAAGAATATAGTTACAAAAAAGAAAAAAAGAGAAAAAAATTGCTATTCTGATATCTTTTCTTCCAAACGAATCAGGCTTTTACAAGAGATTTTTGGTAAAGTAAAGAAACGGTGCTCGGTGTTGTGATGTTGTCACTTGGACTCAGAATGTAAACAATGGCGCGTGGTTCTTTAACTGGCTGTGCCAGTTACACTCCCTCCGCAATAACAAGCGTTTTATTTTAGCGCTTTTGCTCTTCTACTCATCTCTTGGCACTCCCACCTCCAACCCATCATCATCATTATCAGCCTCATCCTCCTTCTCCTCCTCCTTTAAAACACGCCACACATTCTGTATACTAACGCCGCAACCGCTACTACTACAACTGTTACTGCTGATACTACTACTACTACTACTATTACTACTACTACTACTACTACTACTACCGCTACTACTACTACTACTACTACCACCACCACCACCAATACTACTACTACTACTACTACTACTACTACTACTACTACTACTACTACTACTACTACTACTACCACCACCACCACCACCAATACTACTACTACTACTACTACTACTACTACTACTACCACCACCACCAATACTACTACTAGTAATACCACCACTACTCCAACTACTACCACCACCCTACCACCACCATTACTACTACTACTACTACCACCACTACTACTACTACCACCACCACTACTACTACTACCACCACCACCAACACTATTACTATTACTACTACTAAAATTATAGAAACACTGCACTACTGCTGGTACTAATACTAATGCACACACTACTACTATTTACTAGTACAACTAACATTACAAGCAGCGCTACTACTACTGCAACTACTACTACAAACACCGCTACTGCTAACTCTACTACAACTGCTACAACACGCTTTATCACTCTCTCTCTCTAGACACATACATACACACGTCTCTCCGCTCTGACTTCCTCTCTCAACGCGCACACACATATACACAAATCTTTTGGCTCTCTTTCTCTCTCTCTCTCTCTCTCTCTCTCTCCCACTCTATCAGTTATAAGACTGCGACTGGAAGTACTGTTGCTACTCGGACTAGTAGTAGTAGTAGTAGTGGTGGTAGTGGTAGTAGTAGTAGTAGTAGTAGTAGTCTTGCTATTACACTCACTAATTACTCTCTTGACCACCCACTCCCTCTATAAATAGACCATTTCTAATGCATTTCTAGACCACTACTACTACTACTATACATGTATATGCTCTTTATCAATCTTCTCTCCAACACAGAAACTAGTCTTTCTACCATAATCTACACCTACACACTCACACGCACACACACACACACACACACACACACACACACACACACACACACACACACACACACACACACACACAGACGTACGCACGCACGCATATATATATATATATATATAGAGAGAGAGAGAGAGAGAGAGAGAGAGAGACGGACAGGTAAAATCCCGACCGCGGTGCAAGCGGTTTCACCACTGCAGACTCATTCTCTCTCTTTCTCTCTGTATATATATATATATATATATAAATATATACATATATATATATACACACTGAAACGATACAAAATATATTGGACTTAAATATAAATGATAGTACTGTGTGCCTGTATGTGTGTGTATAAGCGTGTGCGTAGCCATTCCCTCAAAACACAGACCACGTCTGTTGCTCCGACGACCACTACGATTAGCGAGCTACTTTTAATACTTTAATCACATTTTGCCTATAACTATCTGTCTATATTACTATTACACAATCTATTAACCTATCTAATTTTCTATCTACGTGGTTATCTGTCTATCTATACATATATTCTCTAATTATCTATATATTTATATATCTAATTATCGATCTATTTATTATCTATCTATTTACATATCTCTGTATCCATTGCCTTCCATTGCTTCTATTCCTTTCACTGTTCATAACAGAAATATTCATTTTCACTCTCTCTCTCTCTCTCTCTCTCTCTCTCTCTCTCTCTCTCTCTCTCTCTCTCTCTATCTATCTATCTCTATATCTCTCTCTCTATCTCTATATCTCTCACCCACACACTTCTCTTCATCTATTTATCTATCTATCTAACTATCTTTAGCTATGTATCTATGTATATATTTTTTTCTATCACTCGCACTCTCTTCTCACGATGCACATACACATACATGCAAACATACATATATACACACACAAACACACAGGTTCATATACAATATATTACAACACTATATACACATAAACACGCAACTTAGTGTATAGAGCTTTATTGTAGACAGACAATTATCACTTTATTTGCATGCGGAGGCATACATAAACCGTTATATACACAAGTGTGTGTGTGTGTGTGTGTGTGTGTGTGTGTGTGTGTGTGTGTGTGTGTGTGTGTGTGTGTGTGTGTGTGTGTGTGTGTGTGTGTGCGTGCGCGTGCGTGTGCGTGTGCGTGTGTGCATATATATATATATATATATATATATGAAAATGTCTACGAAGTGTGTAGTAAGGAATTTGAAAGATTCCTTTGTTTGTGCAAAGTTACAACTCATAATTTTAAAGTTAAAAATAAATCGGGGATATAACCAAGTGAAACGGAAAAAAGTGGAAAGACTTGCCTCATCCACGTTTGTCAGCCTCAAGATCTTATCTCCCTGATTTATTTTCAACTATTTTATACTTTAAATTATGCGTTGTGGTAGCTTTGCATAAGGCATCGCTTATTGTAATTGTTACTACTATTGGCACAAGGCCAGCAAATACCCAGTGCATTACTGGTACTTTATTTTATCGACCCCGTAAAAATGAAAGGCAAAGTTAAACTCGGCGGGATTTGAACTCAGAATGGCAAGGGCCGTAACTCCATGCGTCAAAGCATCGCTTATTATAATGGCAGTCAAAATGATATAAATCGTTAATTCGTGCCTCTTGTTGCCGATCTTTGTACGATTATAGAAGATAGAACCTAACTTTTTAAATGTGCAGGCGTGCGTGTGGGGAGGGATTCTCTTTGTGTGTGTGTTTGATTTTCTTTTCATATCGGTACTACTTTTAAACATCTCTTATTGTCGAATCACCATGTTACGGGACATAAATAACCAGTAAAAATAAACACCCGCCCGCGTATATATATATATATATATATATATATATATATATATATATCGGGCTTCCACAGAGTTTCCGTCTACCAAGTTTTACTCTTCACAAAGCATTGATCAACCGGTGGCTATAGTAGATGACATTTGCACAAGGTGTCATGCTGTGTGACTGAACTTGAAACCAGGTGGCTGCAAAATGAACTTCTTAATCACACAGCCAACCCTGCTATCTTTATATAATTAATGGGTTTAATTTCAAATATATTGCATATGTTCTATATGTATATTACATATACATTTAATATATGCATTTGTATGTGCCGATATATTTGCGTATGCATATATATACGTATAGATATATGCATATATTTATATATATAATATGTGTATGTGTGTGTGTGTGTGAGTGTAGATAGATAGATACATACATATATGCACGCATGTATCTGTGTATTCATACATTCATTCATTCATACATGCATACGTATGTATACTGATGCGCGTAGAAGCTGCTGTTTCGCCCCAGGTCAGGCATGATCCAGCAGATGGACCTGCAATAAAAAGCGTTCTAACCATAACCACCGCACCTTTTATCTAAGCCGTGATATATCAGGAACTACATTATCCCATGTGTCCCTTTTTCAAGTAGGTAGGGTGTCATTTAAGGAATAATTGACTAATATTTCTAGCCTGTTGAATGACCACTACATGGCTCGCTTATTCTGTGTGCACCCATTGCATGCAATTATGCATGTTTATATAAACACACGTGAAATTCGAACGTAGTAAACATGCGTGTATGTTTATATACCCTACAATGCATGTTGTGTTTGTAGCTTGGAGATCGAAAATAAAACATTTCGATGGAAATGTATGTATATAGCAATATGCATATATTAAATGTTTGCATTATACACGTATGTTTATGCCTGCGTTTAAGTATATTTATATGCGTTTTTTTTTTTTTTCTCATTTGTAAACATGCAATATAGTATATATTATGAACAAGCACTAACGTGTTTATACCCCTTTTTCTTTTGTGTTCTGCATGTTAATTATTGCATGTACAGATATATATATCTGTGTGTGTATGCGTGTGTGTGTGTGTGTGTGTGTGTTTGAAAAACGCTGTGTTACAAGATATACACACATACATGTTTAAATTCTACACATATATACAACACACATCTCGATTGATTAATATATCCGCATAATGGTCACTCCACTTTTTGAAATAGCATCAAAACGTCCCTCAACTAA
>OZ024741.1:187737619-187740119 GCA_964016885.1 Eledone cirrhosa
ATAGAGAGAGAGAGAGAGAGAGAGAGAGAGAGAGAGAGGAGGGAGATGAGTGGGTGGTAGATAAGTGAGCAGATGCGTGAGAAAGACAAAGTGAGAGAGAAAGAACAATTGTGAGAGAGGCAGGGAAAATGTGGGAAAGAGATGACGGCGGACGTAATACAGACGGAGCATTAGAGAGAGAGAGAGAGAGAGATGGGAGAAAGAGGTAGAGATAGAGAAAAAGAATGTGTATTAGAGAATGAAATAAGAGAGATGAAAGTTGCAGAAAGTAAGAGAGAAAGTGAAACATGTGGGAAGTGAGAAAGCATGGGAGATGTGAGAAAGTGGAAGAGGTAGAGATAGTAAAAGAGAAATGAGAAAGAAAGTGGGGAAGATGCCAGATGAAAGAAAATGGTGACTAAGTAAGAAAGAGAAAGTGAGAGAGCGAATTAGAAAGTATTTATATATATGTGAGATATATATATATATATATATATATATATATATAATAGATAAGCATGAAAGATAAAGTAAGTTTAAGAGGAGTGTGTGAGTGAGGGGGAGGGAAAGTGTAATAGACGTGTGTGATAAATATCGAGTAGAAAACTGCGTATCCCGCCAATAATGAGTGTTAAGTGGATAGGGTGAACTACAAGACTATTACAACAAATATCAACGTCACCAACAGAAGCAATGATCCAGCAGACCTATGATCAAAGATGCTCCAGCAATGATGACCCTATCTTTTATTTCGAATGACATTACGCAATGTATTCTTCCTAATCGAACACATCCGTGATAAAAAGATGTTCCAGCTATGACCACCTAGTGAATTGGCAGAATTGGTAAAGGGCTGGACACCATGCTTTGCAGCGTAGAGTTACGGCCCTTTACGTTCTGAGTTCAATTCCCTCCTAGGTTAACTTTGCCTTTCATCCTTACGGGATCGATAAAATAAAATACCAGTAATGCACTGGGATAATTGCTGGCCTTGTGCCAAAAGTAGAAACAATTATATTTAGACATTAGGGCAGTGGATTGACAATATCGGTAGAAGGTCGGACGCCATGCTTTGCAGCATAGTGTTATGGCCCTTTATGATTTAAGTTCAAATCCCGCCGGGGTTAACGTTGCCTTTCATCCTTACGGGGTCGATAAAATAAAGTACCAGTAATGCACTGGGGTAATTGCTGACCTTGTGCCAAAAGTAGAAACAATTATATTTAGACATTAGGGCGGTGGATTGGCAGAATCGGTAGAGCGTCCGACAACATGCTTTGTGACATAAAGTTTCCTTTTACATTCTGAGTTTAAATCCCACCGAGGTTAGCTTTGCCTTTCATCCTTACCGGATCGATAAAACAAAGCACCAGTAATGAACTGGGTCGATTTATTCAACTTTCCACTCCCCTAAAATTGTCCTTCCTGTTTTTAGCACAAGGTTGGCCCTCTTCCCCCACTCGTATGTAACCATCCAGTCTTTGTATACGAACGTAGTGTACCTAGAACTATATTATCTAATATGTCTTCCTTGTTGATTAGCCTCTTGTTAACCTTGATGTAGTGGATCTTTGATCAACGATCTCTTTGAGCTCTGACAGTCTTCTATTGAGATATCGTGTCTAAGGAGTCAATTATCTAATATGTTCTTTTTTGTTATGTTTGTTGCTGCTGCAAATGTTCCGAACGTGATCACCCAGTTGTATATTCAACCATAGTGCATCTAGGACTACATTATATAATGTCTCCTTCCTTATTAATGCTGTTTAGCCACTAGTCAGCCCTGAAACCATATCGTCATCCTCATCGACAAAATCAGTTCACACTCTTTAGCCCCTGGTCAACCCTGAGCCAGCAGACCTATGACCAAAATGGTAATCATAATTCTACAAATCTTTCTTTCGGATTTATTGTGTATTACATATGTAGGGGTATTGTTTGTGCATCAGTGTACAAGTATACACATAACCACGCGAATGCTTAGGTACAAACCAATGAGAAAGAAACCGTAACTAAATCTCCCTGGAATGACTCTACCTTTCCTCCCTACACATAAGAAAGGGTGTTAGATGGAATCGCGTTTGTCATAGGTATTCTTGGTCGAGTGTGACCTAAGATTAAACAACGACGGTCCTTAAACATACGCAACCACATGTTTGCACGAATAAAAATTCACGGTGAATATCAACAATATATATATAGAGAGATAGATATATATATGGAGTAATTAAAATAATATCAGAACAAAGATGAGAAACAAACGGGCAAGAATAGTTATTGAGAAGGCCACACTATGTGTGATGAAAGCGCTTTCACAATTTACAATTGCTAAAACAACCAGCCGGTGAGTGAATGGATGTTACACAATAACAAACTGAAGCGAAACACAACTGATGCTTGCGTTTTTATTGACACCATAACCCTAGCAAATTATAACAATATCTACTTCAATAAACGATTTCACATCAAGAATCTTGTAAAGCAAATGCAAAAAAAAATTATATATATAAAAATAAGTTCG
>OZ024741.1:187745119-187750119 GCA_964016885.1 Eledone cirrhosa
CGTCTATGGTGGATGAGAAAGTCTGGCTATGTTGATCTCTCAGTTTCAGAATTGGAAGGAGGTGTAGAATTAGTGGTCGTTCAAAGAACTAAACAGTTTGATCGCACCCCTCACCACTTCTACTAATGAGATAGCAGCAACTAAGTACCACCCAAGGCTAAAATAAACATAGTAATAAAATACAGTTGGTGGCAAGGATGATCGGAAAGATTTATAACTGAAAATGTTCTTAAAAACGAAATAAGCTACAACCAAAATAAAGGTCTGAAAGCATGCTTGCTATACCATGTCAAGGGCCCTTAATAGGCGTATCTTGAGTATGTTAAAATTGGTGGAACTCGTTCCTCTCCAGGGCGCAACACCACCGATTTCTTCCAGAGAGAGAGTCCTGGTAATTTATTGATCAATTTATTGAAAGGATGAGTGGCAAAGTTGACCGCAGCAGGATTTGAACCCAGATCACAGAGAGTCGAGATGTAACAAATGCTCCAACATCAAAGCATGTTTAGAAGAATTAAAATATTTATATCAAAGATTGCTAACAGATCACAGTCATTTTATTGCAAACTCGTCTACATTTCAATGCTTCGAAAAGTTCCATTTTCGACTGAAAGAGTTTACAATCTTTAAGTTTTTTTTTTTGTTTTTTTTGTTGTTGCTAGGTCTGGAGGAGAGGGCAGTGCCTATGACCTTCGCAGTTTCCCCAAGAGCAATGAAACTGATGCCGTGTATGTTCCGCTCGAGCTATTGCTAGTTGATGCCTATTGGAATGATATGAACAGGCAGAAAAACGAAGAGACTTTTTAGGGGAGGAAAGGGCATAGTGATGACAGGAAGATTGCCTGAGTGGAGTTGGTAGGGAAATAACTAGCTCAAATGAGCAGAGGCAATTGTAGCAACGATGAAAAGACAGAGAGAAGCGACTGCAGGATTGTGGGGCCAATGCCTGGATGGGTTGGTCACTTTTTTGCCAATTAGACGAGTGACTTTTAAGTATATATATAATACAGTGAAATTCCGTTATAACGAAATTCACGGGGTACAGAAAAAATCGTTGTAACGAAAAATTCTTTATAACGAGATCGACCTAATACATCGAACGTGTGGCCGGGGATGAAAAAAATGTCGTTATACTGAACAATTCGTTATAATGGTATTCGTTATAACGGAATTTTAGCAGTATATCATACATCTTCCAAAATGACTGACTAACTACACGCTTTTTTCGTCTTCGTTTCTTTTCTTACTCTCGTCTTCGTTTCTTTTCTTACTCACGTCTTTCTTTCTATTTCTTTTTCTATCTGTCATAAATTTTCCGATGAAAGACAAACGTCTGAAACGTTAAGACTCTTTTCTTACTATATCAAGCATTAACCGGATATATTTCATCAATGTATATCAACATCTCCCGTGTTGTTCTTTCTTTATTGACTTTTCGCATTTTCGCGCGCGCGCACGCACACACACACACACACACACACACACACACACACACACACACACACACACACACACACACACACACACACACATACACACACACACACACACATGTATATATATATATATATATATATATATATATATATATATATATATACACACACACACACATAGAATTCTTTTGTCTAACACATATAGACACTTTCCTTTGTTTTATTTCATTAAGTGCGTACATTCATATACACATACATAGGCATACGCATAAACACATATGTATATAAATAAATAAATAAACACTCACACAAACATATATATATATATAACGAAGGAGTTGTGGGAACGAGATGGACCATAACGCACCAGAGTACTCAATACTTAGGGTAGTAGAGTGGGTAATAGGAAAATGTATGACCCCGACGGTAGAGCTCAGTCCAGAAATAGCCGTCGAAAGGGCTTGAGCTCTGGCACCGCTTGTAGGTTTGAATGCTTATGTATATTTTCTGATATTATTCATTCACACCTCGCTGCTTAAAAAGCAATATAAATCGACATCAGTACATGACTGGTACTTTTGTTTATTGACTCGGCAAGATATGAACTCAAAGAATAAAGAGCATTAAAACATTTTGTCCGATATTCGAACGATTCTGCCAAACCACACTCTAAAGATAGTGCGTAGATACACAGAAAATAGGTGTGCCCATGTGTATACATATGTGTGTGTATGCATGTATATGTGTTGTATATATATATATATATATATATATTTATATATACAACACATATACATATATATATATATATATATATATATATATATATATATATATATATATTTATATATACAACACATATACATGCATACACAAACATATGTATACACATGGGCACACCTATTTTCTGTGTATCTACGCACTATCTTTAGAGTGTGGTTTGGCAGAATCGTTAGAATATCGGACAAAATGTTTTAATGCTCTTTATTCTTTGAGTTCATATCTTGCCGAGTCAATAAACAAAAGTACCAGTCATGTACTGATGCCGATTTATATTGCTTTTTAAGCAGCGAGGTGTGAATGAATAATATCAGAAAATATACATAAGCATTCAAACTTACAAGCGGGCTTTCATATAAATAACACACAAAAACACATATACACTTATACACTAATATTAACTTTTTGCACCAGATATCCATAGATAAGGCGGCAGCGGCGTGCAGAGCTCTGGTGATACACGGGGAAAATCTTGATTGTATGCCCCAAAGACTCAACTTTAAGGCCTAAAATACTCAGAAATATTATGAGAAAGGAAAATATTTTGAATATATAAACACAGATGAAACATGAAATAAACGCTTTATTCGATCTTAATATAAATCAATCAAATTTATTAAGTTATTTTCCCCAAATGATGCCCCCATCCAAAGGATACCCCCCCCCCCCCACCCCCTCTGTAAACAGCTGTAAGACGGTGTATTGACAGAGTCGTTAGAACGTCGGGTAGAATGCTTTCCGGTACTCGTTTCGGCTCTCTGCTTTTTGATTTCAAATTCTGCCGAGATCACCTTTGCATTTCATCCTCTCGAGGTCCATAAAGAAAGTAGCAGTTATGTATTGGGGTCGGTTCTTCCTCTATATATGTTTCTCACTTCATCTCTATCATTCTCTCTCTTTACTCACGAAGAAATAGGCCGTATTCAAACATGGAGTGGGTGTAAGCTCTGCTAGATTTAAAAAAAAAATAATTGTTTCTACTTTAGGCACAAGGCCAGCAATACTCAGTACATTACTGGTACTTTATTTTATCGACCCCGTAAGGATGAAAGGCAAAGTTAACCTCAGCGGGATTTGAACTCAAACCGTAAAGGGAAGTAACTATGCTAGAATGCATGGCGTCCAACCCTCTACCGATACTGCCAATTAAAAAAAAAATAATAATACCCAAGAAACGCTGTCTGTCGATGTGGCACTCTACGACTCCACCAAGAGTTGCGGGTCCATACACACATATATACAGAAAGGGAGAGAGCGAGAGGGAGATAGATAGGTAGGGATAGATAGATAGAGAGAAAGAGAGAAAGAGGGAGAGAGAGAGAAAGAGGGAGAGAGAGAGAGTGAAAGAGGGAGAGAAAGAGGGGGGGGGTGATTCACATACATACACACACACACATAAGGGCGGTGTATTGGAAGATTCGTTAGAGCGTAGGACAAAATGCTTTGCAACATTTACTTAAGTCAACTTTGACTTTGATTCTTTCATGGGTCAATAAAATAGGTACCAGTCAAGTACTGGGTAGATTTAATCGACTTTCCTCTCCCCACAGAATTGCTGACCTCGTGCCTAAAGTAAAATATATGTGAGTGAGTAAAGATTTTTTTCTTAACTTGTTTGCTTTTTCCATATTTGATATTATTAGGCTCTGAATCTGTTAATTTTATTAACTCATTCATAGAACCAAACTCAGTATAAGTTGGACACTGTATGTATGTATCTATACTTGTGTAGAGATGTGTATCCTTCTTCATTTAATATAATATATATATATGTGTGTGTGTGTGTGTGTTTGTGAGTGTGTGTGTGTGTGAGTGTGTATGTGAGTGTGTGTGTGTGTGAATCCCGGGTTCAATCAGGGGAAACCGCAGTAAATAAGGTCCCCAATACATGTAAACAACAAATTTGTGTAAACAACAAATTTGTTATATATATATATATCGACAGTCGATGGACTTTCATCAAATCGGACTGAGGAAACAATGTTTCCATTGGTCTTTCCAATTGCTAATACTATCTATCTGTCGCAACTCCAGGTAAAAGGAACAACGTAAAAGAAATTGTTTCGCTCAACGACATAACGCATCACCTGGTCTGGGAATCGAACTCAAAATCTCACGATTGCGAAATCAATTCTCTAACTACTCAGCCATGTATTCGTGAGTTTTATATCGAATAATAATAATATTCGATGTGTTTGAAAGCAAACAGCGCCTCATTACGCAATGTGTTATATATATATATATATATATATATGTGTGTGTGTGTGTGTGTGTGTGTGTGTGTGTGTGTGTGTGTGTGTGTGTGTATACTAGCTGAGGTACCCGGTAATACCAGGTAGTGGAGGTATTCCCAGTTCCCATTAATATGCCCAATGCCTCTTAGGCCAAAAATGAAATCAAAATATAGGACAGATAATCAAAAGCGAAGACCAATTCATTTACGAAACAATAATACAAAAATATATTGTTGATTGCATTGGTCAGACGAAAAAATGTTTGTCAGAGAAGTTGAGTGTTGCTATAAGGAAAAAAATAGAACCCCCATTAGGGGGTTTCATTGCTGAAATTTTGTGAATAGACATCATATCTTGTCATTTACCTATGGTTTAAATTTCATATAAATCGAAGAGAAAAAATTTTCAGCGATGGGTTTCAGGGTTGGTTTTGTGCCCCCGGGTAACCCTTATATTAAAATGAAATATACTTATCCAAGTACCCTGAGCAATGTAGTTTCAGAATATATATGGTTATGGGGTCTATCTCCAAAACCATAGGGAGAGTTCG
>OZ024741.1:187755119-187787619 GCA_964016885.1 Eledone cirrhosa
TGGTTGGGCTGCCCTCTCTAGCATTTTCCCCAATCCATGAGAGCCGTTATTTGATGCAGATAACACGTGATTTCGCCCTACTCTGGGCAGCGTGTATATTAGCTTTCTCTCTATCCATGAGGTTAGATGTGTCGTGAACAGCATCCACACTTGCTGACTGAGGATTCTGTGGGCTGTGTACTGCACATTTCTGTGGTGAAACGAACTAGATTCGTATCAGCAAACTTATAGTTATAAGGTTGGTAATTTAAAACTCTACTTCAGAGATTTGATTCTGACTTAGTTTTTTTCTATTTAGTTCTCTATACAGTAACGGTAAAACTCACTTGTAATAATTCTTTACACACATCTCACTGTGTAACACACTTCTCTTTGTGTAATATATTTATATTTGTATTTGAGCTCAGAAGAAAATTCTCTATTCCTCTTTGAGCTAATATTATTATTATTACTGTGAACTGCGGAATACTCTTAATTCCGATCCCCGTATACATATATATATATATATAGATATGTGTGTGTGTGTGTGTGTGTGTGTGTGTGTGTGTGTGTGTGTGTGTAAAGTTGTAGTTCCTGCCTGTTTGTTTGTTCACGAACTCTTTCTATGGTTTTGGAGATAGACCCCCATAACCATATATATTCTGAAAACATTGCCCAGGGTACTTGGATAATTATATTTCATTTTAATGAAAGGGTTCCCCGGGGGCACAAATGCTCGCTGAAAATGTTTTCCCTTCGATTTATATGAAATTTAAACCATAGGTAAATGACAAGATATAATGCATATTCACAAAAATTCAGCAAATTTCAATAATATTAACACACCCTAATGGGGGTTAAACCCCCTATTAGGGTTCCTCGGGGGCACAAACCCCCGCTGAAATTTTTTTCCCTTCGATTTTTATGAAATTTAAACCATAGATAAATGACAAGTTACGATGCCTATTCACAATAGTTTTGAATTGATATTTTGAAAAAAATTATTTACATGAAACAAAATAAGAATAAGATTTAATAATGTTATTTTGATTTTATATATTACAAAAAATAATGTTTTCCAATTTTTTATGCATTTCATTTTACATTGAGTAATATTGAAATACAGAGTTTTTCTCCATAAATTATATCACTGATTTAAAATCAATCATCATTTTCTTGCAAAACAAAATGTGTGAAATGCAGCAAGGCGCGGGTAATTCGGCTAGTATATATATATATATATATATATATATATATATATATATATATATATATACGGTAAATATTGATGTAATTCAATTCGAGGACTCAACGTACATTTATCCATGTAGGGATGACGGAGTATTTTTAGAATAAGGAAATACAAAGTAGTTTAGATGTTACAGTCCTTTATTGATAAGGCATATTTCGATGTCGACAGTGGCCACGCGATTCTGCGTAGATACTAGTGCCATGATCTCACCAGACAGCTTCTTACATAATAAGGTTACAATCAGGAGGTAATCCTTATCATGTGATTTTTTTATATTTAGGATCACCTCCTGATTGTAACCTTATTATGTAAGAAGCTGTCTGATAAGATCATAGCACTAGTATCTACGCGGTATCACGTAGCCGCTGTCGTCATTGAAATATGTATCACAGTATTATCAATAAAGGACTTTAACATCTGAAACTACTTTGTATTTCTTTATTCTCTCTCTATATATATATAAGATAATTATTTTGTGTGACGAATGAAGTGGACATTCCTTGCAAGAATCATCTAGTTTCTTGAAACTTTCGGTAATGGAATAATTATATTGTGTTGTATATGATGCAATTAAATAGCTCTGTATAATACATAGAGCACTCTTTTTTCTTTTACCTTTTCAACGGAAATACTTAACATATATATATATATATATATATATATATATATATATATATATATATATATATATATATATATATATTTGTGTGTGTGTGTGTGTGTGTGTGTGTCATACCAAGGGCATAATATATGCGTGTCTGAGCACATTAATATACTTGTCAACGAAACTATATATATATATATATATATATATATATATATATATATATAGGGCTCGATAAGGATACATATATATCAAATATATAAGAACCGTAGAGCAAATATATATATATTTACTGAGGAGAGCGGGACATGATATTCCTACACTTTTTTAACTCGAAACATATTTGGATCTTAAAGTCTAAACTTATCTACGGAACAGGTTTGATTTTGAAATTTAAATGTGTCTAAACATCACGGCCTTTTGACAATACAGTTCGTCTCCGTTGATTTATTATTTTAAATCGATATGGACAAACTGTAGTATAATAATTAGTATACTTCAATCTGGCTAAATTTTTCTTTTGCAATATATATACAGATGTGTTGGTATCTGTGTTTCATCACTTACATATTAATTTATACACTGCTCAGGGGATATTTTTTCCTCATTCGAGCTGATTCCATTGTAAAAGAATTCATTACCTTATTAATATATATATATATATAAGAACCGTAGAGCAGTATATATATATAGAGAGAGCAGTATATATAGGGAAGATTAATCATATTAAAAGGTATCTAATTTTGAAGTTCTAGTCAACTTTATTTTGTTACCTACCTAGCTATGCGTGGTTACACACTTGTAAAAATTATCTCCTGTGATTATTCATGTTTATATATATGTTAATCAATTTCTAGTTATTATAAAATGCTCGGACCTACTCGATAGAATCTTTGAGCTTATTTTCCGGGCGATATGGCGCACGCCGTTATGGAATGACACCCATAATTTTGATTTAGATTAAATTCATTTAATTTATCTTAATTTTGGATATAACTATATAAATACGGCTCCTTAATTGTAGAGCTAACTCTGTTGAAAGGAAACGACTGCTGTTTCTAGTTGTCGAATACCTATTCACGCCACTGAGACGAAGCTGCCAACAAATACCCAGTACATTACTGGTACTTTATTTTATCGAGCCCGTAAGGATGAAAGGCAAAGTTAACCTCGGCGGGATTTGAAATCAGATCATAAAGGGATGTAACTCTATGCTTCAAAGCATGGTGTCCGACTCTCTACCGATACTGCCAATCCACCGCCTTTGAATAAATAATTGTTTCTACGTTAGGCACAAGGCCAGCAATTATCCAGTACATTACTGGTACTTTATTTTATCGACCCCGTAAGGATGAAAGGCAAAGTCAACCTCGGCGGGATTTGAACTCAGATCGTAAAGGGACGTAACTATGCTGGAAAGCATGGCCTCCGACCCTCTACCGATACTGCCAATCCAAAATAATGAATGAATATTACATAATTTATCTACTAAATGTCGTGGCTGTTGATTAAATATATTTTGTTTATTTAAAGATTCACTTTTTTTTAATTTCTGAAATGTCAATACTTCCGGTGGCGATCACTTAAATAAACATACTAATTTTCCGTCACTAATTTTCTGATAATGCAGTTTATATATAATATCGTCTATTTTTAATGTATCATGGATTACGTTACTGATTAAATAGGACAGTGTAACACAGTCTTCATTCAATTTCTATGTATTATATATTGTCAATTACGATTGTATTTGATGTATCGTATCTACATGTATATATATTTGCGTATAATATCAATATACACACTACACATGCTAGCAGAAAACCACCCGAAGGGTGGTTTTTCTGCTAGTATCTATAATTATATTATTCATTGTATGATCCGATCCCTTCTAAGGCAGTCGGTGTGAGATTTGGCTGTTATTTCTAGTTGTTCACAATTTATGTGTTCACAATTTATAGGTTCCTCTGTTAACTCATCAAATAATGTACAGAGCACCATTATCGCTACACAATGATATGTGCCTGGAGAATGTGGGAGATGGTTCTTCGGCGCGCAGAACCCTAGGGGCATGCTGTTGCATGATGGCAGCGTAGAGAATAGAGAAAGCATTATCTCGGCTGTAATCGAGGGAGACGCGTTAAAATATTGATAATGCTGTTTAACCCCAGGCCAGACATGTGTGATTAAAGACATTCCACCGTAAACATCTCGTTTTGTTTTCTCTGGCGTGGTGCATCTAGTGTGTCTTCGAATAGTTCATCCAAGAAGGGAAGAGATTTACTTGCTGTATATAGTAGGTCGAGTTATTACGTACAGACCTATTTTATCAAATATTATCATACACATGTATGTGTTTATAAGTGTGTGTGCATGCGTGAACTTGTGTATATGTGTTGTATTTATCAGGGTATGCATGCGGAGGACTGCGATCCACACCTCTTTCAATCAACATACTACTGTATTAAAACAGGAGGGCAATACGTATATCATCCAAAGTACAATGAAACAAATGTCAGCAATATCCTGGATGGGGTGCTATTGATCATACGCCTGCTCAGTTCTAGCCGACTGTGAATTAAACAACATGTGTATAGCTGTGGACGTGCATGCGTATGCGCGTGTGTGTGTGTAAACTTCATTGAAAATAAAACTGTTAGCCGAGCTGAAGAAGGCAGCATACGTTGTTGTCAACAGAATTATCTCTCTTGACACTTTATTTCTATTCCCATATACTGTACATTGTCGTACGAGCCATAGTAACTCATTAATTGTCTGGTTAATGATTAGCGAAACAAAACTAAATCAAATACCTATTTTGAGGAAGTGCTGCAAACAAGCGCCCTGTAACGTAGTAGGTAACACCGCCGACTAGCTAAGAGATAGATAAGTATTTCATATCAAGAACGTCTCAAATACGTTCTATTAATTTACGCCGAAAACCTTAGCAGTTAATTTATTTCATTAAGCAAGGATGAAAGGAAAAGCTCGACAAGCAACACGGTACAGCTAGAGACTTATTCAATTTATACTTGCACGTATTTTCATTGAGAAATAGATTTTGTCGTAGTTATTTTGCAGGTTATAATAGCATCCATTCATATAATTTACATTCTTATAAATATTTTATATTTTCATAATCAAAATTTCCCTTTTATACTTATTTACAGTAATTTTTACAAACAAATAAATTTACAAATAAATCATTCGAGGCATTGAATTCCGGCACTTACTATTGAGAGTTGATTGCCTCAATAACCTTTTAATAACTAACTCGATGACCAATGGAATAATGCTGTTAAGCACACTACTAGGCAACAAAGTCTTAGTTATCACAATCTAGACAATTTATTTTACTGTTTGTCAGCCCTTGCAAAAAACCGCAGGTGTATATCAGCTAAATTTTCTTATTTTGAGGTACGCTGGTGGTATGGTATGATCCCGCAACACCTGATGGAATCGTAGGGGAGCCGTATTGGCATATAGCGTTTCTTGGGTATCATTTAGACTGGCGGAACCCATCCCTTTCCAGATCTTATCACAGCAGATTTCTTCCAAAGAAGAATATAAAGTGAGAGAGAGAGAGGGGGGGGTGAGAGGGGGGGGTGGGGGGGTGAGAAAGAGATATAAAGGACTGGTACTTTTTTATCGACTTCAAAAGGATGAAAGGCAAAGTTGATCTCAGTGAGATTTGAACTGACAGAGCAGAGATCCAAAACGAATACCGCAAAGCATTCTATCTGACGTTTTAATGACTCCGCCCGGGGCACGATTATATTTCTATATAACCTTACTAATAATTCAGCTTCCCAAACATACCTGTGATTTCCAGTAAAAAAAAAAACATCCAGTAGTAGTAGTGGAATAGACATATGAATGTTCGGCGCTGTTCTAATACACTTGGTAATACTTTAAACCATAGTTTGTTCAAGTTCTGATTTCATATTTGGTTTTGAAGCAATGATTTTACGGCTCTAATTGCGACTTATACTCTGTCGTATAGAGTAAGTCATATTTATGTTCAATACAGAAGCCCAGCCAAATATGAAAATACAAAAATTATGTTTGAAATAAATATATTGATCTGAAAGACATAGTAGCTACTATTATCTCATATCTATTGTTAAGAAATTCATAGCCTTGTATTTCAGACTTCAAACAAAAGACCACTTGCAATGTTCACAACAAAAGACCCCCTTGTTTCTATATATTAAAGACAGTAAAATAGTTCTTAAACTGAATTTTATTAGATGTTAAAGCGAACCACGATCAACACATCAAAACAAAATCTTAAACAAATTGCCATTTATATTGTTGATTTTGCACATATGGTGGGGGTCTTTTCCTCCTTTTTACTGTTGTTGTTGTTGTTGTTGTTACCACTGCTGCTGCTGTTGTTGTTGTTACTACTGCTGCAGTTGTTGTTGTTGTTGTTACCACTACTGTTGTTGTTGTTTCTACTGCTGCAGTTGTTGTTGTTGTTGTTGTTAGTATTGCTGCAGTTGTTGTTGTTACCACTGCTAGTAGTAGTAGTAGTAGTAGTAGTAGTAGTAGTTGTTGTTGTTGTTGTTGTTATTGTTGTTACTACTGCTGCTGTTGTTGTTGTTACTACAGCTGCTGTTGTTGTTACTACTGTTGTTGTTACTTCTACTGTTGTTGTTACCACTGCTAGTAGTAGTAGTAGTAGTAGTAGTAGTAGTAGTAGTAGTAGTAGTTGTTGTTCTTCTTCTTCTTCTTGTTCTTGTTCTTGTCGATGATGATGATGATGTTGCTGCTGCCAATTGCTGATTTCCATCCGTCGGAAAAGATTTCAGATATATGTCGATTTGGCAGACTCCTTTTATCTCGATTATGCCCACGTTGCTTTCATCCTTTCATCGTTGATAAATACTTCCTGTTGGGTCCAGGTTAAGCGGCACTTATTACATCATGGTAGATCCAGTACCATAATAGCTAAGGGTCATTTATCGTTTCGGATTGACTCATATCATGTGAGTGAAATTGGGTTGTGTGACACTAATTCTTCCTGAGATTAACCTTAACCCTTTAGCATTCACATTATTCTATATATACTATAGATGGTGGGTGGATTGGCAGTATCAGTAGAGGGTCGGACGCCATGCTTTCCAGCATAGTTACGTCCCTTTACGATCTGAGTTCAAATCCCGCCGAGGTTGACTTTGCCTTTCATCCTTACGGGGTCTATAAAATAAAGTACCAGTAATGCACTGGGTAATTGCTGGCCTTGTGCCTAACGTAGAAACAATTATTTTATATATACTATTATATTTTCATGGTAAAGGCTTTACCTCACATAATATCGAATCTATGAGATTTTGAAAGTATTTATTTTGAGATCAATACCTTAACATCAGTTTGAGTGACCAGTTACAGCCAGTTTCAACAGAAAGAGGTAGAGAATTCTGGCCGGTTTTGGCCGGTTTGAACATTAAAGGGTTAAGGGTGGATGTGTATATGAAATGTTCAGCCATTTAAAAGTTAATTTCATGAACAAGCTGTTCCGTTGATTGAATAGCTGGAACACTCATCGACTGAAGTACATTCTATTCCGTCGGTTCTTCTGGGCTTGTATGTATATATGTATGAATGTTTTTCTGGTTTTATAATTTCACAAAGTTTTACCAATAGAGAGAGAGTCGGTTTCTAACAGACACAAGACTCTCTCATTGGAATTTACACATCAACTAGGTAGATATGTATGTATGTCTGCATGCATGCATGTGTAGATATGGATGTTATTGTATGTGTGGATGTGTATATTTTGAGTTATATGTGTGCATGTGTATATGCTTTGTATCTGTACATGTGTATATGCAGTTATTAGATGCAAACTTTTTGGAATGTATGTATGTATCTATGTCAGGTCACCAATTGGTGCTACTGGTAACATGTATCCCAGTACAACTTGTCTCATGGTCCGGTCGTTGGCGACTAAACTGGCAACCCCACCAAGGTTTCTTGGTGAGGAGGGTGACTTTGGACATCCTGCAGGACTAAAAACAAAACCTGTCAAAGGGCAAAGGAGCTCTTAAGAGTCAATGGCCATCCAAAATCACCGGGAGAGATGACCCATTAGCCTTTGTCAAGGCAGAATTCTAGGAGAAGGAAAACACTGAAATAACACCTGCAGCCCTGATGGTATCCAATGATGTTGACTTGTTCTTCTTTTTGGTAAATATCATCTTGGTTAAGAGAGTGGGACTGGCTTTGTGCAGTGCCTTTGCTCACTATAAAAGCTTCACGACAGAGGCATTGCTTTATAACTGGAGATCTCTCTGCACTTGTCGTCACATGGTATCATGGGCCCAGCACTATGTGTCAATAATTATCACAAGTGTAGTGTTTGTACCAGAGTTTTCAAGTCGCTGGCTGGACTAAAAAGTCACACTCGTTCAGCGCATCGGTAGGGGTTCTCTTACATGGATATAAAGTAGTGGCCGTACTCGAAAACGAGTTGGTAGCCACCATGTATGTATGTACGTGTGTGTGTGTGTATGTATTTATGGTTCTCTTTCTTTTAATTTCGAGTACATTTTTGACCGGCCACCTTCCTGGTGGCAAGATTTTAAAAGAAAAGAAATTGTCATCTCTTGAATCACAAGAATGTTTTACACATTTTGAAGGTGCCAGCTTTAGCAGCCATTTGTAGTTTATGAATTAGGGAGCTGCGCTCTTTGTCCACAAATCCAAGTTCAGTTATACTTTGGTTTAAGCGGGTTGGTATATAACTTGTAGCTCCAATAATGATGGGTATGAAGCTGAAGGTGTATCTTGGATACTGGATCTGCAAACTCCTTATCAATGGTCCGTAGATATCCTCCTTCTCTCGTATTTTTCTTACAACGTTGACATCAAGAGCACGTTTTCACTGCGTGGTCCCAAACAACAATATCAGGCCCGTTGTGCTTTAATTTGATGGCAGTTTTTATTTTCAGGTCCTACTAGTTTTCTTTAGTGCCATCTATCTCAACATATCCCTCCTCATTAGTATGTATGTATGTATGTCATGTATATCAGTGCTAATGTATGTATGTCATGTATGTCAGCGCTAAAACCTGTGCAGGGGTGGGTCGTCGGCGACTAAACCGGCAATCCCACCAAGCTTGCATGGTAAGGAGGGTGATATTGGACACCCTGCAGAATGAAAAACAAAACTCGTTAAAGGGCGGCGGAACTAAGGAGAGTCAATGGCCATCCAATAATTTTTTATTTTTTTTAGTGGAGCGAGAGACTCTTAGTCTTCATTAAGACATCTCTCTAGGAGAAGGTCACTCCGATATAAAACCTGCGTCTTCGTTTGCATCCAATACTGTAGAACTTGTTGGGTAAATGCATTCGATGTTCAAAGAGTGGTATTGGCCCCATGCAAAGCCTTTCCTCACTTAAAAAATCTTTAACCGCAGACATCGCTTGATATGTGATATTTTTTGCGATGCATTGCATTGCTGGCCATAGGCAAGTCCGTAGAAAGCCACGTCCGTGATGCTCGTGCTTAAGTATCAAGTGGTGGCATTACTCAAAATCAAGTTGCAGCCATTGTGCATGCATGCATGTATGTATGTATGTATATCTATATCACAGGTGGTGAATTAGCAGAATCGTTAGAATGTTGAATAGAATGCTTTGCATTATTCGTTCAAATTCTCTACGCTCTGAGTTCAAGTCTGGCTACGGTCAAATTTGCCGTTCTTTCTTTCGAGGTCAATACTGGTCCAGTACTGGGGGTCGATTCATCCACAATATCTCTTTCTCTTTCTTTCTCTCTGTCTCTTTATGTATTCAGACTTGAAGAGCAGATGGGATCCACTAGGTTTTAAAGTGACAAAGAAACACTGTAAATTACTACGGTGCCTTTATAACTCTAAGAGGAGTTACGGATCATCGCGCACACACACACACACACACACACACACACACACACACACACACACACCTATGTATATATATATATATACATATTTGTATATTAGTATATATTTAGTTATGCGGTTAATTCTTTATTGTATGTTATATATATACAGATATAATTTTATCATATACTAGCAGTAAAGCCCGGCGTTGCTCGGGGTCGCTCAGTAGCTGTGTTAAAGTTACAATGTTAAGTTTCTTTTTTGGCTTAAAAACTGTAGTGTCTACTGTGCAGACTTGCATGTGGTGTTTTTGATTAATAATCCCTCAACCAACAATATGCCTTATGAAGTTAAGAAAACATAACGATAACCCGAATGTTATAACAAAAGAGGATGCTGGGGATAGAAACTGCACTGGTTATTTATTAACAAAGATCGAAAATGTAAACACTGCAACGCAGAGAAAAACATTAGCGTAACCAAATTATCAGTTATGTCTGTCTGCACGCCTATATCACCTCTCTGCACGACTGTCTGTCTGCACGCCTATATCACCTCTCTGCACGACTGTCTGTCTGCACGCCTATATCAACTCTCTGCACGACTGTCTGTCTGCACGCCTATATCACCTCTCTGCACGACTGTCTGTCTGCACGCCTATATCACCTCTCTGCACGACTGTCTGTCTGCACGACTGTCTGTCTGCACGCCTAACGAAATTTACAGATACATATATTTTAAATAAACTTATATAATTTTTGCTTTTTTTTACGAAATATTTGCTTGTTTTACGTAATCTTTAAATAGACTTGTTTTCAAGTAAAAATATTGTTTTAAAATGCTTTTAAATGGAAATGAAGCAAAACGGAAGCTTAGTGTATTGTGTTAATGTCATTTTAAACGCTGAGAAAGCCAGCGTAATTGTTTACGTAAGACGCTCAATGTAAACAGAACAAAGGGAAATAACTGATAACTTACGCTCAAAAATCGATACTTTATATTCGATTTCGTCACATAGGGTGGGTCAATTTGAAATTTCTTTTTTTCCGATGTCTTCGCTAGGGCTCAATGTACAAGTATAGCAATTTCGGTGCAATTCCGTGAGAGATTCTAAGAGGAGATGTGTGCCAAAAATCGATAGACAGACAGACAACCACAGTTTTATATATATAGATGACATAATCAAAAACAAGAACTTATTTGAAAATTTATTTGACCGATGGTTCCGCCGGATCTTCATCTATAAGTGTAGCAATTTCACCGAAATTTGAACGTACGGTTTAAGAGGAGATGTGTGCCGAAGGTTTTAGTAGACAGACAGACAACCTCAGTTTTATATATATAGATGACATAATCAAAAACAAGAACTTATTTGAAAATTTATTTGACCGATGGTTCCGCCGGACCTTCATCTATAAGTGTAGCAATTTCACCGAAATTTGAACGTACGGTTTAAGAGGAGATGTGTGCCGAAGGTTTTAGTAGACAGACAGACAACCTCAGTTTTATATATATAGATGACATAATCAAAAACAAGAACTTATTTGAAAATTTATTTGACCGATGGTTCCGCCGGACCTTCATCTATAAGTGTAGCAATTTCACCGAAATTTGAACGTACGGTTTAAGAGGAGATGTGTGCCGAAGGTTTTAGTAGACAGACAGACAACCTCAGTTTTATATATATAGATGACATAATCAAAAACAAGAAGAACTTATTTGAAAATTTATTTGACCGATGGTTCCGCCGGACCTTCATCTATAAGTGTAGCAATTTCACCGAAATTTGAACGTACGGTTTAAGAGGAGATGTGTGCCGAAGGTTTTAGTAGACAGACAGACAACCTCAGTTTTATATATATAGATGAATGCATATAAACACATATATATATATGTATGCATATAAATATGTGTGGGTGGATGTGTGCATGAGTCTGTGTATGTACGTGTGTGTTGGTGTGTGTGTGTTGGTGTGTGTGTGCGCGCGTGTATTTAGAGGTAGACATGACAGTTTGGTTTAATACTTACCTCTGTAACCATGTGATTTCGGGTTCAGTCACACATATATATACATATATGCATGCATTATACATACATATACACATATATATATATATATATATATATATATATATATATATATATATATATATATATATGCATATATATATACATGCATATATACATATATATATACATGCATATATATATATATACATATATATATATATATACATGCATATATACATGCATATATATACATGCATGTATATACATGCATATATATATACATATATATATATGCATATATATATATATATATATATATATATATATATATATATATATATATGCATATATATATGTATATATATATATATATATGCATATATATATATATATATATATATATATATATATATATATATATATATATATATATATATATATATATGCATATATATATATATACATATATATATGCATATATATATACATGCATATATATGTGCATATATATATATATATATCTAATATCTGTGTATGAAGGCCTATATACTATCAAGATCCATTGCATCATTTCTAAAATTAGCAGTTGCAGCGTTCCTGTCTGGATTCCATTTAAAGCTATTGCATCATATCTAAAAATAGGGTTCGACATAGTCATCAATATATCTGTACCTCTCACATATTTATCTCTCATAACAATCTGCCGCCTTACCTCTCTCCATCGCCGTTATTTCTTTGTTTCACAGAATCAATAAGGTGGAAGACAAAATGATTTGCACTATTAACTTCCAATACTTTATGGTCTGAGCTCAAATCCCAAACCCTGCAGAAACCGATTATTATTATTTTTTTTTTTTCTTCCAGCTTTCAGGCGTTGATAAAATAAAGTTTCAGTTGTTGTTATTGTTGTGGCTGTTGTTGTTGTCACCGTTTTTGTTCCTGCTGTCGTCACTGTAGTTGCTGCTGGTGTTTACGGTTTTGTTTAGCCCTAGGTTGACCCTAATCGTGTAAAATTACTGTCAAAAGCGTTAGAATGTTGTTCATTCAGTATTTTTTCTATATACGACTATATAGTACAATGTGTCCTTCCTTTAATAGTAAAATATTTAGTTATAACTAATTACATCAGCCGAATGTAATTTGAGATTGATTCGTCTATTTCTTGTAGGTCGAGTGACGACACATAAACTCATTTTCATGATGGTATATATATATATATATATAATAATATATACGTGTGTGTGTGTGTGTGTGTGTGTGTGTGTGTGTGTGTGTGTGTGTGTGTGTGTGTGTGTGTGTGTGTTGGAAAATGTGTCAGATCCTTGATACAGTTAGGTATATCAGAATATGATACTTGTTGAAAAGAATGAAGTATCGTTTTACTTGAAGGTAAATCCTAAAGTGTATTTCATAATTTGTTAACTAACCCTTTTTACCTATTTGGATTTACCTTCAAGTAAAACGATACTTTATTCTTTTCAACATGTATCATATTCTGATATTTATATATATATATATATATATATATATATATATACGATATTTATATGCAGAGGTTATATTTAATTTGTTGGGATTCAACAAACTTAAAAATTGTTATAACTGATATAAAGCACTCAACAATTTAGTGGAGTAAACACACAATATATTAATAAATGGAAACTATATTTATAAAACCATAATTTTTTTTTATTATATTTATTTCAAGGGCAACCAAGGCAAATTATGGTGCGCTTTCATCAGATAAAATACAGATTTGTTTTATAAATAAATATTGACATACCCGGAAAAAAGACAACCTTAACGGTTAAAGCTTCCTGGATAGTGACTATACAGGAAGCTTCAACCGTTACGGTTGTCTTTTTTCCGGGTATGTCAATATTTACTTATAAAACAAATGTGTATTTTATCTGATGAAAGCGCACCATAATTTGCCTTGGTTGCCCTTGAAATATATATAATAAAATAAATATGGTTTTATTAATATAGTTTCCATTTATTAATATATTGTACATATATATATATATATATATATATATATATATATATATATATATATATATATAAGCTTACCCCGTGTTCAATCGGGGGTTACCACAGTAAGTAAGTAACTCAATATATATTCTGAAGTATATATACTCAAGTATATATATATATATATATATATATATATATATATATATATATATATATATATATGTATATATATATATATATATATATATATATATATATATATATATATATATATATATACTTAATGTTCTATTATGAGGCAAGACATTTTTACTATGTCTCATCGAAACAAAGCAAGATTTTCTTTGAGGAAAAGTGGTTATCATATTACATGTCATCGAATATTCAAAAACTACACATTGAGATGTATAATGTTGAACAATGAAAAAAATAAGAAAAAGCTGTATTAATCCATTATTTTAGGATCGTTTCAGAGGGAAAAATTAGCGATCGTAGCAGTTATGCAATTCCATACTTTAAGGTTATATATATCCTCATATATATACGACGGGCTTTGATAGTTTCTGTCTATCAAATTCCATTCACAAATCATTGGTCAATATGAGGATATATATAACCTTAATTTTGAACAATGAAAAAATAAGAAAAAGGTGTATTAGTTAATGAATCCATTGTTAGTTAATGAATCTAAAATTAGCGATCGTAGCAGTTATGCAATTGCATAACTGCTACGATCGCTAATTTTTCCCTCTGAAACAATCGTAAAACAATGGATTCGTTAACTAATACACCTTTTTCTTATTTTTTCATTGTTCAAAATTATATATCTCAATATCGAGCACATCGATAGTGAAACATCTAATATGTTATTAAATGTGTTATGATGTGTGTGAGTGTGTTTGTGTTTATGACCCTTAACTTAGCAATTCGACAAAAAGATCGATATATTTGTACCAGACATGAGAAATAAGTACTGGGGTCCATATTATCGACTAAATCAAACCAATAAAAGAATACGCGTACACACACACACACACACACACACACACACACACACACACACACACACACACACACACACACACACACACACACACACACACACACACACACACATATATATTCCAATTCCGCCCTGCCTGTCCCTTCAATCTTTCTAATTTCTCATTCTTTCTTCTGATGAAGGACTAGCGTCCGAAACATTAAGACCCACTCCTGCTATTTCAAACGTTAAACTAATATAATCCTTCCATATACTGTAGCGGTTGTGTTGTTTTTTTCTGTTTACCTTTTACACACACACATACATACATGCATACATACATACATTTATATATATATATATATATATATATATATATATATATATATATATATATATATATATATATATATATATATATATATATAATTGTTAATTTGTTAATTTGTTAATTGTTTAATTTATAATTTTTGATTTAGGATTTTAATTTTTATTTCCAACTCTCACTCATAACTTCCAACGTAAAACCATGATACCTAGAATTAAGTATATTTTCTCTTGGGAGTTGATGGTCAGTCGTACTGTCCATGCTTGGTGAGAGGTAGTATTGTGACCTGTAAAAACTAAAACTCTTCCATCCCCTCTGGCTTTCGGCTGACTGCCACAGACGGGACGGGTAGCAGTAAACTATGGTACAGGCCTAAATGGGTCATTGTTTGGCTGAGAGGGTGAACTGACTAAGCGAGTTTCGTTGAAATCTGCGGTAGCTAATGGTCAACTTCCTTCGGACATGCGCCTGCGCAGACCGGTGGGGGTGAATTGCTACTCACAGGGGAACGGTTGAAAAACCCAAAAGCACACACTTCGTCCGTTCCCATGTCGATTCGACTTGGATTGCCTCGGAAACATAACCTTACTATGTAACAAGCTGTCTGATGATGTCACGACACTCGCACATAGAACAGTGTGGCCAGTGTCGTCATTGAAATATATATCACAGCATTATTATTAAAGGACTTGAACATCTGAAACTACTTCGCTTTTACTTATTCTATATATATATATATATATATATATATATATATATATATATATATATATATATATATATATATATATATAGAGAGAGAGAGAGAGAGAGAGAGAGAGAGAGAGAGAGAGAGAGAGAGAGAGAGAGAGAGAGAAAGAGAGGGGGAGAGAGAGATAAATATATGTATTTGATCACCTATTTTTTTTGGGAGGGGGGGGGGCATCTAGGATTACATTATTATTAAACAATAGAGTGTGGTTTAGCTGCTATTTCTAACAGGTTCGAGGACTATTTAGAGGCTTCCCCTTCAAATGAAAATAAAATGCATTTAACCGAATGAATTCCTGTTACCGCATCTACTTATATAATCAGTCGATCAACTAGAAACAACATACAACATACATACACCCATACATACATACATACATACATACATACATACATACATACATACATACATACATACATACATACATACATACATACATACGTATAACATACATACATACTTACACCCATGCATACATACATACATACGTACATACATACATACTTACACCCATACATACATACATACATACATACATACTTACACCCATACATACATACATACACCCATACATACATACATAAAAATTTTGCATCTAATAACTGCATATACACATGTACAGATACAAAGCATATAAACATGCACACATACAACTCAAAACATACACATCCACACATACAATAACATCCATATCTACACATGCATGCATACATACATATCTACCTAGTTGATGTTGTGTAAATTCCAATGAGAGAGTCTTGTGTCTATGTTAGAAACCGACTCTCTCTCTATTGGTAAAACTTTGTGAAATTATAAAAGCAGAAGAACATACATACAACGTTCATACATACATACATACATACATACATACATACATACATACATACATACATACATACATACATACATACATGCATAAATACATGCATACATACATACATAAATACATGCATACATACATACATGGTGGTGGCTGCCAACTCGTTTTCGAGTACGGCCACTACTTTAAATCCATGTAAGAGAACCCCTACAAATGCGCTGAACGAATGTGACTTTTTAGTCCAGCCAGCGACTTGAAAACTCTGGTACAAACACTACACTTGTGACAATTATTGACACATAGTGCTGGGCCCATGGTACCATGTGACGACAAGTGCAGAGAGATCTCCAGATATAAAGCAATGCCTGTGCCGTGAAGCTTTTATAGTGAGCAAAGGCACTGCACAAAGCCAGTCCCACTCTCTTAACCAAGATGATATTTACCAAAAAGAAGAACAAGTCAACATCATACATACATACATACATACATACATACATACATACATACATGCATAAATACATGCATACATACATGCATACATACACACATACATACATACATGCATACATACATACATGCGTACATACATACATACATACATACATACATACATACATACATGGTGGTGGCTGCCAACTCGTTTTCGAGTACGGTCACTACTTTATATCCATGTAGGAGAACCCCTACCGATGCGCTGAACGAGTGTGACTTTTTAGTCCAGCCAGCGACTTGAAAACTCTGGTACAAACACTACACTTGTGACAATTATTGACACATAGTGCTTTGCCTTTGGTACCATGTGACGACAAGTGCAGAGAGATCTCCAGATATAAAGCAATACCTGTGCCGTGAAGCTTTTATAGTGAGCAAAGCACTGCACAAAGCCAGTCCCACTCTCTTAACCAAGATGATATTTACCAAAAAGAAGAACAATTCAACATCATTGGATACCATCAGGGTTGCAGGTGTTATATCAGAGTTTTCCTTATCCTAGAATTCTGCCTTGACAAAGGCTAAGGGGTCATCTCTCCCAGTGATTTTGGATGGCCATTGACACTTAAGAGCTCCTTTGCCCTTTGACAGGTTTTGTTTTTAGTCCCGCAGGATGTCCAAAGTCACCCTCCTCACCAAGAAACCTTGGTGGGGTTGCCAGTTTAGTCGCCAACGACCCAACTATGAGACAGGTTGTACTGGGATACATGTTACCAGTAGCACCAAGTGGTGACATACATACATACATACATACATACATACATACATACATACATACATACATACATACATACATACATACATACATACATACATACATACATACATTCATGAATGCATACACATTTACATACATATATGCATAAATACATGCATACATACATACATGCTTGCATGCATACAACATACATACATACATACATACATACATACATACATACATACATCAGTCGCATATTTTGGCGTGGGAGACTATTTATTAAATTTAAGATGAATACTATCTCCGACAGTAATGCCACAACTACAGTCATGTTGAATAACTGGTTATTCTTCTAACTATATCTTCTGAAGACACCTTTTATTCGAATTCGTAGAGATATCCGACTAAATACATAATTCATTTTACAAGGATTTGCTACAAACAGCATGGCTGAACACAACATCAACAACAAAATTAAGGAAGTACCGAAGACAAATAACAAGGAAAGTAAACAAACTTTACAAACTTGTAGCTACAGAAGAAACCGAAATTATAAATTGCATTTCTCTTGGAGCTGCGAACTTAATAATGATTTATTTAATTGTTATAAAACAATCCCTCCATTGGCTATATGAACAGAATGACGCTACACTGGGACGAAATACACCCAGAGCTAAATTATTTCACAGAGCAACAAGCGACGTTTGTTGAACGTAAAAATAAGATAAATATTATTAATTGTAAGTCCCCCACAACAAACATGTTATCAACAACACGTGCTACAGGTCGCCATGCTACTAGACTTCCTAGCAACCAGGTCGAACAGTGCCTTGAAACAACTATGCCTGTAAGAAACTTGACACCACCTATACCATCTAAGTCTACATCGAATGCTGGGGAAAACACTATCGATAATAATAATAATCGAAGAAATAATAATAATAATCGAAGAACTTTGACACCACGTGTACCATACGAGTCTACTTCGACTGTTGTGGAAAATACTATCGATAATGATAATAATCAAAAGTATAAACAATTGAAATTTTCCCTCAAAAATCTTCCAGAGAGAAATTAATTCATGTATAAATATCTCTCTTGCTGAACGTATTAAAACGACAATGTTTAATAAAAACCCAAATAATGAAATATTACGTGTTATTGATGAAATAGGGGATGAATATTTACGACAGATAAAAACCCCAACATTTTGGCAAATCAACGCCTGTTTATATGCCTTATCAACGACAGTGAAGCATTATCTTGGTGATAGCAGAGATATTAACAAGAACAGAACACCACCAAAAATACCATCATATATAACTAAAATAGAAAAAAAGATTGCTGACCTACGAAAAAACATAGGATATGTGATAATGCTCCTTACATGCAAACAAACACAAAAAAAACCTCACTCCTCACCAACAAAGAGTGAAAAATAAAATAGAGACGTTGTTTGGTAACAGTAGAACCAGAACTCTCCAATATAAGCTGATCACCCTCAAACAAGAATTGAGAGCTGTTAGCGAAAAACGCCGATACCTGAAGAAGGTAGATGAGAGAAAAGTGCTTAATAAAAAATTCAGACGAAACCAAACATCAGTCTATAGAGATATGAAGGGCAAAATAATAAGTGTCACTGAGGGCCCATCCCAGAAAGACATAGATTCCTTTTGGAGCAAAATATGGGGTGAAAAGAAGAATTTCAACCAAGATGCAGTGAGGCTAAGAGAAATCCGAATCAACTATTTCTCCTACACTACAACAAAAACATACGAAATAAGTGAGGGTACTCTTGAGACTGATAGTAAAACTCCAAGATAAGAAAACACCAGGAAGAGACATGATTGTCGGCTACTTGTACAAAAAACTGATATTCTATCGGAGGTATCTTACTGACCTCTACCAACAAGTTCTTAAGGGAGATACACTTATAGCAGAATGGTTGACATTAGCACAAACATTACTGGTCCCCAAGAACAAAGACACCCACTTGGCAAAAAACTACCGACCCATTGCATGCCAGAACCTGATGTATAAGATGTATACAGCCTGCCTGAACCTATTCCTCCAAGATCACTGTGAAAATAATAACATCATCACAGATGAACAAGCAGCTGGAAAGAAAGGGGTTTGGGGATGTGCTGAACAACTCCTAATCAACAAAACTGCGATGTCGGAGTTGCGACAACTTAGGAGGAATATGGCTAGAGTCTGGTTGGACTACAGGAAAGCTTTCGATTCTGTTCCCCACTCTTGGATGATAGAGGCCCTCCAACTTGCTAAAGTCCCAGACATTATTGTCAGTGACATAGAGAGGCTGTCTTCTTCTTGGGCTACTATCCTAAGGTTAAAGACAGAGAGGGAGGACTCTATTTTCACTGATAAAATAAAATATTGCAGGGGTATATTTCAGCGGGACAGTCTCTCTGTGATATTATTCATATTGTCATTAAACCCCTTGTCATTTCTGCTCAAGAAATGTGAGAACAGAAATACAAACCTAAACCATAATTTCTTTGTGGACGATCTGAAACTCTATGCCAAGAACATGGATGGGATGAAGAAAAATCTTGACCTGGTTACAACGTTCTAAAAGGATATAGGAATGGAGTTTGGCCAAGATAAATGCTCATATATGACTGTAAAGCGGGGAAAAACAACAACCCAATCTAGCAACATTGTCATCAATAGTCTAACTGTTTCACCGATATCTGATGAGGACTGCTACAGATACCTGGGGATAGATGAGAACATATCCTATAATGGTATCTGTAATAAAGAACGCGTAACCAGGGAATACTATACCCGATTAAGTAAGCTCTGGTCATCGGAATTCTCTGCGCAAAACAAAACAGTGGCTCACAATGTGTTTGCTGTGCCTGTCCTAACACCAACGTTTGGAATACTCAATTGGACGATAGACGAAATCCGAACAGTTGATGTTGGAACTCGAAAAATACTGAACAACACCGGAAACTTCCATATCAACAGTGACATAGACCGCCTTTAGTTGAAACGTAAGCAGGGAGGCAGAGGCCTAACATCAGTCCAGACAACATTTGAATGTCGCAACCTATCTCTCCGACATCTACGAACCTCGAAGCATAGGAGCCCGTTTCCCGAACAAGTCTATCTGCATGAAACAGATAAGATCATGAGAGTTGGGAAGGAACTCCTCGAGAGATATTCCCTGTGTGATAATCAAAAACTCACACCCAGGGAAGTCGCTCAGCAGTATCGCAGTGAATCCATGGATGAAAAACTGCATACTTATCAGCAAAAAATCATGCATGGGTATGTTGCCAGGAAGCTCCAGAGTGAGAGTAATATAGATAAGGAAAGTAGTCTATCTTGGACCAACAACCGCTATATAGGCTCCCACTTTGAAGGATACGCTTTTACAATCCAAGAACGGGAGATTAACACGAAATACCTGATTCACAAGAGATAGGGATGCAGGCAAAACACCTGGATGTGATAACAAGTGCAGACTCTGCAGAACTAACATCGAGGATATCACCCATGTCATCAGCAGCTGTCCAAAGATGTCATCGCGGTACTATCTACCTATGAGACATGATGTAGTGGCCAAAACACTGTACAATGCAGTTCGTAAAAAAGATAGCCCCGATAATAAACACATTAAAAGCTACAACAATGTGGAAGACATCCATGTACATAATATGAAAGAGTACTGGTGGAATGTTCCAGTAAAAACCCCAATAAAATGCAGACATAACAGACCAGGTATGGGACAGGGAGAAGAAAGCATGCACAGTAGTGGAAATTAGCTGCCCAGCAGATGCCAATATAATATCAAAGATTAGTGAAAAGTAGAATATTTATGCACAACTGATGAGAAATCTGCAGATACTCCACCCTGATTACACCTTCAGATTTATGCCTGTGATTATTGGGGCAGTGGGGTATGTCAGTAACTGCCTCAATACAAATCTTGAGAAGCTAGGCTTCACAGAAACAGAAAGAACACAACTAGTTAGGAAGTTACAAGTACAATCCATTAATGGAACAGTAAAAATATGTAAAACATTCCAAACATTTGGCATCTCTTAACTGCATATACACATGTACAGATGCAAAGCATATACACATACACACATACGACTCAAAACATCCACATCCACACATACAATAACATCCATATCTACACATGCATGCATACATACATATCTACCAAGTTGATGTTGTGTAAATTCCAATGAGAGAGTCTTGTGTCTATGTTAGAAACCGACTCTCTCTCTATTGGTAAAACTTTGTGAAATTATAAAACCAGAAGAACATACATACATACATATATACATACATACATACATACATACATACATACATACATACATACATACATACATAAATACATACATACATGGTGGCTGCCAACTCGTTTTCGAGTACGGCCACTACTTTATATCCATGTAGGAGAACCCCTACCGATGCGCTGAACAAGTGTGACTTTTTAGTCCAGCCAGCGACTTGAAAACTTTGGTACAAACACTACACTTGTGACAATTATTGACACATAGTGCTGGGCCCATGGTACCATGTGATGACAAGTGCAGAGAGATCTCCAGATATAAAGCAATGCCTGTGCCGTGAAGCTTTTATAGTGAGCAAAGGCACTGCACAAAGCCAGTCCCACTCTCTTAACCAAGATGATATTTACCAAAAAGAAGAACAATTCAACATCATTGGATACCATCAGGGTTGCAGGTGTTATATCAGAGTTTTCCTTCTCATAGAATTCTGCCTTGACAAAGGCTAAGGGGTCATCTCTCCCGGTGATTTTGGATGGCCATTGACTCTTAAGAGCTCCTTTGCCCTTTGACAGGTTTTGTTTTTAGTCCTGCAGGATGTCCAAAGCCACCCTCCTCACCAAGAAACCTTGGTGGGGTTGCCAGTTTAGTCGCCAACGACCCGACCATGAGACAGGTTGTACTGGGATACATGTTACCAATAGCACCAACTGGTGACCTGACATAACATACATACATACATACATACATACATACATACATACATACATACATACATACATACATACATACATACATACATACATACATATGCAACGTTTGCATCAAATATACTAAATAGTTTTGTCCACACACTTTTCAAACATCAGAGAATTAAAGAATTTTTAAAAGGTGGAAATGAAATTGTCACAGCTGGATGAGAAATATTTTGTTGTGTATTGGGGTGGTTGATGGAAAAATTCTATTGGATTTCCCAGAGAAATCCCCTGTTCAATTTCATTTGTGGTAATAGACAGGTGGTGCTACCAACCATTTCCCATTCACCTCTTGAGGTTAAGGAACTGTTAAATTAAATTGCTGATAAGGTTTTCAAATTAGGATTATATATTAAAGCTTATAACTCATGCTTTAGCTTTCACATCTACAGACATAATGGAAACTAAAAAAACGACCATAATCCACTAGGAGCGTATATGCATTTAATAGATTTGATGTCTTTCATTGGTTAGTCTCATATTTAAATGCATCCACTATCAAGGAGCCATGACCATCTGCGATTACCATCTACTTATATACAATAGGAAAATATAATAGAATGATATTAATGCAAAATAGACTATTTTCAAGATAGTGTGTTCGCACACACTTATATATATATACTGTATATATATATATATATATATATATATATATATATATATATATATATATATATATATATATATATATATATATGTATATATATGTATATATGCATTCATATAAATACATATATATATACATATAAATACACACACACACACACACACACATATATATATATATATATATATATATATATATATAAATACACACACACATATATATATATGTATATATGTACATATATAAGTATGTATATATGTACATATATATAAGAAGAGACAGTTATTACTCTAAGGTAAAATACCTTATTGAGTGCTTGACTGCACATTCCGATTGCATTCGTTAGCATGGCTGCAACCAGAGCTTCGATTTTGCTGAACTTCCATTTGTATTATTATCTCCTAGACTTAATGATTAATTGATTAATTTAATTAGACAAATCTATTGATTGGTTAATTATTTATGTTTGTTTAATAACTGTTTCTACTTTTGGCACAAGGCCAGCAATCACCCAGTGCATTACTGGTACTTTATTTTATCGACCCCGTAAGGATGAAAGGCAAAGTTAACCTCGGCGGGATTTGAACTCAGAATGGCAAGGGCCGTAACTCTATGCGTCAAAAGGACGAATGGTTAAACCTTTATTACATTTATTCGTTGGTGACACGCATTTCGCTATTGATCAGCTCAAGGTTCGAACTGTATCGACCTGGCCCGTCTCTAGCATCAACAGCTCGTCTTACCTCTGTTGTAGTAATGACAGAATGCGTTACACTCCATATATATATATATATATATATATGTGTGTGTGTGTGAGAGAGAGAGAGAGGAGAGAGAGAGAGAGAGAGAGAGAGAGAGAGAGAGAGAGAGAGAAAATATGTGTGTGTTTGTGTGTGTGTGTGGGTGTGTGTGTGTGAGAGAGAGAGAGTATATGTGTGTTTGTGTGTGTGTGTGTGTTATTACAAATCCGTACGAAGCTAAGAGGATATGTGTGTGTATATGTAAGTAAAAAAGTGTATATGTCATTGTAAGTATATATATACATATATACATATATATATACATATATATATACACACTATGTTAATAAAAGGGAGTGTGTGTGTATACAGACCTATGAAGAGAAAAGTAGAGGTGTGTGTGCGTATTTTGTTGATCTGTATCAGCTGTAAGAGTATATGTTTCTGACCATTAGACAGCCATAGGAATCTAGGGGTGAATGTTCAAGCGCCTGTATGACAACGGACGGAGTAAACGTGACGAGGGCAAAGGGTAGAGAAGTAAACATGAACGTTGAGCTCACGATCAAAAGTTCAAGAGCTTTATTCCCGGACCGGGCAGTAACTTATGTGCTTGGACAAGACACTTCATTTATCATAGCTCTAGTCTACTCCACTGGAAAAAAGAATTGCGGCAACACTGATGCTAAGCTATATCAGCCAAAGCTTTTCCCTTGGATATCTTTAGCGTGTGGAGGGAAGTCTTGTATGCATAGGCAACTGTTGGTCTTCCACAAAATCACCTTCCCCGGATTGTGCTTCAGAAAGAAAGGTTCCAGGTGCATGGTCAGTCATGATTGGTGGCGGAGGGGGGGGGGGGGGGGGGGGCTATATATATATACATATATCAACCCCCTGCGAGATCTCTACAATAGTGCAACATCGACACTGAAGCTTCACAGAGACACCGAGAAAAATAAGTCGGAGACAGGAGCGAGGCAAGGTGACAACATCTCACCAAGGCTGTTTACATCTTGTCTGCAAGATGCCATCTTGGACAAGATGCAGTGAGAAGACAGAGGAATTAACATCGATGGTGAGAGCCTCTGGCATTTAGACTTCGCAGACGACATTGTTTTAACAGCACACTCACCCAAGGAGCTAGAAACCATGCTCACAGACATCCATACAACAAGTCAACCAGTTGGACTGAACATACCCCTAGGAAAGACCAAGGTAGTGTTCAACAAACATGCCACAGCAGCACCTGTCTCCATGAATGGCAGGATCGTTGAGGGAAGTAGCTATGTTTACTTAGGGAAGATGGTGACCTTCTCCCCGAGATCAAGAGAAGTATCAAGCGTGGATGGGTGGCCTTCGGAAAGGTATATAAGAATAAAGCAGAAAATCTTCAACGAGCACATTTAGTATGGCAGTGAGACCTGGGCGCTGAATAACACCATGAAGAACATACTCAGTGTCGCCCAGCGAAATATGGAGCACATCATGTTGAGTATCACGCTCCGTTACAAGAAGTACACTTGGATCTGACAACAAACTGGAGTCAGTGACATAATAACAGCCATCAAGACGAACCAACACAGTTGGGCTGGCCACATCTCGTGACTCAGTGACAACAGATGGACGAGCAGGGTGACAGAGTGGACAAGAAGAAAATGGACAAGATCCAAAGGACGTCCAAGGACAAGATCGTGAGACAACCTCACCAACCACCTGAGACACTCATGGCCAAGTCTGGCAAGGGACAGAAGTGGGTGGAAGGAGTCAAGGGAGGGGTCCTTCCTCCGTGAGTGCTTTCATGACCCCGGATCAAGGAATATATGTGTGTGTGTGAGCGTGTACACACATACATTTATAGATACATATATATACATTTATATACATGTGTACATACATATATGTACATATATACATACACATACACATGTGCGTGTGTATGTGTGTGTGTGTGTGTGTGTGTGTGTGTGTGTGTGTGTGTGTGTGTGTGTGTGTGTTTGTGTGTGTGTGTGTGTGTGTGTGTGTGTGTGTGTGTGTGTGTGTGTGTGTGTCTTTAGATATACGAAATTCACATACGTATATGTATACACCTATGTTGAAGCTAAATTTTAACATATATATATATATATATATATAAGTTTTAATATAGATGAGATTCTACAGGACTAGAACTGTTTCATTCTTTAGAAATCATCAGGAATCTGGGTATCAAAAAATAAATATGGTATTTATAGTTCTCTTCAGGTGGTAGGAGAGGGTAGGGAGTGGGATGGGTGTAGGTCATTGGTTGATAGAAAAGGGAATTCATTAAAAGCTAATTCTTCATAGCTATAGTTTATATTTAGAGTAATAGTATATATATATATATATATTTAGTATATATATATATATATAAAAAAAAATTTTCTAATCCGGAAAAAAATTCTTTTTGGATTTTGTGAAGAAAATAAATTTGTTGAAAGCACAAGTGAAGCCATTTTTTCTTCCCCCCTGTCTTAATATACCTAACTGTACCAAGGATTACACACATTTTCCAATATTCTAACCCCTTGTACAAGACAGAATGGCTAACACACGTTCAAAATCCTCTACTGAATCCCTCAAATCGGATACACTACTACAGGAAATATCAGAAAAACTCACCATAATAATAGATAAATATGATTCCCTTACGAATGCCGTACAAGAAATGGAACAACAAACACGCAGCTATAGGGAAAAACTTGATTCACTAATTACAGACCGGCAAAAACAAGAACAAACCTTTTCTCCTGAAATAGCTACACATGAACAGAACTCCATCACCAATAATGCATTCAAAGAATGGAATGAACTGAACCTAGAAAAAGAAGCCTACAGAAAAAGAAACCAAATGAAAAACATTTGGAACCAACTATTAAATCAAAGGAAACAGGCATACTGGAAAGCCTTGAGGAGTGAAAACCTAGCAGACACATACGAAATATGGCGTAGCAAGGAACCAGTTATCCTCCCGAGAAAATTCCGAATTAAAGAAATACCATCGAAATCAAAGGAAGAAACTGCAACAAGACTAAATCTAGCACTCCAAACACTTGAGACCGAAATCACCCTACTCCGCCTAAGAGTGCCAAAATTCAAAGAGAAATTTGAAAAATGCGACACCACCATCCAAGAGGAAATAAACAAAAGAAGCAGCGGCAATGTACGTGAAAAACTCCTTAACCTATGACAGACAGATACAACTAGAGAGGAGTTAAAATCAAAGAAAATCTTGGAGTCAAGAACTCAATGGCTTCAAGAATATGAAGATAACTATGGGAAAGACCAAATAAAACCCAGAAAACAAACCCATAGGAAACCCCAGAACTCAGGAAAATACAACAACACAAGAAATGAAGCACCCACACACAATAAACTAACAACAACCATATATTGGGTAACCCCAAACACACAACTACATACAGACCCAATACTCAACACCAGAACCAGATACAACCACTGCCATAACACCAAGAACAATCACCGGAGACAAAATCAAAGACACATGAATACTGAACGAATCAACAGAAGAACCAGACCCCCATACAGCAACGGCCACGCAAGAGTCTATCGCCCAACCAGTTACCGGCATGAAGTTCCGGCGGGCCAAAGGTTTCACCACACCAACAACCAACAACTTAATTTATAAAATAATTTAAAAAAAAAAAAAAAAAAATTTCTAATCCGGAAAAAAATTCTTTTTGGATTTTGTGAAGAAAATAAATTTGTTGAAAGCACAAGTGAAGCCATTTTTTCTTCCCCGCTGTCTTAATATACCTAACTGTACCAAGGATTACACACATTTTCCAATATATATATATATATATATATATATATATATATATATATATATATATATATATAATTTAATACAATAACAGAGATAGTTTAAAGCTAAACTCTGACTGGTAACCATCTCACTCAACAAACATTAGGTTATATTAAAATATAAACCCAATTTAAGTGTTTGGGGTGCTAACAATATGTATAATGTGGAAAAACCAGTTGTATTATTTTATGAGATATAATTAAAGTAAAAGTATATATCTCTTTCCAAACAATTGTTTCATTATAAGTTTTCTACAAGTTTGGGAGAATGTTTCCAGTTTATGTAGAAGCCTAATATATATTCATGTAAGAGTATATTTAGGTGGGCACTTATAAATCATCAGTGGAAGCCCATTAAACATTGATATAAGAAAACAATTTCTTACCGCTGTCAAAAATCATGTCCGTAAAGTCGCTCTCTCACCTCGAATGACCGCCAAATTTGAAATTCCAGCAGTTTTTGACTGAGGAAGTATCATAGCGACACGAAGCGGGAAGGGGAGACAACCCACGATCCACGAAATGAGGAAAAAAAAAAAATAATATATATATATATTAAAATATTACATGTTTCACAGCTAGTTGGCCAATCATCAGAAGACAAAATCTTGTATCATTTCGAAACTTGTAAAATCAATCTCACATGTTTTTTCTCTGTACAAAGAAAATAACAAAATATTTTTCACATTTGGTTAAAGTTTCACTGGGAGCTTTATAGACTACAGTTATACCTACAGTAATCGTAGATTTTCTGTTATGCATTGTTTTGCATAAATATACATTTTAAGTTTTCATTACTATATTTTTAATGAAAGACACTGACTATTTTTTTAAATATATGTGAAAATGATCAAGAATTTGTAGAGATTTAGTAATATTACTAACTTTATCAATATTATGTTGGTGTTTGGGGAGGTGGATTGGCAGAGCTGTTAGAGTGTTGGACAATTGCTTCACAGTATTTGTTTTGGCTATTTATATTTTAAATTCAAATTCTGCCAAGGCCGACTTTGCTATTCATCAGTTTGAGGTTGATAAAATAAAGTACCAGTCAAATACTGCAATTTCTTTTCTTCTTCATCGCCCACTTATTCTTGAGAGTGACGTGGGGGTAGCTTCCTCAAACACTCCCTCCAGCGGGTCTTATCAAAAGTAACTGTCTCCAAAATCCGGCTAGATCCCCACGCGTGTCCAACCAAGCTCATGGATGTTATCCAATCATCTTGCTCGGGGCAACCATCTTGCCTTGGGTTTCTTGTCGGTTGGTTTTGCCCGTAAAATCCGTTCAGCGATTCTTTCCTGAGACATTCTATCCATATGCCCATAGTATCAGAGCTGTGATCTCTCAATTCGGAGAAATAGCGGCTCTACCTGGAGCGACTCTCTGATCTCCGAGTTACGCATTTTATCGAGTAACGTTACCCCAAAGACACTTCGGAAGAACCCCATTTGGGCTGCTTGTATTCGCAATCGTATTCTTTCGGTCATTACCCAAGATTCATGACTATAGGTAAGGGTTGGAAAGAAAACCGATCTGAAGAGAGCGAGTGTGGCTTTTACACCTACCTCCCTTCTTCTGATTGCTGAATACTGAAGTTGGCGCATTACTGCACCAGCTTTTGCAATTCTTACCCTTAAATCAGCCTCCTGCCTTTCATCACTCGTGAACACGGCCCCGAGATACTTGAACCTCTTCACCTGCTTCACGGGAACTGCATTCACATGCAGAGTGCACTGCGCAGGCTTCCGTTAGAAGACAAGTGTCTCAGGCTACCGGTGCCTTGCAAAAGCAACACCAAAATTCAGCCCAGAGCATATCAAGTAATCGAAATAACAGAAGTAAACTTTATTTCATCTTTATTTTATTCTGTTCTTCTGTTCAAATTTGAGCTCTCTGATGAGGTCATAGCAGTTGCATAACGGTTATCACCGAAATATAGGTAACAGCGATTATGAATAAACGAAGTTAATTTTAATCTACTAACTTATACTTCATGTTTATAAATATACTCCGGACCCAAAAGACCGACCTGCGTACTTCATCGAGTGCTCTAACCTGCATACTGAAGTGTCGGTGATTAAACAAGGATACTAGATTATAGTATGCTTTCTTCAGATAAAATACAATATTTGGTGTTAAGATATTGACATACACAGAGCGTGACTTTACAACGAAAGCCAACAATGGGCAGTGAAAGAAAATCTCTGACACTGACGCTTGAAACTAGTACATCGTTCCTGTGTCAGTGTTGGACAAAAAGGTGACGTGGTTGCCTAAACACTGTACGGCGTAATTTGGGATGTTTGTTTGTTTACAAACAAACAAACCGAGCATTATAATAAATGTTCGGTAAACCGATACGTGCATATATATATATGTGTGCATGTATGTATATATATACATACTACTGTACGTCTGTATACATATATGTATGTACGTATACATACATATATCCCTATAAGTATACCTATCAATTAAATTAATTTAATTTCTTGTTATAGATCTAAATTCCTTGTGTTTTAAATAAGATTGATATTTCTCACTAACACATTTACCCTAAAATTTTATTCTCCTTCGATTTTAACATTAGCATTATTCTTTAATAACATCAAATTTTCGTGTACCTTTCACCGGCTTGACCTCTTTTCATCCCCAAAGTAATCTTTTCATTCAAAGTATGCTTTCTATTCAAAACTTAAGTCTGCATTCCTCTATCCCTAAATTAAATTTCTACTACTACTATTCTATCAACTTGACCACTTTCTACTTTTCTATTGGTCAATTCAAAACCTGTTCTCAAACAGACCAATTATATTAAATCTTTGTTGGTTTTTTTCAATAAACAAATATCATTATTTCTGAAGACAGCATATATATGTGTAGGTATGTATATTTCCTCTGATAGTTTGTAAAATTTTTACATAGATCTATATGATATACATACCAACACACACATATATATCCTAGAAACGATCGTAAAATGATGAATTTTTTAATATAAGGAACTGTTTTTTTGTTTTTATTCATTGTTTTTATTAATATATATATATATATATATATATATATATATATACTATATTATATTTAGAGATTAGACTCATAGTCGTTTACAATTAATCAGCTCAAAGAAAGAGGCATTTCTGAGCAGTGAAAATACAAGTTATATATTAATATATATGATAAACACAAAACGTGTTTGTATTGTAACAGACAAAGTTAACTAGCATGGAATAAACTAATTAAAGTGAATACAATTTGTCTGTCTCGATATAGTCAATAAAGACAAGCTTATATTGGCAAAAGCCGTGATTCCTGGACAAATTTAAATTTCAAAATCCAAACCCGCTCCGTAGATGAATTTGAACTTCGAAACCCAAATATGTTTCGCAACATGTATTATATATATATATATATATATATATATATATATATATATATATATATATATATATATATGCAAAAGTTTTATTTAAGATTGTTGGGTTACAACGAGTAAATATTTTATAACTGATATAAAAGCACTCAACAGTTTCTGGAGTAGGTTTACGATATTAAACAAATGGAAACTATATTTATATTATTATAAGGTATGTCAATAATTATTTATAAAACAGCTTATGTATTGTATTTTGTCTGAGGAAGGCATACCATATTTTTTAATATGATATCCCAGAAATATATATAACGAAATAAATATGGTTTTATAAATATAGTTTCCATTTGTTTAATATCGTATATATATATATATATATTTATATATATATATATATATATATATATATATATATATATATATATATATATATATATATATATATATATATATATATATATATATATACTTACATATATATATATACTTACATATATATATATACTTACATATATATATATACTTACATATATATATAGACATACATACATATATATATAGACATACATACATATATATATATAGATATAGATATAGATAAATATATATATATAGATAAATATACGTAGGTCCCGGGTTGAGTCGGGGATAACCACAGTAAGTAAGGTACTCAATACATGGCAGAGTAAAATTTTTTTATTTTATAGAAGGAGCTTCTACAGGACTAGTACTGTTTCATTCAGATGAAATCTTCAGGAAGCTTCCTGAAGATTTCATCTGAATGAAACAGTACTAGTCCTGTAGAAGCTCCTTCTATAAAATATAGATAAATATATATATATATAGAAATGGAAGTACAGCAGAATCGAAGCTCTGGCTGCAGCCAAGCTAACGAATGCAATCGGAATGTGCTGCTAAGCACTCAATAAGGTATTTTACCTTAGAGTGATAACATTACGTTTAGACAGCTTGGCAAATTGAAAACTGCGACCGGTAAGCCAGCCAGCCGTAAGGACCAAAGCAACGAGAAAACCAACTCAGGATAATTTGACAAACCTGGACCATCGCGTCGATATTAATCAATATCTCCGGTAGGTTTCTGTGAAGACGAAATCAACAAATCCACTTGCAGGGT
>OZ024741.1:187802619-187807619 GCA_964016885.1 Eledone cirrhosa
GCATTTCATTTTACACCAAACACAGCACGCCGAAGATATTCAGATAACAAATGCAATTTTGCGAAAGAATTTATTGTATATCACAAAGAGACGTATGGTATGATGTATACGTGAACATGCTCGTACATATGCTTATATATATAAGTATATATATATATATATATATATATATATAAATATATATATATATATACAAACATACATACATATCACCCCATCTTATATATGTATGTGTGTGTATTATATATATATATACACACACACATACTATATATATATATATATATGCGTCCCTTAGCGCCTTGTGCGTGAAGGAACACATATCCTATTATTACTATTCTGCTCTATTGTTGAGAAAAAATTTGGTCGTTCCGACTGCTGCTAGTGATAGTGGTGGCCGATTTGACCTACCTCCCTCTGCCTCTATCTTTACTTCGGCCCTTGAAAAAATTGATTCCACTTCATTCACTCTCATCTCGGGAACAGTTTTGGATAGCGGTAGTTCGTAATTTAAATTCAAGAATTTTATATTCTTCGAATGAAAAGAACCTTCTGACGAGAATCTTTCTTTGCAACGAAGGCCGTATGGTCTCCGTTTATTTTTGGGATTCGAAACCGATCGGTAAAGGTAACTATAGTAGGTAAAGTCAATTTTTTTTAATTTATTTTGAAACTTTTTCATTATTTGCTAAACCTTGTTTATATATATATATATATATATATATATATATATATATATATATATATATATATATATATATATATATATTGGGAGAGAGATGTGAGAAAGGGAGAGAAATCTTCGATGATTTACTTAGGTCACAAATTATAAAGAAAAGGAAAGTATTAAAGTTTCTTGTGCAATGGTTCATCCTCTAACTTTAAATTATAAAAAGGTTTTACATATTTTAAAGGCTCTCAGACTCTTCCAATTAACAATTCAACCAATCTTGCTATATGGAAATGAAACATGGACGCTTTCATCCAAACAACAAAACCATCTTGATGGCACCTACACTCGCCTACTTCAACGCATTCGGAACATAAACTGGCGACATCTGACTTTGAAAGAAATATATGCCGGCCTCCCATGTATATCTGTCGTTGTACGTAATAGGATTTGCTGGCCACTGCCATCGTGCCCCTACGAGGCTGTGTCCCCATTAGTGCTTTGGAAACAACAATAAGTCACTAACAACAGGGGACGCAAGCTCTCCTATCCCGATGTCATTACCAGAGATTCTGGTATTGAAATCCAGGACTTGGCAACGGCAATGAACGACAGACCCACGTGGAGATTAATTGTTGAGTCCATTTCGGCTGAGGCCGCCGGATAATGATGATGATGATGATGATCATGATTTGTAGCATTAGTATTAAGGTGGTGCAGTCTTTCTCCACAATTCTAAGTTCTATGATACTCTCTCAGTGCGGATTGGAATAGATCATGTTGTGCCAATAATAATTATTACTATTATTTCTACTTTGGACACAAGCCAGCAGTTTGAACTGTGGTGGGGGAGTTGATGGAATCGATCCCAGTACGTTATTGGTACTTTATTTTATCGACCCCGTGAAGATGAAACGCAAAACTAACCTCAGTGGTATTTGAACACAGAACGCAAAGGGTCATAATTCTATGTTTCAAAGCATGGTGTCTGACACACCACAGTTCTGGTAATGAAAGACCGAATCAAGGGTAATGATGTTACCAACTATAGGCCCATCACATGTCTGTCCGTAATGTGGAAACTGTTAACAAAAGCATTGTGTCTGAGGAAATCTACCATCACCTCCACATAAACAACTTGATACTGGACAAACAGAAAAAATGCCGAAAGAAGTCCCGTGGTACAAAAGACCAGTTACTTATTGATAAGATGGTAATGAGGAATTGCAAGAGGAGGCACACTGGTCTTGCTATGGGATGGATAGATTACAAAAAGGCATTCGACATGGTATCTCATTCTTGGATAACCAAAAGCCTAGAGATCTTAAAGGTGGCAGATAACATCAGATAGTTGTTGAGCAAAAGTATGAAGTCCTATGAAACAGAGTTAAAATCGGGTGGAGAATCCTTGAGAGGCGTGAAGATCAAGAGAGGTATCTTCCAGGGAGATAGTTTGTCCCCTTTGCTGTTTGTCCTTGCCCTGATACCCCTGACCGTTATATTGCGAAAAGTGAGAGCAGGATACAAGTTGGGAAAAGGAGAGCTTACCATCACCCACCTCCTCTTCATGGACGATCTTAAACTCTTTGGGAAGAGTGAGAAGGAGTTGGATGTACTTGTTGAAACTGTCTGTATTTTCAGCAATGATATATGTATGGAATTTGGTATTAATAAGTGTGGAGTCCTCGTGATGAAGAGGGGTAAATTAAGCAGAAGCAACGGAATCCAGGTACCAACAGATGAGATGATAAAGGAAATTGACACTGAGGAGGGATACACATATTTAGGTGTTCTGGAGGCAGATGACATCAAGAACAAAAAAATGAAGGAATTGTTAAGATCTGAGTACATAAAGAGAGTAAGGAGCGTGTTAAAATCATATCTAAATAGTAGGAATGTCATAAGTGCAGTGAATTCCCGAGCTGTGTCTATTATTAGGTACAGTGCGGGAATTCTGAAATGGAATGTTGCTGAACAAAATAAAAATGGATAGGAAGACTATGAAGCTATTGACTATCTACAACATGTTCCACAAGAGGAGTGATGTCGATAGACTCTACTTAAGGAGATCTGAAGGCGGAAGAGGTCTTAATCAGCATGGAGGAACGTGTTCAGATGGCGAAAAACAACCTGCACAAATACGTGACTGACAGTAGGGAGCCAATGTTCAAAATTGTACTGAAGGAGAGGACATTAGACCAGGGGATGACCAAGGAGGAAATAACAACAAGGAAGAAGAGCAACCTTCATGAAAAATACCTTCATAGTACCTTCTTTAGGAAAACTGAATTTAGAGATCCACAGACATGGAACTGGTTAAAAAGAGGAAACCTTAAAAAAGCTACAGAAGGAATGGTAATGGCTGCGCAAGAGCAAACCCTCAGAGCGAAGTGGATGAAACACCATATTTACAAGGAGGAGGCTAGCTCACTGTGTAGGATCTGTGGAGAGAGAGAGGAGACTGTGGCTCACATTGTATCCGAGTGTAAACACCTAGCCCAGACTCACTATAAAGGCTGGGGACATGATGTGATAGGCAGGGTGATCCACTGGCACCTATGCAAAGTAAACAATTTACCACATTCTGAGAAGTGGTATGAGCATAAGCCAGAGTCGGTGATAGAAAACGATCAGGTGAAGGTGCTATGGGATTTTAGGATACAGACGAACAAGAAACTGGAACACAATAGACCTGACCTGGTGGTTTTGGACAAGGAAAAAAGATCGTGCCTGATTGTAGATGTAGCCTGCCCATTTGACACGAGAGTGCAAGAAAAGGAAAGGGAGAAAATTAACCGATACCAGGATTTAAAGTGGGAGTTCAAAAGGATTTGGATGAAATCAAGGTCGTCCCGATTGTCATAGGCGCACTAGGTACTATCTCAAAGCGTTTCCAAGGATGGTTAAAGAAGATTAGTCCAGCCCCGCTTTTTGGAACACTTCAAAAGGCATGCTTGCTGGGAACAGTAAGAACCCTCCGATACGTCCTGAATGTCTGAAGGACACTCGTGGAGAAAGCCCATTAAAAAGCCATGGTGACCCTGACCACCAGGGTAAGTGCCCTCTCCCAGTTTTCCACCTTAAATTTACAGGCGCATACTCAGAGCAGGCCGATTCACTCGAGCCATGCTTGCCTCTCTCACTCATCTTTCAACAAATTGCTAGGAAGAGAGCATTTCCCTCTGCACCCTAGTTTTCCTTTTCAAATTAAATTTGAAGAAGTTAATCTGGGCATCACCGAAGAGGTAATTGCTCGTCCTCAGCCCTTTCAAACGCGTCCAACATACGATCTCTTTCGCCATGTCTACCAGGCAGATAAAAACTGCCTGCCCTTCCTGGCTAAAGAAAGATCGCGAGGCAATCCCCACGATGGATTCAGCTGATAGCCGGATCCGTCCTACTCGCGACAGCAGGTGTTCGACATAAACCCTGCTCGGACACAGAACGAGTGCGTGCAGGACGGTTTCGTCGCCCTGCGCGCATGTCGGACAGTCCCGGCTGACGGCACTTCCATGCCTGTAGAGTTTATCACGAACTAGCAAAGCTTTTCGGTAGCACTCCCAGGCCAGAGATTTCTGGAAGTTGTACATGGGCCCCGGCCCGAATTTCTCCCGAAGTGATTGACTAGTTGGTTTTCGTCGACGACCAGAGTCTTCCCAAGAACGTCGTCGCTCTTTCCCTTCACTACCCTCTATAGAACGCCAAGGTGGAGTTTCCACCGATAGCATCGCTCGACTGGTCAACGTCTGTGAGCACCTGAAGACATTCCAATCTCCAAGCGTTCCTTATTGGTCTTCGCTTGACCCAGGAATGAGGCTCCGCCAAGGAGACGAGCTGGGGGAAAACGGTCTAGCAAATGGCGACCGCCCTAATCACCGTTGAGGAAGAGGTGGAGATGCCGTAGCCTGAACGCAGGTTTGCGTATCATCATCCACGGCATGCCCAGCCCTCCACGTAGCGGGTGTTGACAGCAAATGGACCGCCGGAGCATCAGAGCGCGTCCCTTCCACAAAAAGCGAAAGAGCAAACGCTCCAACGCAGTGAGGCGAGGCTTAGGACAAGGCACGACGGTCAGGCGGTAGTAGATGACGGACGCGATGTATGAAACTAAATGAGTATGTTGGGTACTAGATCAGCAAACCATTAATGATGACACATGCAGATACACACACACATACACACACACACGCACACACATATATAAATATATATGCTACTTCTTGATTGTTTAGTATTGAGTAGATTTAGACGGATTTTGGGGTACTATTTCTAGCGTCATTGCAATCCTGTCATATTGTACTGATATATATAGAGATACATGTTTATTTAG
>OZ024741.1:187810119-187847619 GCA_964016885.1 Eledone cirrhosa
GGCCACTGGTTCACTGCCCTTAAACACGCTGTGACTTCTCTATCCCACGTGTAGCTGGACAGTCACTTAGTGTTGTCTGAAATGTATAGCCTTACACACGCTGATGAACCGAGGTTATTCCGTTTCTGTCAACAAATTACTGGCGAAACATCTCTTTGGATTTGTACGTGTGTTATATAGTTATAGAGGTATTTATTTACGCTTTAATTTATATTTTTAATTATCATGTCTATGTCTATAGTCTGCCTTTCATATGTTATAGATTCCATACACTGGTGGTTTTTTTCCTGTTTTATTGTTAGCGCACTGTATATCTCTCTCTGGTGTGTTACCTTTTCAACATATTGTATTTTATATATATATATATATATATATATATATATATATATATATATATAATATAAGATCAAAAGTTGGTTAAAAGAGTTCCAAGTATTTTATTATGCACATTTCATCAGATGCGTTCTCATCAGATAAAATAGGGAGACATGATATGAAACTTAAAAAACACTTGTGAATAGTGATGTTTTAAATCTACATATGAAAAATAAATTAAGATTGATGTATGAGATTGGGAAAAAGTGAGGCGTGGAAAAGGTAAGGAAGAGGAAGAGATGAGAGTAAAGGATGGTGAGGGAGGAGTATAAGAAGGAATGATGAGAGAGGAGGAGAGATGGGAGATATATAGAGAGAGATAGCCTTTACAACTGAGAAAAAGAAATATTGTCTCACAGAGAGAAATTAAAAAGCCGTTGGAAGATAATAGATCATTTTAAAGATTTTGAAATTAAAAGTTAATGAGGTTTATGCATGAAGAAAAAGGAATTAAGAATAGTATTAAATTAAGGTTTGTATATTGAAGGGGTTAATAATATGTGCGAGGAAAAGAATTTATTAATATGTATTATTCAAATAAAAATATTAATGTTATTAAGGATATAATGTGAAAAGGAGAAGAATGAATGAGTTATGAATTTAGAGGAAATAGTTAGGGTTTAAGTTTGTTTTTATGTAATGTAATATGTGTACGTAAATAGTGTGTTTAAAATGAGCGCGGAAGGAAAGAAGAAAAGAATGTTTAAGGAAGAAAATATCTAACATCAAAAAGTACATGTTTACGAAATATTTTCTAATGGTAATAATATAATATATTTAAAGAAATCCCTTAATCTTGACACTGGCCTATATTACGCTTACCATAAAAACAATGAGAATCTAAATTATGTTAATTTTAAATCTAACCACCCCACTAACATTAAAAATGCTATAGTCAGTAATATTGGAAAAAGAATCTCAAACCTATCCTCTAATAAAGATATCTTCGATGCTAACGCCAATTACCATAATAATGCGCTTTCTAAAGCCGGTTATCCTGATAAAATTAAATACAGTAAAGAAACCACTCCTAGAAGGTCTTACAGTAAAATAATTAATTATGAACATTCCAATAACTTAAATAAAAGACCTAGATACAAAAATATGATTTGGTACAACGCTCATTTTTCTCTATTTCTATTAATAATAATATTCCTAAACTATTCTTTAGGACCTTAGATAAATGCTTCCCTCACTCACATATCTATAGTAAAATCTTTAACAAACATACAATAACATTTTCTTATTCCACCTCTTTCAACATCTCTAACATTATCAATAAAATTTTAAATAATAAATCACATCCTTCCAACACTGAGCGTCATAATAATAGCAGTAGTACTCCCGACGTCATTGTTAACTCTAGGCTAGATTCTGTAAACTTAAATACGACGTCAAACGTAACTTCGTTGAATGTTTATAATACCAATCTAAATCAGGAAACTATTATTCCTATCGTAAATAACTTCTCCAATCCAATTCCTTCTATAAATAACACTAGGTCACTTGTTAATAACTCTGTTAATTTCTCTAATCGTAATTGTAATTGCCCTGTTAGAACTAAATGTCCTCTTAATAACCATTGTCTTGATAAAAACTTAGTCTATGAATGTAAGGTTATAACTGATACCAATTCTTTACCTATTTCGGTTCCACTTCCACTTCCTTCAAAGCTAGATTTTATAATCACAATTCGTCTTTCAGATACCAACTTAAAATAACTAACACGGCACTCTCGGAACTCATATGACAAAAATATTAACTTGAAAGACAAAAATATTAACTATAACATCTCTTGGAGGAAGGTTTGTTCTGCCTTTCCTTACCTGAATTCTTCCCTATCCAGAACATGTAATCTCTGCCTAGCCGAGAAATTTACCATTATATCTAATTTCAATTTTATAATAAATAGACGCACGGATTTATTTTCTCTCTGCTTGCATAAATTCTACAGAACATTCCATAAAGTATACAGCTAATATCTCAATATACCTTACTAGTTTAAAATCCTTTTTCTCAAAGGCTTATATATCTTTTACAAATATACCCATCTTTCTACCTTATTTCAATATTATATATTATATAATACAATTTACTCATTCTATATCATTCCTCTTTATCATTTTCCCTTCTTCCTTATTTCTTTTTAATTTCTAACCTCTAATCTGTACTTTTTCTTCCCAACTACTTCTCAATTCTTATTATTAATCACCACAACATTATCCATTCTTCCATCTTTCCTCATATCATTGGCCATAAAAATTATTTTTTTAATACATTATAGTATTACCATTAGAAGTCCTTCGTAAACATATAATTTTTTGACGCTAGATTTTTTTTCTTCCTTAAATTTTCCTTATCTTCTCCATCCTTTCATGCTCGTTTTAAACTACTACTTAATTTGACTTTTACATATTACAATAAATAAAAACAAACTTAAACCTTAACTAATTTCTTTTAATATATTATATTATTACCATTAGAAAATATTTCGTAAAAATATTTCGTATACTTTTTGATGTTAGATATTTTCTTCCTTAAACATTCTTTTCTTCTTTTAAACAAACTATTTACGTACACATATTACATTACATAAAAACAAACTTAAACCCTAACTAATTCCTCTAAATTCATAACTCATTCATTCTTCTTCTTTTCACATTATATTCTTAATAACATTAATATTTTTATTTTAATAATACATATTAATAAATTCTTTTCCTCGCACATATTATTAACCCCTTCAATATACAAACCTTAATTTAATACTATTCTTAATTCCTTTTTCTTCATGCATAAACCTCATTAACTTTTAATTTCGAAATCTTTAAAATGATCTATTATCTTCCAACGGCTTTTTAATTTCTCTCTGTGAGACAATATATATTTTTTCCTCAGTTGTAACGGCTATCTCTCTCTCTCTATCACCCATCTCTCCTCCTCTCTCATCCTTCCTTCTTATACTCCTCCCCCACCATCCTTTACTCTCATCTCTTCCTCTTCCTTACCTTTTCCACCCCTCACTTTTTCCCAATCTCATACATCAATCTTAATTTATTTTTCATATGTAGATTTAAAACATCACTATTCACAAGTGTTTTTTAAGCTTCATATCATGTCTCCCTAACGCAGATATCATCCCATGATGATATTTGTTTTTGAAATGCGCATAATAAAATACTTGGAACTCTTTTAACCATCTTTTGATCTTATATTATTTATACTCCACTCCTACAAACTGTAGAGTGCTACTTATCCGATATGTGCATTGCTTTATTGTGCTACAATAAAACTCACCTCCTACATATATATATATATATATATATATATATATATATATATACAGGGTCTCCCAAAACATGTATACACACATTGATTACCTGCACAGTCAATATTTATTACAACGCTGTTGAAGTGTGTATCATTTTTGGGACACTCTGTATATATATATATATTATATATATATATATATATATATATATATATATATATAATATATATATATATATATATATATATATCATTATCATCATCATCATCACCATCATCATCATTGCGTCATTAATGCGTTGGAGATCATCAGTAAATTGTAACAAGGTTTTTCTCTTCAATGAAGGCAAGAGAAAGACAAAACGCAGATTCTTCGATGGTTACTGACGCCTATGTTAACCGCTTTCTACAACAACCTCGGTAGATGACGTAAGTAGAAAACTTACGTCAATCGTTGATCGAACACAGAACGCCCAACCTCGTCTCACCGTGAGAAGAAGAAGAAGAAGAAGAAGAAGAAGAAGAAGAAGAAGAAGAAGAAGAAGAAGAAGAAGAAGAAGAAGAAGAAGAAGAAGAAGAAGAAGAGAAGAAGAAGAAGAAGAGAGAAAAGAAGAAGAAGAAGAAGAAGAAGAAGAAGAAGAAGAAGATTATATGTCTACCATCACAGCACCATCAATCTGTCACTATCGACCTCCGCTATCACACAACCACTACCACCAGTCTCATTAACCTCCATCAACACTACACTAGCGCTACCATCACCACAACCAGTCCCACCACCACTGCTAACACTGCAACAGTCCCACCACCACACTACACCACCACACTACACCCCCACCGCTACATCACCACTGCTACGTCACCACACTCCACACCACCTAACTCTAACCACCACTACACTTCACCACCACTACACTACAACACCACTACACTACACCACTACACTACACCACCACCGCTACACTACACACCACCACACTACAACACCACTACACTACACCACTACACTACACCACCACCGCTACACTACACCACCACTACACTACACCACTACACTACACCACCACGGCTACACTACACCACCACCACACTACAACACCACTACACTACACCACTACACTACACCACCACCGCTACACTACACCACCACTACACTACAACACCACTACACTACACCACTACACTACACCACCACCGCTACACTACACACCACCACACTACAACACCACTACACTACACCACTACACTACACCACCACCGCTACACTACACTACCACTACACTACAACACCACTACACTACACTACACACTACACTACACACCACCGCTACACTACACCACCACTACACTACAACACCACTACACTACACCACTACACTACACCACCACCGCTACACTACACCACCACTACACTACAACACCACTACACTACGCCACCACTACCACCAATCTGTCAATATCGCCTCCGCTACCACACAACCATAATCACCAGCCTCACTAACCTCCATCAACACTACACTAGCGCTACCATCATGACAACCAGTCCCACCTGACAACCAGTCCCACCACTACACTACACCACCACCCACACTACACCACCACCACTAACACTACAACAGTCCCCCACCAACACACTACACCACCACACTATTCAATCACTACACTACACCATCACTCTACACCATAATATCATCGCTACATCATCACACTACATCATCACCACTACACCACCACCGCTACACCACCACTACACTACACCACCACCACCACCACCACCACTACACTACACTACCACCACCACCACCACCACCACCGCTGCTACATCTACATCGTTACACTACGACCGCTACACCAGCACCGCTACACCACCACCACCACCACTCTATACCACTAATCTACATCACCACCACTACACCACCACTACACCACAACTACACTACACCACCACCACTACACCACCACTACACTACACCACTACCACCACTACACTACACCACCACTACACTACACCACCACCACTACACCTCCACTACACCACCACTACACCACAACCACACTACACCACCACCACCATACTACACCACCACCACTACACCACCACTACACTACACCACTACCACCACTACACTACACCACCACTACACTACACCACCACCACCACTACACCACCACAACACCACAACCACACTACACCACCACCACCATACTTCACCACCATCACTACACCACCACTATACTACACCTACTACCACCACTACACTACACCACCACTACACTACACCATCACCACCACTACAACACCACTACACCACCACTACACCACCACTACACCACCACTACACCACCACTACACCACCACTACACCACCACTACACTACACCACCACCACCACTACACCACCACTACACCACCACTACACCACGACTATACCCTCATCTTGCGATCAAAGTACATTTATTACTTGAATGTAATTGTCTCAATACAGTTATTATCTGACCTACTGACACAACTACTGCTGCATCTGCTGTTGCTGCTACTACTGCTGCAGTAACTACCACTATCACTGCACATATGTGCACTGTTAGTTGCAGCGTACATGTGCACTTAGTATGCATAGTAGTTCTATATAGAGAGTAGTTCAAGAAAGTTGCAGAAAGAGAGTTGTTACCATGCATAAGTGTTTCCGTCTGCCCGAGTCTCTCTCTCTCTCTCTCTCTCTCTCTCTCTCTCTCTCTCTCTCTCTCTCTCTTTCTCTCTCTCTCTCTCTCTCTCTCTCTCTCTCTCTCTCTCTCTCTCTCTCTCTCTCTCTCTCTCTCTCTCTCTCCTCTCTCTCTCTCTTTGCATGAGTTGATAGCTTTTGACATTGTCGGTGATGTTATGTAATATTCTGTGTATGTGTTGCAAAATCATACACACATATACACACACACAAATATGTATGTATGTATTTATGTCAGGTCGCTTTCGAGTGCTACTAGTAACATGTAACCCAGTACAACCTGTCTCAACTGGTCCTTGGCGACTAAACAGGCAACCCCATCAAGCTTACTTTTGTGAGGAGGGTGGTATTTGGACACCCTGCAGGATGAAATACAAGACCCGGCGAGGGGCGGAGCAACTCCGCAGAGTCAACGGCCATCCAAATAGTGCTTTCTTTTTTATATGGGAGTGAAAGACCCCCAATTGTTGTCACAACATCTTTCTAAGAGAAGGAACCTCTGAAAAAACTCTGCGGCTTCGGAAGCATCCGATGATGCAATGGCCATACTCGATAACGAGGAGGCAACCATCATGTATGTATATATGTATGTGTGTATATATATATATATGTCGGGTCACTCTTGAGTGCTACTGGTGACATGTAACCCAGTACAATCTGTTGCATGGTCGGATCGTCGGCGACTAAACCGGCAACCCCACCAAGTTTACTTGTTGAGGAGGGTGATTTTGGACACCCTGCAGGACAAAAAACAAAACCTGACAAAGGGCGGAAGAACTCATAAGAGTCAACGGTCATCCAAAAGTATGTAAATATGTATATACACATGTACATATGTATGTATATCCGCGGGGACATAGAAATAGCCGGGCTGGACACCCGATCGCGCGGTTAAGCCACTGGGAGTGAAGGACCCATATCCTTTGTCAGGGCATTCTTCTAGGAGATGGCAACTCAGGAAACTGGGATAATCCGATATAAAACCTGCGGCTCAGTAGTTACCAATGATGTTGATCTTTTCTTCTTTTCGAGTTATAGCTACTGTCGCTCAGAGAGTGGGATTGGCTCAGTGCACAGTTTTTCCTCACTTTAAAAAATATCTCCAAGCACAGGTATTGCACGATAGAATTAATTAATAATTATTAATAATGGTGTATCGTGCAATGGCCATACTTGATAACGAAGGGGCAGCCATCATATATATATATATATATATATATATATATATATATATATATAGTTTTGCGAGGTTTTTTATATGAAATCGTGTGTCGAAACAAATATTGTTATACTTGGGGAGGATCATATTTGTGTAATGATAAATAATATTGCCAGAATTAATAACAGAACACACTCACTGTTTGGTTGGTTTTCGCTTCTGTGTATTTTATATCGGTTAATTTAATTTATTCGATCCTCAATGTTACCATTGACTGACCAACGGTCAAAACTACAAATATAATATAGACACAAACACATATATATAAATTAAATTAACCGATATAAAAGACACAGAAGCGAAAACCAACCAAACAGTGAGTATGTTCTGTTATTAATTCTGGCAATATTAGTACACAAATATGACCCTCCCCAAGTATAACAATATATATATATATATATATATAAATATATTTAATAATTCAAGAAAGAAGAGTGACATGGTTGGCTATACAATAAGGGCTTTATTCACATTGCTGACAATTGTTTCTTTGATCTGGTAGGTCTAGAGTTCGCTACTCGCTTGGTGTTGTGTCACTCGATCTCCAATACTTTGTTTATAACCAGTCGTTTCATCAGAGCGTGCTAAAGTGAGGAAGATACTCAAGGCATGGCTTTTATAGAGGAGTGGTATTAAACCAAAACAATAATATCAATAATAAAATAACTAGATACTGAATAGTTAAAATAATAACATCAATATGAGTAAGAAATAGAGTATAATGATGAATCTAACATATTAAACGAACTGATATGATACAGATGTATGAAATTGACATGTGAAAACTGCTATAGGGTACATTAGATGTAGTGTTAAGGTGGTGGAGAGATAACTGATAAAATGTACTTGGAGTCAGGATTTAGGAGGTATATGCGTGTGCTGTAGGTCTGAAAGCACACAAGCAATAAACCGGAGATTTATTTATTGTGTGACAGATAAGTATTTATTGTGTGACAGATAAAACATAGTATCTTTCGTTCGCATGTTATCATTTTTGCAGGAAATACTGCTGGAACATGAGTCTTAAAATTAAATCCTGTTTGACCTGTTATATAATTTGTTTTGTCTGACGTAAATCAGGTCTACTATTTCGATTTATGTCATGAGGCTTTCATTGTCATATATCAACGCACGTTAAGAAGTCTTTATTGTTATATATCAGCCCCATTTGGGAGTAAAAATAGTGTAATTGTTATTTGGTAAAACCATTACACCACTAGTTCGTTTCAATGTAACAAGTTCATGTCCGCTCGTGCGTATGACTGACGCCTTGATTGATACTTACTTTCTAAATCACCTGATCTGTGGTCCCTTACCTATTATCTGCCATGAACCACAATCTTTTATATCACTTGTGGCCTCTTGTTGGTTAAATGAAATCATAAATCAAGTTATTTTTAAAAAAAGCACTACTAGCTATATTTGAATGGTAAAAGTATAAAGCTAAAGTGAAAAACATGTAAGCAATACACGGCGAATTGGAAGATTTGTTAAAGCGTAAGGCAAAAGGCCTTACGGTATTTGTACCGGATCTCTGCTCTCTGTGTGTTCAGGTTTTGCTGAAATGAATTGTTAGGTCGACGAACAAGATGCTTCGGTGTATTTGTTCGGGCTCTTTGTGTCCTGGGTTTAGATACTACTGTGGTAAACTAATACGTCGTCTGGTTAAACATTATCACACCACCTTTGGGCAGTAACATACAGAGAGGGAGCAGAAGGCGCGATGGCCACGGACATTCATATAGAGACATGTGTTGGGACCATTTAACCTAAGAGTCACGCAGTTCTCCATTCAATAGGGCTAGTGAACGCAGCATCAACTTAAATTTCCCAAAAGCCCATCCAAAATGTGTGCCCAGTTTACTAGTCAGATCAAAAAACCGAGGAATTTATTAACTTGAAATTTGATGCTTCTAGGGCGGGTAAAATTCCCGAGGTCCATGGACGAGTTCTCTCCAGCGGTCTCTGTCCCTCATTATCGCTGCCATGTCCTGCGTCTCCAACAGACCAGTGTCTGTCCTTAGGGCATCAACATACGTTAACCTTGGTCTTCCACTTCCAGTGTGTCTATGTAGGGGCTCCCACAGGAGCACTGAGTGCAATGTCAACTCTGGATGTCGGTGAACATGTCCAGCTAACCTCAGTCTCCTCTATGTCACTTTTGAGCTGACTTTTGATGCTTATTCTCGGATAAACTTAGACTATGATATGTACATGAAATGACACGTGGCATGAAATGTGTTTTTTTTACATTCACTCTGTCCACATATCTCACTATGCTTGGCACTTTTACTTCCTTTAAATGGTGTATACAGAGATTCAGATGTGTGCTGGGATCAAAGACAGAGACTACCCATACTGAGCACTGTTTCAGTCATGTTATTGAAATTCTAAGTCCCACCGGTTACCAATCCGCTGAGGAAAACAACAACTTCATTGCATGTATGTTTCTATGCATACGTTGCTTTAACGGTACTAAACTAAAAGTGGTTGGTTCATCTAATTAGCGTATGTTGAAACCAGACCGCACTGTAGCAATGAACTAGGCGGGCGGCTTAACGATCATTCAAAAGTTGAGAGGTATGATGCATAGCAATCAGAATTTTCAGGAATACAATAAAAAATAATTGTTTCTACTTTAGGCAAATTACCCAGTACATTACTGGTACTTTAGTTTATCGACCCCGTCAGGATGAAAGGCAAAGTTAACCTCGGCGGGATTTGAACTCAGACTGTAAAGGGACGTAACTATGCTAGAAAGCATGGCGTCCAACAATCTACCGATACTGCCAATTCACTAAAAAATAATAATAAAAGGAATTATAAAAGGAAACAAAAGGAAAGAAAGAATAGGGGAATATAGAAAAATAATATAGAAAAAAAATGAGGAGAGAAATTAAAAAAATAAAAAGATCGGGAATGGGAGGGGATGGCAAGAGCTTGGTGTCGCAGAATAGAGGGGCGGTGAAGGGGGAGGGTGATTGGGCTTTGGGTCTAGGGTAAGAGGGCAGAAGGGCTGCGCCCCGCTGATATGGTGGCAGGAGCGTTCCTCCGAACGATGGCCAGTGACAATAGCACGACTCAACGGTAGACAAAACTGAATTACACGATTGATTTCTTTGTTTTAAAACTTTGAGTTTTAGGAGTATACAATCAAAGAATTGGCTCCTTGGTTGCAGGGCTCCCAGTATCACCAAACCTCTGCAAGCATCAGGTCAGATTTCCGATTTAATTATGCCTTCTTTCTCCCCCAGCCCCTCTCTCACACACACACACACACACACACACACACACACACACACACACACACACACACACACACACACACACACACACACACACACACACACACACACACACACACACACACAGTCTCGGAAACTCTGAAAATGGTCGTGAACACTTTCTTTCCCTCCTTGACTAATTAAGCAAAATAAAAAAAAATTAAATCTACAAATGTCAGCATGACCCACTAAGATATCTATGTGGCCTATTAATAGGGCGTATGTACTACCTTGTGAATCACTGCACTAGATAAGTAGATGGTAGGAAAACTACTGAGTTGTCACCCTATTAACCCGGTCACAATAATCAACACCGCCGTATCACTCCCACCTCATTACTACCATCTTCTAAACCAGGGGTTCTCAAATTTTGGGACACCGCCCCCCTCATGGTCGCGTATTACCCTCAGCGCCACCCAATCCTATTTCCAGAAATACCTGCCTACACGCAAATTGTAAATAATATATAAGTAAAATCATTAATTTATATATGATAAATAATTTGTTTCTACTTTAGGCACAAGGCCAGCTATTACCCAGTACATTACTGGTACTTTATTTTATCGACCCCGTAAGGATGAATGGCAAAGTTAACCTCGGCGGGATTTGAACTCAGACTGTAAAGGGACGTAACTATGCTAGAAAGCATGGCGTCCAGCCCTCTACCGATACTGCCAATTCACCATATACTATATATAAATAAATATATATTTTTTATTTTACTATATTTATATACAATATGTATCATTTGATATTTAATATACTATCATATCATCCCTAGCGCCCCCTTGGGCCCCAGCGCCCCCTGGACCTTCTCAACACCCCCCCCTGGGGGGAGAGGGGGGGGGGGGGGGTAGTGCCATCTATGAGAACCTCTGCTCTAAACGTTACAACTAAAACCTCCATTATCATCCCATTATTCCCTCCACCTACGCACATCAACATTAACCCGCCACCACTAGCACTACTGTATCACCACTATGAACAACCAGTACCACCACTATCAATCAGTACTGTCACCACTAACACTAACACCACTACCACTATCACTATCGCCATTACCACCACCATCATCAAAATCAACACCATCGCTACAACCACTTAACTTATATTAGAGGGTTGGATACCATGCTTTCTAGCATAGTTACGTCCCTTTACGTTCTGAGTTCAAATCCCGCCGAGGTTAACTTTGCCTTTCATCCTTACGGGGTCGATAAAATAAAGTACCAGTAATATACTGGATAATTTGCTGGCCTTGTGCCAAATGTAGAAACAATTATATTATATTGTGGATTGGCAGTATCGGTAGAGGATCGGACACCATGCTTTCTAGCATAAAGTTACGGCCCTTGCCATTCTGAGTTCAAATCCCGCCGAGGTTAACTTTGCCTTTCATCCTTACGGGGTCGATAAAATAAAGTACCAGTAATGTACTGGGATAATTGCTGGCTTTATGCCAAAAGTAGAAACAATTATATTTATACATCAAAAGTAGAAACAATTATATTATATACGCAAAATATTCCACAGAAGGGCGGTGGATTGACAGTAGAGTTACGCCCCTTTACGGCCTGAGTTCAAATCCCGCCGAGGTTAACTTTGCCTTTTATCCTTACGGGATCGATAAAATAAAGTACTAGTAATGCACTGGAATAATTGCTGGCCTTGTGCCAAAAATAGAACAATTATATTATATACACAGAATTAATCTATCCATCTACTTTCAAGACGAATGGCTAAACATTGGAAAAAGATTTAGTTGCTACTTCTATCAGGTGGAGCGACCGCATAGTGAGGCTAATTCGTTGACTTATTGAATCAACAACTATTGTAGTGACGTCATTTCAACGGAAAATCCACCAACTTCTATGGTTTTCAGCAGTTTTCAAAGAAAATGGTATTAGTGTACGTGCAGAAGCAACATTAGACTAATGCGTGAACCCGGAGGTGTGATGACGTCAGCAATATGAGTAGCAGAGTTTCGGGGGCGAAATGATATTAACGCAATAAAACAGTCATGTGAAGCATGGCGTAACGATCCCATAGTAACCTCGTTTTGATATTCAATAGAAATGAAAATAGCGGTTGGACACAAATTCCGGATGACGTCATTGCTCCTTTAACAACGGAACTAAGTTTTACTTATCTACCTTATCTACCATTCTACTTATCTATCTTTCTTTCACATCTATTATTGCTGATCATTGCTTGGTATTTTGGGAAATGCATTCTCCAAATCTAATATTAGTTTCTTGAAGAAATTTTGTAATATGTAATTACAATGTTTATTGATTTGTTGATTAATTAATTAATTAATCTACAAATAATTATTTATATTTTGGGATTGTATTTCGTTAAAACTGAAACGGATGTAGAAATTAATAAAATGATTTGTTTTTTTTTATTTTTACCTAAATTAAATTAAATTATATGTATATATATATTTATATATACATATATATGTGTGTGTGTGTGTGTGTGTGTGTATGTGTGTGTGTGTGTGTGTATGTGTGTGTGTGTGTGTGTGTGTGTGTGTGTGTGTGTGTGTGTGTGTGTGTGTGTGTGTGTGTGTGTGTAAAAGGTAAACAGAAATAACAAAAATAACAAAGCTAACGGCACAGTACAGTAGTATAACGCTTGTAGAGAAGAGAATGTATGTATGTATGTACGCACACATTAACAAACGCATATACAAAAACAAACACAGTCACGCGCGTGTGTGTGTTTGTTTTTGTATATGCGTTTGTTAATGTGTGTACACATACATACATTCTCTTCTCTACCAATATCTATCTATTCACTCTAATATACAACCTGGCTAAAGGGCCACTGTAAACTCAAAAAAGATTAAAGAAAGTTAAAGTTAAAAGCAAATGGCGACTTAAAAGAAAACCTTCAGGACATTAACTGACTGATCAGTCGAATTTGTTCAAGAGCTTCACACATACAACTTGGCAACCATTACAAACCGAAGAGTTCGATTTACAGATTATTGGTAATAAAAGACTACAAACAGCTTATATATCAGAAGCTAGGACTGAATACGGATTCAAAGAGCTGTTCGTTCTGCAATTCAAATAATCCACTCTACGATTTGGCCTGTTTTGTTTTCTTTTTATTGTTACATTGTTTTGCTGTTGTTGATGCTGTAAAAAACGTTTGCTTTTGTTGTCGAGAGTAATGGAGGTTACTTCTTGACGCTGTTGCGTTTGTATTACATTTGTAATCGAGTTGATATATATATATATATATATATATATATATATATATATATAGGAGTAAGTAAGACCCCGACGGCTGAGCTCAAGCCGTTTCGACGGCTAATTCTACAGAATTAGCCGTCGAAACGGCTTGACCTCAGCTGTCGGGGTCTTATTTACTCCTATTACCCACTCTACTACCCTAAGTATTGAGCGCTTTGGTGCGTTATGGTCCACCTGGTTCCTTACCACTTTTCCCTCGCTATATATATATATATACATATACATATATATATATATATATATATATATATATATATATATATATATATATATATATATATATATAAACATATATATATATATATAAATTTGTTTAGCAAGATTTTTTATCTGAAAACGTGTGTTGAAACCGATATTGTTATACTTTGGGAGGGTCATGTTGCCAATAGGAAACACACGCACCAGTTGCTTTCACTTCAATTTATTATAATAAATTTATAAATTTAGGAATTTATAAATTTCCGGTTGATTGGTTGGTTCCACAACCAGATAGTTGTTTATATATTGTCAAAGTTCTTTCGTCACACATTCTGTGACCTCTTCAGTGACTGGGGATTCTTTTCTTTGTTTTTGTGCATCTCTTTTGTTCTGTCCTACGCAATTTTGTTTCTGTGTGTGTGTTGTGTGCTCAGTCTGCGCATGCGCCACATCCGGGTGTCTGTGTGTGTTTATATTCGTTTATTTATTTGTTTATTTACATGTTACAGGTTGGTTGTTTGTTCTATGTGTGTGTGTGTTTTCATTTTCTCATTAATTGTAAGTTGTGATGTTGCTGTTCCACTCATATTTTCTATTTAATTTTGGTTCGAAAAGACCATAAAACGGGCAGTGACCCTGTCACGGGACCACCAACACGGCCAGTCTGTGGAACTAACATTGCTAGTAACTACAGACTGTCCTACTTCCTCTCCCTGATCATACGCCCCATCATTGAAATGTCCCCAGATGTATGTGACAGCACGGAGGACCTCCTCAGCAGAATCGGCGAGAGTAACCGATCTAGGGACCTAACAAACTGCATAATAGGTAGTATGGATGTTGTGTCCCTGTATCCATCTATTGACGTGGATTTTGCTGTGGAGAAATGCGTAGAAATGATCAGTGAGAGCAGTGTTGAGTTCCATGGGATTGATACCAGTGAGCTGGGACTCCTACTTAAACTTACCTATAGTAATAATTACCTAGACACATATGACCTTAGCAACCTGTGCCCTACAAGACCAGCAAGAGGCAGACCACCTACCATTACCTCTATGGCCAAGAAAACCTACACAGATAGATGGAACGGGTGGACCAGAGCCATACGGACACCCGAAAACCACGATGAACTGAAGAAAATGATTGCACATGCGGTAGGGGCCAGCATAAAACTAAACCTTAAGGAACATATGTTCAAATTTAATGGAAAAACATATGCCCAAGAGGAAGGAGCAGCCATTGGTGTTAGCATTGCAGGCGACATAGCTAACTTATTCATGGTATAGTGGGACAGTAGACTTAAACTTAAGGAACAATTAGAAGACCCCTTAACCCTGATAATGTACTCCCGCTACGTTGATGATATAAACATTGTAGTTAAAACACCCCCACTAGAGAACAGTCAGGAATTAGAGAAAAACACAATGGAAAGCATCCAGCAAATAGCTAACTCCATCCACCAGAGTATTAGAGTTACTATAGACTACCCAAGTAAACACCCCAACCATCGATTACCTGTACTAGACACAGAGCTCTGGTTAGATACCATTAATAACAAAAAACAAATCCTCCATTCCCATTATGCCAAACCCATGACTTCCAAACATCTGATCCACCGAAACTCAGCTGTTTCGGACCATACCAAAATCAACATACTAATTGCGGATTTGGTACGGGTGATGAGAAACGTGTCCCGCATGTGCAACCCCGAAGAACTAGAGAGACACATACAACACTTCATCCACCGTATGCAGTTCTCTGGTTACAATCAGAGAGATAAAATCAGAGTATATGGAGGAGCCAGAACCAAATGGGAAAAAATGGTAAATAATGATACAAATGGGACCTGTCCCTTGTATAGGAGCACATTTTGGAATAGAATAGAAAGAACTAGGAATAAGGCTAATAGAATAAACTCATGGTATGATAGCAATAAATACCAGAGTGTAATGTTCATCGATACAATCCCTAGAGGTGAATTAGCTTACAAATTTAGAAGGGCCCTAGATAAACATAAACGCAATATTAAGATAGTAGAAAGACCAGGTACCTCCGTAAAAACACTTATTAGCAAGACATACCCTTTTCAAAGATCCCCCTGTATAGATAAGAAATGTATAACCTGTAAATTAAGCCCCCATATTAACTGCAAAACTAGAAATGTAGTGTATAGCATAAGATGTACTGAAGGACAATGTAGAGACAAAAATATAGTGTACATAGGTAAGACAGCTCGTAGTGTAGGGGAACGGATAAATGAACACTGGCGAGACCTTCAAGATAGTAAAGAATCATCTGTACTCTACCAACATGCTAAAATAGAACATAAGGGTAAATTAGAGAACATAGAAATAAAAATAGAATCTACACACAGAAAAGACGCAATGTTTAGACAAATCACTGAGGCAATAAACATAAAAGAATTACAACCAAAATTAAATAGAAAATATGAGTGGAACAGCAACATCACAACTTACAATTAAGGACAAAATGAAAACACACACACGCATAGAACAAACAACCAACCTGTAACATGTAAATAAACAAATAAATAAACGAATATAAACACACACAGACACCCGGATCTGGCGCATGCGCAGACTGAGCACGCAACACACACACAGAAACAAAATGGCGTAGGACAGAACAAAAGAGAGGCACAAAAACAAAGAAAAGATTCCCCAGTCACTGAAGAGGTCACAGAATGTGTGACGAAAGAACTTTGACAATATATAAACAACTATCTGGTTGTGGAACCAACCAACCAACCGGAAATTTATAAATTCCTAAATTTATAAATTTATTATAATAAATTGAAGTGAAAGCAACTGGTGCGTGTGTTTCTTATTGGCAACATGACCCTCCCAAAGTATAACAATATATATGTTTATATATATATATATATATATATATATATATATATATAAATATATATATATATATATATATATATATATATATATATATATATATATATATATATATATATATATATATATACATGTATGCATACATGTGTGTATTTTTCCTTTACTCATTCCCGCTCTTTCTTTACATACATACATACATATATACATACATACATACATACATACATACATACATACATACATACATACATACATACATACATACACAGCCACACACACATACATATGTATCTGTATGAGTGTGTGTGTATGTATTTATTTATCTATGCATGTTTTGTCATCAAATACGATATTTTACTCCATTTAAGAGAAGGTGATTAATTACAACAGTCTATATATTTTACAAACCACTAACTTGATTAATGCTTCTTTACATTGTATATATATGTGTGTGGTTCTCTGTATGTTTGTGTGTATGTATACAGTATATATATATATATATATATATATGTATGTATACAGTATATATATATATATATATATATATATATATATATATATATATATATATATATATACACACATATTCATGCATACATAAACATATATATAGACATACATACATACATATACACATACATACATTCATACATAAATATATACATACATATACATACATATATATATATATATATATATATATATATATATATATATATATATATATATATATATACATACAAACATACATGCATACATACATGTATACATACATCATACATACATGCATACATACATCATACATGCACATATGCGTACACGCAAATACACATAGATACACAAGCATAAATATAATATATATACATATATATACATACATACATATATCGTATTTATATATATATATATATATATATATATATATATATATATACATACAAAAATATATGTCTGTGCTTACGTGTATGCGTATTTCAATTAAACATGTACTCACATATACACAAAGACACACAAACACACACCCAACACACTCACCTATGTAGTATAAAAACAACTATAATAAAAGTAGTGGGAAAAGGTTCACAGAGAAACGTGTTTTGCAAACCTCGCCTTAAAAGTAAAAATTCAATTAACACACGTCAATGCATGTGTACATATAGTCATATACATATGTATATATATGTATATATACGTGTATATATATATATATATATATATATATATATATATATATATATATATATATATATATATATATATATATATATATATATATATATGTATATATATATATATATATTTGTATATATATGTATATATATATATTTGTATATATATATATATATATATATATATATATGTATATATATATATTTGTATATATATATATATATATGTATGTATATATATATATATATATACGTGTGTAACTGTCTGTGTGTGCGCGTGTGTGTGTGTGTGTATGTGTGTGTGTGTGATATAGCATATAATTGTTTCTTATGTATACATGTGTATGTATGTGTGGCGGGAAGTGTTCATATAGATGTATGGACGTATATAAACATATATTTAAACACACGTCAACACATATGTACGTATAGTTATATATTATATATATATATATACACACACACACACACACACACACACACGTGTGTGTGTGTATGTCTGTGTGTATGTGTGTGATATAAAATATCATGTAATAATATGTATACATAGATATGTGTGTGTGTGGCGGGAAGTGTTCATATAGATGTATGGACGTATCTATACATATATTTAAACACACGTCAACGCATATGTACATATAGTTTCGGTAGAGAGTCGGACGCTATGCTTTGACGCATAGATTTACGGCCCTTGCCATTCTGAGTTCGAATCCTGCCGAGGTGAACTTTGCCTTTCATCCTTACGGGGTCGATAAAATTAAGTACCAGTAATGCACTAGGTAATTGCACTAGGTAATTGCTGGCCTTGTGCCAAAAGTAGAAACAATTATACACACACACGCACACGTGTGCGTGTGTGATATAATATATCATATAATATGTATACGTGTGGCGGGGATTGTTCATATACATGTATGGATGTATCTAAATAAATATATATATTAGAAAATAGAATAGCTTTCACCGTATTTTTGACTAAAGAAATTTTAGCCCAAAGGGCAATCACGAAAAAGATAGATGGCACTGGGGAGGACTAGAAAAGCTGAAACTTTACTCACTCCAACGTCGCCGTGAGCGTTATATTATCTGCATGATGTGGAAAATGTTTCATCAGCACTGCCCAAATGATGTTGGCATCACCTTCAAAATACACCCAAGGCTTGGGCCACGTGCTATCCGTCCCAAACAAAAATCTAAATCGCAACTGATAACAACAATACGGCACAATTATTTCACCTCAATTGGCCCTGCTCTCTTCAACATCACACCAGGACACGTCAAAACAGAAACTGACCACACAAAATTCAAGAAGTCTTTGGACAAATTCCTCCAAGTAATCCCGGACAAACCACCCACACCCGGATATGTCTCCGCAAACAGTAATTCTCTTCTCGAATGGGCCATGGTGCCCAAATCCTGAATTGAAAGATTTCGCCAGGTGGTGCTATTAAGTTAGACATGGCCTGGGCCAATACTGGCCAAAACATTTCAAAGTTATTCAAAGTTATTCAAAGATTTATATATATATATATATATATATATATATATATATATATATTATACTTTGGGAGGGTCGGAGGGTCATGCTGCCAATAAAAACACATGCGCCTGTTAGTTTTCACTTCAATTTATTATAAATTTCCCGTTGACTGGTTGGTTCGATAATCGGATGGTTGTTTATATATTGTCAAAGCTCTTTCGTCACACATTCTGTGACCTCATCAGTGACTGGGCTTTTTATTTCTCGTCTCTCCTGTTCTGTCCTACACCATCTTGTTTTTGTGTGTTGCGTTGTGTATATATGTATATCTATATTGAAACGCCACACAACACACACATATGTATGTTTATATATATATATATATATATATATATATATATATATATAAGAACAAATGATGATATTTGTTTTTGAAATGCGCATAATAAAATACATGGAACTCTTTTAACCATCTTTTGTTCTTATATATTATGTATACTCCAGTCCTACAAACTGTAGAGTGCTTCTTATTCGATATCTATCTGCATTGCTTTATTGTACTACAATAAAACTTACCTCCTATATATATATATATATATATATATATATATATATATATGTATGTTTATACATATGTATACATAACGTGTGTGTCTGTCTGTCTGTTTATGTATATAATAATAATAATGATATTTACTATAGACACAAGGTCATTGTTTCTACTTTTGGCACAAGGCCACCAATTATCCCAGTGCATTACTGGTACTTTATTTATCGACCCCGTTAGGATGAAAGGCAAAGCTAACCTCGTTGGGATTTGAACTCAGAACGTAAAGAGCCATAACTCTATGCTGCAAAGTATGGTGTCTGACGCTCTTCCAATACTGTCAAATCTAAACTATAATAAAGTATGAAGCGCGGGACTGCGTACGGTTTATAATTTTTTATCTCATTAGTAAAATAAGTTGGATTACTTTGAATAAATAATGAATGAATATTACATAATTTATCTACTAAATTTCGTGGCTGTTCATTAAATATATTTTATTATTTATTTAAAGATTCACTTTTTTAATATTTTCAAATGTCAACACTTCCGGTGGCGATCGCTTAAATAAACATATTATTTTTCTGTCACTAATTTTCTCCTAATGTAATTTATATATAATATCGTTTTTTTTTTTAGTGTATCATGGATTACGTTACTGATTTTATTTGACGTATCATATCTACATGTATATATACTTGCGTATAATATCAATATACACACTACACATGCTAGCAGAAAACCACCCAAAGGTGGTTTTTCTGCTAGTAATATTAATAATGATAATAATTGTTTCTACTTTAGGCACAAGGCCAGCAATTACCCAGTGCATTACTGGTACTTTATTTTATCAACCCCGTAAGGATGAAAGGCAAAGTCAACCTCGGCGGGATTTGAACTCAGATCGTAAAGGGACGTAACTATGCTGGAAAGCATGGCGTCCGACCCTCCACCGAGACTGCCAATCCACTGCCCTAATAATGATAATAATGGTTTCTGATGCTTGAACTACGTATACAGAGTGCACTTTATAACTTTCTTGGGAGGACAAGTGTGTCGGTCTTTGCAGCACTGATTTTCATTCCTGCTGTGCAGTACTCGGTAGCATAACTTATCTAATGCATGTCGGTGATCACTTTCCGACGAGTTAAGTAGTACTATGTTGTCTGCAAATTCCAGCCGACTGATCCTACACCCATCGGTTTTGATATCACTTCCAACCCGGCTGTGCAAGTTAATCCTCTTCATGAAGATTATGAAAAGGAGAGGCGACAATACGCACCCTTGGTAGAGTCTGACATCCACATTGAAGGGACTTAGCGCTATTTATTAGAACACTAATACTAGAGCATCAAGGAAAGAAGAATCTGTCAGTCGATACCGTGGAACCCAGACGTATGCTTTTTCGAGTTCCACGTAACAAGTATACACATCTTGACATTACTCCCATGATTTCTCGAAAACCTGCCGTAGACTGAACATTTGATCGGCTATGCTACGTCAGGGGTGAAAACCACTGTGTTAGCGAGCTTGGACTTGATAATATAACCTCGTCTTTTTGTCTCACACACGAAGGCTTAATAATGAGATTCACCTATAATTAGAACAATATTTCTTGTCTGTCTTTTCAGAAAACCAGGCCACCCGGCATACACTAGTCTGCCATAGCATACCTTTTCTATTTAAGGCTTTTAGCACCTCAGGCCGAATTTCTTCTCCGAAGTGGCTTTAATTGTTCTGGTAATCTCAGCTATCAAGAGGTTAGTCTTCGTATTTAGATGTGACCGAATCTTGTCAGCAAAATATTCTCTCCTACTGGCCGGGATTCACCTCTCTTCGAGGAAAAAAACAACAGCCGAGTTCTTAATAGCAGGCTTAGTGGAGGACTTATTATTACGAAATCAGTGGATGGTCTGCCAGAACACTTTATTTGCTGATCGAAAGCCAGAACCTAGCGTAAATCCATAGTCCTATCGTGTTTTCACCTTGGACGCCCTTACTGTCTCTGATGCAACTTTTCGCACCTGCTTGACACTGTGAGGGCAAAAAGCTTTGTAATCCCCCTTCTTTGCTCGGATAGCACCGAGACGCTTTCAACCACAGTATTTAACAGATCAAGTAGAAACGGCCGAGCTGAACAGTTTCCACTCCGCTTAAAGGCCCTCAGTCTGTTCAAAGAGTTCTCTGAATTTGGATGCAATAGTATCCGCATACCTTGTCCTGGCCTTCCCATTAGCCAGCTCTTGCTACTTTATCCTGAAGGCCGAGCTGGACCTGCAGATTTTGTAGGCTTTCTTGACTTTAGGTAGTTTCGGGATGCAGATAACTAGATGGTGATCAGTTGACAGCTCAACCCCTCACTTTACACAAATATTCAGCAAAGTATTGACGAGATCAGAAACATCTTTTTAAAAATCAATTACTAACCTCTGCCCGAGATTTATTTTATACTAGTCATGGATATCTTTGTGATGGTGTTCACAACAGAGAGACCATTACTAGAACAAAGGTCTAATAAGGGCTCCCCGTTCACTTTCTGATCGGGATCGCCGTTACTTCCAATCACATCATTCTATGTCAAGTGATAGGTGCCAATATGTGCATTGAAGTTTCATAGGATACACGACTCAGTCATAACTACATCAAACACTGCAGTGGCTTCATCAAGGATCTGTATTCGGATTCTCTGTTTACACATAAACTTGCACCATCCACAGAGGCCTTCTTTTCGCCCTATGCTTCAAGTGGCAAATCCTCTCTCCCAATGAGATCCATTCTATAACACATTCCGATAACCGGGGACTTGAGAATATCCGAACTCCCGCCGGTGCAACTGTTTTTGGCACCAGACCTGCCTAGACGAGGCTGGCCTGGTGCGAAACAACAACATGGACAAGGTTGGAATACCTTTCATCATCATCATTATCACTATAATCATGCTCACAATTACTACCATCACCCTTAACTGATTTTCCTCCTTTCCTCATCATCATTATCACTAGCAGCACTGGAATTTTACTTTACTAGAATTTTTTTCAACACGCTGATGTCTATGGATGTGTGTATGTGCATATGCATACATTTATATGTATGAGTATATAAATATAAACGCGCAAACACAGACACACTTACAAAAATACACACTCACACACATACATTCACATAAATACACGTACATTCACGCAAGCACACACATACATTCACACAAACGCACATACACGTACATTTACATAAACACACACATACACTCACGCACAGCGTAGCAAATGGAACGCCAGATGCTGTTTTGCTATAGTTTTCTCACTATCCCCTTCCTTCCTTTTACACACACATGCGCACACACTGTGTGACGGACGGAAGTCGCTCATTTTTTTTAATATAGATTGTATTCATATGTCTAGTGAATGTTAGAGGCTGTTTTCTCTAGTTTGCCTTCCTCAGTCATCACTAGTGTGTGACGTCACCACCCCTTCCTTCCTCAATCATCTCTAGTGCGTGACGTCATCACCCCTTCCTTCCTACAGTTGCTGCTACCGCCACCACAACCGACACTACCACTACTGCCACTACAATGAGTCTTGGAGCAACGCTTGTTATTGCAGTTTTCGCGTCGTGAGCTCGAAACTGCGGCATCGGCTGGTGAAATGGTGTCCAACAACTGCATCGGATAATGAACAACTAAAAAATTGGTAGATAAGATAGATATCTTTCTTTATAAGATAGATAGAAGATAGGAGAGGAGAGAGGAGAGAAGACAGATGAGAGAAGACAGAAAGGGAACGATGGAAGAAGAAGAAGAAGAAGAAGAAGAAGAAGAAGAAGAAGAAGAAGAAGAAGAAGAAGAAGAAGAAGAAGAAGAAGAAGAAGAAGAAGAAGAAGAAAAGAAAAAGAAGAGAAAATAAGAAAAAGAAGAAAAAGAAGAGGAAAAAAGAAAAAGAAAAAGAAAAAAGAAGAAGAAGAAGAAGAAGAAGAAGAAGAAGAAGAAGAAGAAGAAGAAGAAGAAGAAGAAGACAACAACAACAACAACTCCTAATCCCCTTTAATACTTAGTTTTGTGCAAACACAGAGAGTTATGCGTGTTATCCAAATCTAATTTCAACACAAGATCGAACCCCAGTACTTGTCAGTTACTGTATTTTATCGACCCCGAAAGGATGAAAAGCATAGTTGACCTCGGCTGTAAAAGGACGGAACTCTATGCTGTAAAGCATCGCGTCCAACCCTCTACTGATACTACCAATCCACACATATATACATGTAATATCAAGTAGTTAATTAATTCACCGTTTTTACAAAGTGTAATATTATACAAACGTACGCACACGCACACACACACACACACACACACACACACACACACACACACACACACACACACACACACACGCAGTCACATACACACACACGAGTTACACTCGAGATGTTTTGAGGCTCGATGTGCAATAAAGTTTTGTCAAGCTCGGAAAAAAACGCAGCAGAAACCTATGAAATTGTGAAACCTGCTTACGGATTAACTTGCTTGAGCCAGGCTACTGTTTTCCACTGGCATACGAGGTTCCAGAAGGGCAGGGAGAAGGTGAGGGATGACAAGAGGTGTTGCAGGGAGAGGAACATCAGAACGCCAAAGTTAATCGACAAAATTCACAAATTTCTGGACGAGGACCGTCGTGCATCGCTTCTGACGATTGCTAAACAATTTGCAGTCATTTATGGCGATCTGAACATGGACAAAGTTTATTCCCAGGGTGTTCAATAAGGATCAAAGGCAGTGGGAATGGTCGAGTGGATCGCTTCGAATCCAAGTGTCCTTGAGGGACTGGTAAATTGTGACAAGAGCAAGGTCTATTGCTACGATCCAGAGAACAAGAGACAGCGTGCCCAGTGGAAACATTCTGACTACCCAAGACCCGAGAACGCCAAGTAAGCAGGTCCACTCTGGAAGCTCATAATGAGCCCATTCTTCGATAGCAAAGGCATCACCTACATCCACTGGCCAGAGAATCAACAAAGAGTACTATGAGAGGTTTTGAGGCCCTTCAGAATGAGATTTCATCGCAAGAGACCAGAACTCTTCAAGTCTGGTTAGTGGCACCAGCACCAGGAGAATGCCCCTGACACAAACCGATCCTGGTGGCCAATTAATATTACTCTATTACATGTTCCAGCCGAGAGGCTGATGCGATGCTGGGATACTGTCATTGACGCAACAATTTCTATAGACAGCCTTCCCTTGTTGGCCTTTGATGCAAAGAGGAGTTTGTTGTTGCTGCTCTTATTTGTGCTTCGCCGCATGCTGTGGGTTCATCCGGGATCTTTGTCAGTAGAATGTCGAGCTACCTCTTGAAAGCATTTATATGCACACCATGTAGATCACTCAGATATCTTGCTGGGGTCTTTTGAATCCCAGGCTATTGCAGTATACTGTCCTTATTCTTGATGCGACGGATGGGACCTTTGGCACTACACAGTGGCGACCTGTTCCTGGGCTACTCCAGCCTTCAATGCTGAAGTTTTAAGCTAACCTTTACAGGATCTTCCAATCGTATATTACTGCGTATCCCTCCCGTCTTTGCTCCAGGGAGTAAAGCTTTAGTTTTTTCAGCCCCTCCCAGTATCTCATCTCTCTCATTGTGGAAATCTTCTTGGTGTAGCTTCGTTGGATTGCTTCAAGTTCTGCTGTTAGTTTGGCACTGTGGGGTGACCATGGCTGAGAGCAATAGTACAGCCGGCTGCGGACGAAAGTCTTCCAGAGTACCAACTGGCTTCCGAGTCTCTTGTCCTGAATTTCCTCAGAATCCAACCCACCAATCGTCTGTACATTACCGTCATTTTGGGGATGTGTTCATGAAACGATGCATCATTGCTCATATCAATACCTAGGTCCCGTATTGTTTTAACTCGGAGATTTCGATTCGTCCTGTTCCAGTGTACGTTGGTTGTGGTGGTCCTATGTTTGTGGGTTGATAGCGGAGCGCTTGAAACTTACCTACATTAAATTGCATATTGATGTCTTTAACCCATCCGTATATCTATATACTACTAAAACTTTGTGATTGCTTGCTTGCTTGCTTCCTTGCTTGTCTGTAATGTGATACAGCCAAAAGGGCGCATAATGGAAAAATACTTTGAAAGAAAGTTGACCCTGAAATAGGAACACAAATGGAACAAAACAAGTTGCGCCTAAATCGGAGAAAGAGTTCCCGAGGTATGGGGTTTTTCCGGGTACCTTCATAAACAGAGAGAGAGAAAGATATAGAGGAAGAGATAATGGTTGTGAGAGAATAGATTGAAAGAGAGACATAGAGAGAGGGAGAGGAGACAGAGAAGGAGAACGGAAGACAGAGAGATATGTTGATGCTGTTGTGTGTCCCCTTAATATATTTTATTTCTCATTCTTTCTTCTGATGAACGACTAGCAGTCCGAAACGTTAAGACCCTCTTCCTGCTATATCAAGCGTTAACCTAATATATATACCTTCCATATACTGTACCGATTGTGTTGTTATTTCTGTTTTCCTTTTACATACATACATACATATATATATATATACACATACACATACATATATATATATGTATACACACACATACATTTATATATATACATACAGTTCCGTATATATATATGAGCCTTCCGGTTTCATTTCACATTATATACATGTCTGTGTATATTTTAATTATTTAAACATTATTTTTAAGTAAACATGATTTTTTAAAAATATTTTGAAGTGAACGTGATCCAGCGGGTCACTGATGGTCTAGTAGCATCAGCCGGTTTCTTGATTGCCTGTGCTACTTTTGTATCATCAGATTAGCTTGTGAGGGAGGTTCTCCGTATTACAAAGGGCATGTCTGAGAGAGCCACCACAAAGAATAGAGACCCCAAAATAGTTTCCTGGAGCATGCCGCTTGTTATTGACATTTCCTCTTAGAGGGCCTCGCTGACTGCAACAGTCTGGCTTCTGTCTTTTAAGAAGTCATGAAGCCATTCATCTAGTTTTCCAGCTATGCCAAAGCTACGTAGTTTGTGACATATCATTCCATGGTCAACCTTGTCGAAGGTCTTCGCAAAGTCGAGATATATCACTTCTACGTTCAAACACAGTCTAGCAGTTGCTTCAGTATCCAGTCATAGTTTTGTAAGAGTTGCATAAAACAACTTCTACTCGGGCGAAAGCCATGTTGGTGTCAGTTAGAAGATAATTTTCCTCTAGAAAAGTGATCAGTTTCCTTCTGGTGATTCATTCCACGACTTTGCTAATTTGTGAGGTCAGAGAGACAGGTCTGTAGTGTTTAGCATCTGCTCTGCTTCTTCCTTTATGGTTAGGACATATTATGCCTTCTTTTAGTGTTCCGGGTAGTTTACCATTTGCAAGGGATCTTTGGAAAAGGATCTGCAGTGGTTTTGCTAATGTTCTCTTGCATCTTTTTAGGATTGCTGGGAAACCATCAGGGCCATCTGCCGAATTTGATCGCATTTCATCTATTGCTGATATTACATATTTCACCTTTATATCTATGTGGTTGATGGTTGCCATTTCTCTGTGTAATGCAGTTGTGTTTTTCCTCTCCAAACAATATTGTTGACCTTGTGCCTAAATCAGAAACCATTGTCCAGGGCGGTGGATTTGCATTGTCGGTAGAGCGTTAGTCACCATGAGTTATGGAACTTTACGTTCTGGTTTCAAATCCCGTCGAGGTTAGCTTTGCGTTTTATCCTTACGGGGTCGATAAAATAGAAGTACTAATTATCGCACCGATGTCAATTTAACCGACTTTTCCCCTCCCTTAAAAATGTGAACTTTGTGCTTAAATCAGAAACCATTATTATTTCCACTTCTAATTCCGAAATTAATTAATTATTAATTTGATGCTTTTTTTTTTTTCGTCAAATTTATAATTATGAATAATGGTTTCTTATATAGGCACAAGGCCAGCAATTTTGGGGGAGGAGAAAGTCGGTTAAATCGACTCCAGTGCGTGACTGGTACTTTATTTTATTGACCCCGTAAAGATGAAAGGCAAAGTTAACCTCGGCGGGATTTGAACTCAGATCATAAAGGGCCGTAACTTTATGCTGAAAAGCATGGCTTCCGACCCTCTACCGATACCGCCAATCCACCGACCTTATAATTATGAATAATTGTTTCTACTTTAGGCACAAGGCCATCAAATTACCCAGTTCATTACTGGTACTTTATTTTATCGACCCCGTAATGATGAAAGGCAAAGTCAACCTCGGCGGGATTTGAACTCAGATCGTAAAGGGACGTAACTATGCTGGAAAGCATGGCGTCCGACCCTCCACCAATACTGCCAATCCATGAATAATAGAATGAAATGTATTGTGGTGGTGGTTTGTTACCCCCTTTTACGTTTTCAGTACAAATCCTACGCAGGTCAACTTCATATTTCATCTTTCCAGAGTCAATAAAATAAAGTACCACACAAGCAGAAGAGTTACGATATCAGGCACTAAACTGCTGGCCTTGTGCCTAAATTATTTTTTTGCCAACGTCGTCGTAGTTGTTGCCGTCTTCGTTGGTGTTGTTGTTGTTGTCATTGTTGTCGTTGAGTTGTTGTGTTGAGTCGTCGTCGTTGTTGCTGTTGTTATTGTTGTTGTTGTGTTGAGTCGTTGTTGTTGCCGTCGTCGTCGTTGTCATCGTCGTCGTCGCTGTTGTTGTTGTTGTTGTTGAATCGTCGTCGTTGTTGTTATTGTTGTTGTTGTGTCGGCGTTGTTGTTGTTGTTGTTGTCGATGTAGAGCTTCGTCCTTTTTGTTGTTGTTGCAGTTGTCGTTAAGTCGTTGTTGCCGTCGTCGTTGTTGTTGTTGTCGTCGCTGAGTCGTTGTTGTCGTTGAGTCGTTGTTGTTGTTGTCGTTGAGTCGTTGTTGTCATAGTTGTCGTCGAGTCGTTGTTGTTGTTGTTGTTGTTGAGTCACTGTTGTCGTTTTTGTTGTTGTTGTTGAGTCGTAGTTGTCGTTTTTGTTGTTGAGTCGTTGTTGTTGAGTTATGTTGCCGTTGAGTCGATGTTGTCGTTTTTGTTGTTGTTATTGTTGAGTCGTTGTTGTCGTTTTTGTTGTTGTTGTCGTTTTTTGTTGTTGTTGAGTCATTGTTGTCGTTTTTGTTGTTATTGTTGAGTCGATGTTGTCGTTTTTGTTGTTGTTGAGTTGATGTAGTCGTTTTTGTTGTTGTTGAGTCGTTGTCATTATTGTTGTTCTTGTTGTTGAGTCGTTGTTGTCGTTTTTGTTGTTGTTGTTGAGTCGTTGTTATCGTTTTTGTTGTTGTTGTTGAGTCGTTGTTGTCGTTTTTGTTGTTGTTGTTGAGTCACTGTCGTCGTTTTTGTTGATGTTGAGTCGACGTTGTCGTTTTTGTTGTTGTTGAGTCGTATTACCGTCGTCGTTGTTGATCTTGTTACCGTCATTTTTGTTGTAGTGGTTATTGCCGTCATTGTTGTTGTTGTCGTTGTTGTTGTTGTTGCCGCCGTTTTATTTTTTTCGTTGTTGTTGTTGCCGTCGTTTTTTTTGTTTTTTTTTGTTGTATTTTTGACGTCAATTCGCTGATTAATGAATCACCAACCACTGTGTGTACAATAAAAATGATAAAAGACCATCAACAGAGCAACTTCCAAGGTGAGATACACACAGTAACGTACTGACAATTGAAATAGTGGTGCGATGGCGGGGTGGGGGGTCGGAGACATCTTTATCTTAATAACATAGGTGGTGGGGAGAGAGGGAGAACCCCTTATCTTAATATAGGAAGGAGAGATAGGAAAGAAGAGAGGCAGAGTCGACAAGAAAGAGAGTGAAGAAAACGAGGAGGATGAGGAGAGGGGTGTGCAGGGGGAAAGGAAGAAGGAGAGGTGGAGGGAGATGAGAAGGAAAGGGAGGGGAGAAGAAAAGGAGAGGAGGGTGTGGACGGGGGGGGATGAGGAAGCTGAGAAGGAAAGGAGAGGAGGGTGGGGGGAGAAGAGAAGGAGGAAGAGGAGGAGGAGAGGAGAAGAGGAGGAGGGGAAAGGAGGATGAAGAGGGAGAGGGAGACGGAGGATGAGGAAGTGGAATAGAGGGAGCGGGAGGATGAGGTGGAGAGGTGGAAGGCGGAGGAGAGGAGGGAAGGCGGAGGCGGAAGAGCGGAGAAGAGGAGGGTAGGCGGAGGCAGAAGAGCGGAGGAGAGGAGGGAAGGCGGAGGCGGAAGAGCGGAGAAGAGGAGGGAAGGCGGAGGCGGAAGAGCGGAGGAGAGGAGGGAAGGCGGAGGCGGAAGAGCGGAGGAGAGGAGGGAAGGCGGAAGAGTGGTAGAGATAGGAGAAGGAGAATGGAGAGGTCGAGGAGTAGAAGACCCTATACTATTGGGTTGTAACATAAATTCCCGCCGTTGTTGTAATTTGTTTGTTTTAAAAGACGGCGGGAATTTATGTTACAACCTAATATTTCTGACGGTACCTTTTATTCCTCTATTCGTTTATCACTTTCAATTCTTCTCTCTGACATTTTAGTCTTTCATTAGCTTTTTTTGTTTGTTTGTTGTTATTTTGGTTATTTTTGTTTATTCTAATATTCTATTTATTCATTTATTTATTCCTTCTCATCTTTCATTCTGTTATTCTGTTATTCTGTTATTCTGTTATTCTCTTCTTTCTCTTCTTCCACTCTTTTGTTGTTATTGTTATTTTGGTTATTTTTGTTTATTCTAATATTCTATTTATTCATTTATTTATTCCTTCTCATCTTTCATTCTGTTATTCTGTTATTCTGTTATTCTGTTATTCTGTTATTCTCTTCTTCCACTTTTGTTATTTTGGTTATTTTTTTCTTTTTCAAAATTAATCCTTTTTATTAATTGATTTAAGTATTTATTTTTTTTTGCTTTTTTTGCTTTTTTTGCTTTTTTTGCTTTGCTTTTATTTGGTTTGCAGTGATTTGTTTGTTTGTCTTTATTGTTGTTGATATTGATGATGATGATGATGATGATGATGATGATGATGATGATGAGGAGGAGGAGGAGGAGGAGGAGGAGGAGGAGGAGGAGGAGGGTGGGGAGGAGGAGGATGGGGATGAAGAAGGGGCTGATGATGATGATGATAATGATGATGATGATGACGACAATGATAGGGATGATGAAGAGGAGGAGGAGGAGGATGGTGGTCGCGGCAGCTGCAGTGACAGTGGTGGTGCGGTTGTGGTCGCAGTCATGTACATGATGATGATGATAATGAGGAGGCGGAGGTAGGTGGTGGAGCTGATGATGATGACGATGATAGTGTTTGTGGTGGTGGTGATAGTGGTTGGTGATGATGATGATGATGATACTGGTGGTGGTGGTGGTGATAGTGGTGGTGGTGATGATGATGATGATGATGATGATGATAGTGGTGGTGGTGGTGGTGGTAGTGGTGGTGGTGATGATGATGATGATGATAGTGGTGGTGGTGGTGGTGGTAGTGGTGGTGGTGATGATGATGATGATGATAGTGGTGGTGGTGGTGGTGGTGGTAGTGGTGGTGATGATAGTGGTGGTGGTGGTGGTGGTGATGATGATGATGATAGTGGTGGTGGTGGTAGTGGTGGTGGTGATGATGATGATGATAGTGGTGGTGGTGGTGGTGATGATGATGATGATAGTGGTGGTGATGGTGGTGGTAGTGGTGGTGATGGTGGTGGTGATGATGATGATGATGATGATAGTGGGGGTGGGGTGGGGGTGATAGTTGTGGTGGTGGTGGTGGTGGTGATAGTGGTGGTGATGATGATGATGATGATGATGATAGTGGGGGTGGTAGTGGTGGTGATAGTGGTGGTGATGATGATGATGTTGATAGTGGTGGTGGTGGTGGTGGTGGTGGTAGTGGTGGTGATGATGATGATGATGTTGATAGTGGGGGTGGTGGTGGTGGTGATAGTGGTGGTGATGATGATGATGTTGATAGTGGTGGTGGTGGTGGTGGTGGTGGTAGTGGTGGTGATGATGATGATGATGTTGATAGTGGGGGTGGTGGTGGTGGTGATAGTGGTGGTGGTAGTGGTGGTGGTGGTGATGTTGATAGTTGTAGTGGTGGTGGTGGTGATAGTGGTGGTGATGATGATGATGATGATGATAGTGGGGGTGGTGGTGGTGGTGATAGTGGTGGTGGTAGTGGTGGTGATAGTGTTCGTAGGAAGTCGGATGACGAGGAAGATGATGTTTAGGCTGATAGCCGTGCTGAGAGACACTAGTGGGTAAAGTTTGGGGTATAGCGATGGCTCGGGTGCTGGTGGTTCTTCTATCCAATCAGCTACCAACACTTTTTCTTTATAATAGATTAAAGATGTACAAATCAAAGTTCAAATCTCAGCAAAATCGACTTTGTTTTATTTTTACTATGTCGGTAAAAATCAATACCAGTTATATACTGAGGTCGAATAATTTGACTATACTGCTATACAAAAACTGCCTTGAACGAAAGTTACAAATTAATTGTTTCTACATTTGAAGAAGGGAAATGTCGATTAAATCGACCCTAGTGCGTAACTGGTACTTTATTTTATCGACCCCGTAAGGATGAAAGGTAAAGCTGACCTCGGTGGGAATTTGAACTCAGAATGTAAAGGGCCGTAACTCTATGCCGCAAAGCATGTCCGACGCTCTACCGATAGGACAACATGCTGTGCGGTATGTGACAAATTAATTGTTTCTACTTTTCGCACAAGGCCAACGATTTGAAGGGGAAGGGAAAAGGCGATTAAATCGACCCCAGTGCATTACTGGTGTTTTATTTTATCGACCCCCGTAAGGATGAAAGGGAAAGTTAACCTCGGCGGGATTTGAACTCAGACTGTAAAGGGCAGTAACTCTATGATGCATGTTACAAATTAATTGTTTCTATTTTTGGCACAAGGCCATCAATTATTCCAGTGTATTACTGGTACTTTATTTTATCGACTCCGTAAGGATGAAAGGCAAAGTTAAAATGCCTTGTGTTTAGTTACGCCAATTTCCCTTATGTCTTCAAACCGTGTTGAAGTCGAATTTGCCTTTTATTTTACTTTTAGGTGGATAAAATAAATACCAGTAATATATCGATGCAGATTAAATGGAATACCTTTAATTATATAGCTTGGGCATATCTGTGGAATAAACTATTCTCCTTCTTAAGATACGTGTTCGAGTGTTCCACTTTAAACAACTTTAAATGTAATACGACATCGCTAACGGGTGTTATGCTTTCAATAACATCTATCACTCCCAATACATAGACCATATTTATCCCACTCTTTCCTTCTCAGAGTGTCCCCAGCTTCGAAAGTTGTCTCACCAGCCACTATTTTGCTACAGATATCCACTTACCGATGTTTAAGATGATCATCAGCCATATCAGTCGCACCACTCATGGAGGGGCGTGAGAGTCAAAGACAGCCACTTCGTTTTAAGTCATTAAAAATTAAACAAATCCCTACTGTGTCTCTCCTTCGCCCAACTCTCCAAACTAACCATTACACTTAAACTCCCCCACCCAGAGCCGCTAGAATGAATCTGTAGAACTGGAATTCAAATATAACCATCTGGCTAGTCTGGGAAGGGAGGACTGCAAAGCTCAAGGTCATCGTCACTTTGATCAGCCTGAAACGGACTGCGAAAGTCATGGGGTCATCTTGGCCAGCCATGGAGGATCTGTAAGTGTCATGGTCGTGACGACCTGTTTACAAGCGTCTGTGAAGATCATAGCAACTCTGATTAGTCAAGCAGTAAGGTTTGACTGTTGTGGTCAATCCGAACAATGTAACAGGTGTCTACGATGATCATGGACCATTACCCTTCCACCTGAATAAACATAGTCATGAAATGAAGCCACATTTTTTTTATAAATACTGAAAAAGGAAGATGAAAATACAGGCTTTGTGGAGGTACTCGTGGTGTGAATATCTTTGAAAAAGGAAGGGGAAAGTGTGTTATCTACACACGACCTGATAGAAATAACTTAGCGAATGTTTTTGCTCACGCACAGATATATCCATATATATATATATATATATATATATATATATATATATATATATATATATATATATATATATATATATATATATGTATATATATACATGTATATATATATATATATATCCATACATATATATATATATATGGTGGCTGCCAACTCGTTTTCGAGTACGGCCACTACTTTATATCCATGTAGGAGAACCCCTACCGATGCGCTGAACGAGTGTGACTTTTTAGTCCAGCCAGCGACTTGAAAACTCTGGTACAAACACTACACTTGTGACAATTATTGACACATAGTGCTTTACCTTTGGTACCATGTGACGACAAGTGCAGAGAGATCTCCAGAAACAAAACAATGCCTGTGCCGTGAAGCTTCTATAGTGAGCAAAGGCACTGCACAAAGGCAGTCCCACTCTCTTAACCAAGATGATATTTACCAAAAAGAAGAACAAGTCAACATCATTGGATACCATCAGGGTTGCAGGTGTTATATCAGAGTTTTCCTTCTCCTAGAATTCTGCCTTGACAAAGGCTAAGGGGTCATTCATATATATATATATATATCATTCATATATATATATATATATATATATATATATATATATATAAAATAACAGGTGGTTGGACTGGTGTAATTCCTTAAGAGGTTTATTATACTATGATCATTTCAATGACCGGGTTCAGGTATTCGAAATATAACAAAGGAATATAATAGACAAAATCCATGGGGCTGAAAATCAGAGACATGAGGGTGACCAAACATTTACCAGCTTCTACCCCAGTCGGCCGCCCTCTAGTGGTGATTATTAAGCCTGTTTATGTTCACCTGGTGAAGGGGCGTAGACTTATAGTGTACTACTACCACACCGTCAAAGACAGAGGACAGCGTCAGATCAGGTTACAATCAAACTGGTCATGAGTGCTAGAAAGTGCCGCGAAAAATTTTTTCAAAGAACATATATGTTTAACAAAGCTATATATAGTAATATATAATTGTTTCTATTTTAGGCACAAGGCCAGCAATAACCCAGTACATTACTAGTACTTTATTTTATCGACCCCGTAAGGAAGAAAGGCAAAGTTAACCTCGGCCGGATTTGAACTCAGATCGTAAAGGGACGTAACTATGCTGGAAAGTATGTCCGACCCTCTACCGATACTGCCAATGGGCATGGTATAATGTATGGACAGAAATACGATTAACAATTAGAAACGTTAAATTTATGTTTAGAGTTAGAAGATGCTATTTAAGATGAAATTAGAAAAAAAAGGTTTAAGTTTAAAATTGTGCGATTTAGTTAAAGAATTTACAGAAAGAGGTGTTATAGATAAGGTGTTAAAGAAGTGTATTATAGATAGTCACGATAAAGTTTCAGGGCAGAATATAGAGTAAAGATTAAGCCCATGCTCAGCGGTCATTAACCAGCGACGTTGCAGACCCCCGGCCAGCCCGGGGCCCAATGGCGTGTCAGCCCGAGTAATATTGAAATGGAAATTTATTTTTCCGAGCACTCCAGGAATGTTAACTGTCTTAAGCGTCGGGTGTGGTAGCGGGAAGTCCGCCACCGTCGGCTGACCATCGTATATACCAAACGATTACTAGTTATTCACACTGGTGAGGGATTTAGTTGAGTGCTAGTAGAAGGAGGCATAATAAAGTTAAAAGTTATGATTAAGCCTAGAATTTAAAGGTACTGTTTGGTGGTCAATAACCAGTGGCACGGCAGGTTCCAAGTCTGACAGGGCCCCAAGGCGAAGCACCGCTCCGAGTATTATAGTTTTCCGAAAGAGGAGGAAATTTATTTTTCCAAGCACTCTAGGAAGGCTGATCGACCTGAGCGCCTGGCGTGCAGTCGGGAAAGCCGCCACATCTGTCGGATCATCGCGTGCCCAAACGATGATTCACACCCGTGCTGTAAAGTTGAAAGTGGTAAAATTTGATGAAATGTGTCAATAGACTATAGTTAGTCTCCAGTTAGTCCGGGTTATATGTAGTGTGAATCTTGGGTGGGTAAGGGGAGTGAATAAAGATAAACAGATATAAGGGTACAGAGAGTAATATTCTAGGGTCGTGTGCTAATGAGTACAAGGATAAGCATATAATGAGAGTAAAGCGAGTAAATAAATACATAAATAAAAACATAAGTAAAATACATAAATAAAATGCAGTCAAACCTAGGGTGGTAATTGCATGAGTAAAATGGAAGTATATAAGAACACATCGAAGAAGTCAAAATACATAAGAAATAAAATACAGATCAGGTGCAATAAGTGGACAATATATAACACGGTTGGAAAATACAGGGTTATACATATAGATATAAAGGATGGAAGAGTGGGAGAGATATCAGGTGATACGTAGTGTATGTTCGAGTCTTAATTTTCAATGTGAATCCCAAAAGCCCTGAGAAATAGGATAGGGAATTCAGTCAATACAATACAGGGTATAGTAGAATATGTTGATTTTTTAAAGAAACTATGAGGTCTGACGGAGTCTGAATATCCACGACAGGGAAGCAGCAATGCATGGTCCAGGTGGGCGGTAGACAAAGCTCAAAGCAGCCAAAATCCGAAAGGTATGTAGTTAGTCCCATGCTGGCGATAGCTGTACACAGGAGTCAGTGCCGCTGTTCATTATTACATCTGAAAGCGCTCGACATTTCCTGGAGCATTGTGGTTTGGCAGTATCGGTAGAGAGTCGGACACCATGCTTTCAAGCATAGAGTTATGTCCCTTTATGATCTGAGTTCAAATCCCGCCGAGGTTAACTTTGCCTTTCATCCTTAAGGGGTCGATAAAATAAAGTACCAAATTGCTGGCCTTGTGCCTATTTAAGAAACCATTATTTATATTGGCAGTATCGGTAGAGGGTTGGACGCCATGCTTTGCAGCAAAGAGTTATAGCCCTTTATGGTCTGAGTTCATATCCTGCCGAAGTTAACTTTGCCTTTCATCCTTACGGGGTCGATAAAATAAAGTACCAGTAATACACTGTGATAATTGCTGGCTTTGTGCCAAAAGTAGAAACAATTATTTATTTAGGTTTGCTGGTTCACCAGTGGATAGAACTGGTCATTCCGTATGGTCAACCTCGATGTAATTTTATGGAGAGCACTCAACGTAATATATATAT
>OZ024741.1:187857619-187872619 GCA_964016885.1 Eledone cirrhosa
GTTGGTTTGAAGAAAGATAAAGACAGAGAGACAGGCAGTCAGGTAGACAGACAGACAGATACACAGACAAATTTCTGTTTATTTGCCACTAGGGCACAAAAGAAAGGGACATGTACATGGGTGGGGGGAGTTTACATAAAAATCGAGTAAGAAAAATATAACAAACAAAATAATAACAAGAAGGTCCTCAATAGGGAGGGATCGTTTTGGGGTCACACACACCCCCGAAAAAAAGTGTGCGACCCTTCTCCACGGGAGCACAAAGAGAGGGTGCTCCCTTCTTTCTGTTCCACCTACAGGCTGAGGTAGAGAGAAGGCCCATTCACACGGGCCATTCTCGCAACTTTCACCCACCTTTCATAAAACTGGCTGGAGTGGAGCACCTCTCTCTCCATCCTGATCCTTCTTCCGAAATGGTATCAGAAAAAAAGGACCAGTTGTTGGCCGGAGAGAAAGGTGTCCGACCTCAGCCCTTTCAGACGTGTCCACCATATAGCCTCTTTTACCATGGCTATTACACAGAGGAAGACCGCCTCTCCTTCATTTTTGAAGGGGGGAGGCGGATTGATCGTTACAATGGACTCGGTGGTCAACCTAATTGGTCCCACCCTTGACAGCGGTTGTTCAACATAGCCCCACAGATCGGCAACGCCCGGGCAGTGCACCAATGCGTGCGCGACGGTTTCCTCGTCGCGCACGCATCTGGGACAGATCTTTTTCGAGGGGTCCCTACCCGGGCGCCCGTGTCTGTAGAGCTTATCCCGAACGGGCAGAGCCCCTCGGTAGCACTGCCAGGCCAAGGACTTCTGGAAGTTGTCCATAGGTCCCGGGCCGAAAGTCCTACCGAATAGACTGGCCAGTTCATCCTCCTCCATGCCTAGGGCTTCTCCGAGGGCGTCGTCGCACCCGCTAACCACCAGCCCTCTATAGAATGACGAGGTGGAGTCTCCGTCGATAGCCGGGTCCGCCTGCCAGAGAGCCGTGAGCGCCTGGGCACACTCGGTGTGCCAGTCGCCCAGTTTTCTCGGTCTTTGCTTCACCCAGGACTGCAGCTCGGTGAGCGAGACGAGCCTCGGGAAGGCTCGCCTCACAAACGGGGCCCACACCGGTTGACCGGTGAGGAATACATGGAGGTGCCTTAGCCTCAATGCGTGTTTACGCATTTTTAGCCACGGCATCCCCAGCCCTCCTTTCAAACGGTGTTGACAGCAGATGGATCTCCTCACCAGAGGAGACCTCTTCTTCCAAAGGAAATAAAAGAGGGCGCGCTCCATTTTGGCGAGGATCTCACCCGGGCAAGACACGACAGTCAAGCGGTAATAGATGACGGACGCTATGTAAGCGTTCGCCACCTCCGCCCGACCTTTTAGGGATAGTTTGCACTCGGCCCACTTCTGGGTCAGTGCAAACACCCTATTCGTCACCTCACCCCAGTTTTTCTCCACCTGGAGGTCCGGTCCGAACCAGACCCCAAGCAACTTCACCGGGCCCTCCGTCCACCGTCCGACGATACCGTCGCACGACATCGCTTTGCCCCTCCACTCGCCGAGTTGCAAAGCGACTGACTTGTCCCGGTTCAGCTTAGCCCCTGTCAACCTTTTGTACTCCTCTAGTAAGGTGCCGATTGCCTCGATTTCCGAGGCGGTCGACACCATTACTGTTACGTCATCGGCGTAGGCCGACACCGCTTTGCGCAATCCCGGTTCCAAAGGGATGCCCTGCAACAACTCCAACTTCTGCAGTAATGGCTCGAGAGTCAATACATACAGAAGGGAGGAGAGAGGGCACCCCTGTCGGATGGAGCGGGTGATTTCGAACGGCTCCGAAAGGTAGCCGTTCACCTTGACTCTAGAGCAGATGCGGCTGCTGTGCATGGCAGTGATCCAGCCCCTGAAAACGGCTCCGAACCCAGCCGCCGCTAGCACCGCATCCAGGTAACCATGGTCCACCCTATCGAACGCTTTAGACTGATCTAAATTTATCAGGGCCCCACCAAAGCCGGGTTCGTTCCCAACCCTCTCTATGATGTATCGCATGAGGTGGAGGTTGTCGTGGATGGACCTGGACGGGATAGCGCATGTCTGCACATCTCCCACCAGGCCCCCCACGACAAGCGCCAACCTCTTCGCTAACACCTTCGCCAAAATCTTTAACTCTGCATTTAGCAGAGTTATGGGCCTAAAATTACTAATGTCATCCCCCTTGTTCTCGTCGTTCCTCACTAGCGAGACTACGCCCTTGGTCACAGAACAGGGAATTCTCCCGTTCTGTTGCCAGTTGCAGTAGACCGCCTCGAGGAGATCGGGGAACAAGTCCGGCATATTAATATATAGTTCGTAGGGCAGACCATCGAGTCCTGGAGATTTGCGTTTGCCGCATAGGCTCAGCACGTCCCCTATTTCAGCAGCTGAGATCGGCCCGTCGCAGGACCTCGCCTCCCTGTCCGAAAGACGCGGCAGGCCGTCGAGGTATGGACCGAAATCCACATCTCCAACCGGCTCCCCGCCCCTCCCAAACAATTGGGCAAAGTGCCTTTGAAAGGCCTCGCACATTTGCTTAGGTTCAAGGATCAGCCGTCCATCCTGGTCTCGCAAAGACCGGATAGTGGATTTAATCCCACTTTTCGCTTCTGTCACGCGGGCCCAGCTAACAGCTTTGGTCCCCTCGTTTCCCAGAGCACGTATTTTGCTTCGGACAACGCAGCCTTCGTGTTTCGCGTCGAAGAACTGGTTCAAGACCGTTCTCGACGCTTGCACTCTGGCCACGTTGCCGCTTCTCATTGCCTCTTCAACATTAACTACCAACTCCCTTTCCTTCCTATTTCTATCTGAGGCTAACTCCTTACTAACTCCTATTGAAACTACTCTAATCTCTCTTTTTAGAGAGCCCACCACCTGTTGTTGACGATGGCGCCCGTCAACTGCTCCTTAACTAAGGTTCTAATCCGGTCCCTGTAAGCTCTACTTGCCGGTAAGGACAAGTTGAGCTTCCAGTAACCGGGCCCCTGCCTATGCGTTCTATCAAGGTGGACTACGCAGGTCACTAACTTGTGGTCTGAATAGCCCACCATGAGCATTTCTGGACAACTTAAAAAGTCCCTATCCTTAATTCTAACTAAGAACCTATCTAGGTACGATCTAGATTGACCACTGTTATTTGACCAGGTCCAGGTTGGTACAGTCGGAAAATCTAGTCGGTATCTATCGGCCAGGTCGAATCGGCCGATTAACCCCTTAAGGCTGTTACACCCCCCTCTATCGGGACATGCCCCTACATAGTCCCAACGTGCATCTAGGATACCATTCCAGTCCCCCACTAAAAGCAAGGAGCGGGACGTCCCTAGAAAAGTCTCCAGACGATGGAAGAAGTCCGACCGCATTGCCCCAAAAGGGGCGTATACGGCGACAAGCCTAAAAGCTTCGCCTTCGCCATTGCCAAGGTCCAGAACCACGAGTCGACCCTCCGGGTCCAAGTGTACCGTCTGTGTAGCGAGACCCAGATGTTTTTGCAGCAGAACGACAACCCCACCCCCACCTCCAGGCTGACAGAGAGATGCGTGCATCTCAAAGTCATCAAAGGTGGGGGTTAGCTGTCGCATGCTGCTGATCCGGGCCTCGCAAATAACCATCACATTTACACATTGTGACCTGAGGTCACTTAGAAGTTTAGCTTGCTTCCAAGGTGAGCCCAGGCCACGCGCATTTAGACAACCTACTCTTAAGACAGCCATGTTGGTGGCAAAGAAAGAGGCACTTACCTCTCTGCGTCCCGGGGTTCGGGTCGCTCAGTTTCCATGGGGCTGGTGGAGGGGTTGATGGGTGGGGTGGTGGTTTGTGGTGGTGTGGGGGTATTAGTGTGTGGAGGGGTTGGGATCTTTGGAGTTGTGTGGGTGTTTGAGGAGGGGAGGGGAAAACCTTTCAGGAGGACGCGGTTGAGTGGCCTGGTGCAGGGTGGGCCCACGTCCTCAGGGTAAATGTCTTTTAAAGTTTTGAAAATGTCAAGTGGGATTTTCACCATTTTCAGGTTAGGGAGCCCCATTGCCGTTACGAAATTCGGCCCTTCGGTTTGTATCGAAGGGTTGGTTTCTATTTTTAAAAATAGGTTTTCATTGTTTTTGTTTATGTATGTGTAGAGTTTTTGTGTTGTTGTGTTTGTTTTTGCTTGTTGTTGTTGAGTGAGTTTGCGTTTTATTGTCTGTGTTGTGTTGTCAGGTGGGGTTATTTTTGTTTGTGTGGTGTGTGTACGTTTTTTTCTTTTCACTTTTTGGAAGGGAGCCCCCTCGTCTTCCGACGATATGAGCTCCTCTTCCGTATTGGAGGGGAGGGGTATATCTCCGGGTTGTGTATGAACTGTTTTTGTATTTGTGTTCTGTGGGGTGGGGCTGGGTGGGACCGTGTTTTGGGTTGTTTTCTTGAGCTGTTGTTGATGTTGTTGTTGTTGTTGTGGTGGTGGTGGTGTTGTTGGTTTTTGTTGTTCTGGTGGTGATGGTAGTGTATTTTGTTGTTTTTGTGATGGTGGTGCTGGTTGTTTTTGTTGTTGTTGTGGTGTTTGTAGCAGTGGTTTTTTTAGTTGTTAGTAGAGGGCAGGCCGTCCTCAGGTGACCTCTGCCAGCGCAGTGGTAACATGAGGGTCTCCTGCCTTCCACTGTGATATTTATGTAGGTTCGCCCATCCAGTAGCACTCGGTCGGGTATTCCGGAGATTCTCTCAGGTGTCATCTGTAAGAGAACCTCCAGACTTTTCCCCCCGAACAGTCCACTGGTGGACTCCCCTGCTGAAATTAGTATGTCCTTATCTAGGTCGGTAAATCCTGTTAGGACGGACCAGATGTTAATTTCTGGCGTAGGGCTCCACATTCTTATCCTTTGTGTTCTTCTTCCTTTATATGTGGGGAAGAAGGTGTATTGTGGTGACACTATAGGTGCCACCGAATATTTCTGAGCCAGCATTTCGTCCTTCATTCGGACCATAATGCTGGCATACAGCTTTCCTCTTTGAATAAAGAGTATGTCATTTTTAATTTCTTTCAGAACCAGCTCGATTTGACTTTCGGTCAATTGCGCTGGCTTTCTCGTTTCGTTGGTTATGGTTCTGTAGCTTACGGTATTCTTGTAAATCTGTTGACGTACTTCTTCTGGGGAGTTGATCGTAAAAGAACCATCCTCCCCAAAAGATACGTATTTTCTAGCCTCTAGCAAATTTTCCTTGGCGTTCGTGATGTCAATGGCTTTGTATTCCGTGGCTCTCCTGAGTGTTTGGGCAAAAGAAATTTTGTCTTTGTTTGTTGTTGTAATGTTGTTGGTTTCCTTACTTGTGGTGTTATTTTTTTCTTGAAAATTAATTTTTTCATTTGAATTGAAATTCTTTTTTTCATTGGAGAGGAGGGGTTGTTCAACAGTTTGAACTGTTGTTCCCTCTTTCCCGCTTGTTTTTTTGGTCGGCGTGGCGTTCGCTTCCAATATGGCGATATCGTTTTCGACGATATCGTTATCAATGATATCGATAAACATTTCTGAAATATTTATTTTTCACCCCAAAAGGGGTGAAAATATATTTACCCGACGTCTAGAGTCCCAGACTAGGGGTTACAGTTAATTATACAAAATAATTCAAAAAATCCACTCACAAAATTAGCAGGTAAAAATCCAAATCACGGAGCGATACGAAACACGTCTACTATCCTCAGACAGACAGACAGACAGGCAGATAGACAGACAGGCAGGTGGGTAGACAGTCGGGCAGATAGATGGATTGACAGAGTAAGATAGGTAGATGAATGGATAGATAGACAGGCAGACTGAGACACACAGACCTGCCATCAGACAGACAGACAGAGACAGACAGACAGACATACAGACAGACAGACAGACAAGCAAAGACAGACAGCGACAGACAGACAGAGACAGACAGACAGACATATAGATATGTTTCTTTATTAGCCACAGGGGCACAAAAGAAGAGGACAATACAAAGGGGGAAGTTTACATACAATAAAAACGTGTAAAATATTATCACAAATGCAATTTAAAATTAATCGATTTTCCCCAATAGGGGGAGACATTACATATGGGTAACACATACCCCCCCAAAAAATGTAAAACTCTCATCTCCAGGAGTACGAAGAGTGAGTACTCCTTCCTCTCTTCCTCTTTCCTCAACCTCTAGGCTGATATAGAGAGAAGGCCCATTCACTCGGGCCATTCTCGCCACTTTCACCCACCTTTCATAAAACTTGCTGGAGTACAGCACCTCTCTCTCCATCCTGATTGTTCTTCTAAAGTGGTATTTGAAAAAAAGAATCAGTTGTTGGCCGGAGAGAAAGGTGTCTGACCTCAGCCCTTTCAACCTCGTCCACCATACAACCTCTTTCGCCATAGCTATCACACAAAGGAAAACCGCCTCTCCTTCGTTTTTGAAGGAGGGTGGCGGTTTGATCATGACAATGGACTCGGTGGTCAACTGGATTGGTCCCACCCGCGACAATAGTCGTTTCACATAGCCCCACAGGTCGGTAACGCTCGGGCAGTGTATCAATGCGTGCGCGACGGTTTCTTCGTCTCGCACGCATTCGGACAGATCTTTTCTGCCCGGGCGCCCATGTCTGTAGAGCTTGTCTCGAACTGGTAGAGCTCCTCGGTAGCACTGCCAGGCCAGGGACTTTTGGAAGTTGTCCATCGGTCCCGGGAGGAAGGTCCTACCGAACAAACTGGCCAGTTCGTCTTCCTCTACGCCCAGGGTTTCACCGAGCACGTCGTCGCACTTGCTGCGGATCAACCCTGTATAGAATGACGAAGTGGATCCTCCACTGATCGCTAGATAGATAGATATTTTTCTTTATTTGTCACAGGGGCGTACAAGGAATGGGACATTACAAGATGTGACGGCGGGGGCTTTACATAAAAATATCTTTAACATTGATAAATAACAATAAACTATATATAATAAAATAATTGAAATCCCCAATAGGGGGGTAACGTTACTGCAGGGTTGTTTCACACCCCTCAACACCAGGAACACGCTTTGTAGGTGTTCTTTAGATAGATAGATAGATTGATAGATAGATAGATAGATAGATAGATAGATAGATAGATAGATAGATAGATACATTTCTATTTATTTGCCACGAGGGCACAAAAGAAAGGGACACATACATGAGGGGTGTACATAAAAATCGAGTAAAAAAAAAGTAATAACAAATAAAATTATAACAAAAAGGTCCTCAATAGGGAGGGATCGTTTTGGGGTCACACACACCCCTTAAAAAAGGAGAGTGCTCAAAGAGAGTGCTCAAAGAGAGTGCTCCCTTCTTCATCCATCATTTCACCCACCTTTCATAAAACTGGCTGGGGTGGAGCACCTCTCTCTCCATCCTGATCCTTCTTCCGAAATGATATCGGAAGAAAAGGACTAGTTGTTGGCCGGAAAGAAAGGTGTCCGACCGCATCCCTTTTAGACGCGTCCACCATACAATCTCTTTAACCAAGGCTATTACACAGAGGAAGAACCTCTGCTTCATTTTTGAAGGGGGAGGGGGGGCTTGATCGTTACAATGGACTGGGTGGTCAACCGGATTGGTCCCACCCGTGACAGCAGTCGTTCGACATAGCCCCACAGATCGGCAACGCCCGGGCAGTGTACCAATGCGTGCGCAACCGTTTCCTCGTCGCGCACGCATCTGGGACAGATCTTTTTCGAGGGGTTCCTACCCGGGCGCTCGTGTCTGTAGAGCTTATCCCGAACGGGCAGAGCCCCTCGGTAGCACTGCCAGGCCAGGGACCTCTGGAAGTTGTCCATAGGTCCCGGGCCGAATGTCCTACCGAATAGGCTGGCCAGTTCGTCCTCCTCCATGCCCAGGGTTTCTCCGAGGGCGTCGTCGCAACTGGTAACCACCAGCCCTCTATAGAATGACGAGGTGGAGTCTCCACCGATAGCCGGGTCCGCCTGCCAGAGAGCCGTGAGCGCCTGGGCACACTCGGTGTGCCAGTCGCCCAGTTTTCTCGGTCTTTGCTTCACCCAGGACTGCAGCTCTGTGAGCGAGACGATTTTCGGAAAGGCTTGCCTCACAAATGGGGCCCACACCGGTTGACCGGTGAGGAATACCTGGAGGTGCCGTAGCCTCAATGCGTTTACGCATTTTTAGCCACGGCATCCCCAGCCCTCCTTTTGAAGGGTGTTGACAGCAGATGGATCTCCTCACCAGAGGAGCCCTCTTCTTCCAAAGGAATTGGAAGAGAGCGCGCTCCATTTTGGTGAGGATATCACCCGGGAAAGGCACGACAGTCAAGCGGTCATAGATGACGCACGCTATGTAAGCGTTCGCCACCTCCGCCCGACCTTTCAGGGATAGTTTGCACTCGGCCCACTTCTGGGTCAGTGCAAACACCCTGTTCGTAACCTCACCCCAGTTTTTCTCCACCTGGAGGTCCGGTCCGAACCAGACCCCAAACAACTTCACCGGGCCCTCCGTCCACCGTCGGACGGCATCGGTTTGCCCCTCCACTCGCCGAGTTGCAGAGCGACTGACTTGTCCCTGTCAGCGACTGCTTAGCCCCCGTCAACATTTCGTACTCCTCCAGTAAGGTGCCGATTGCCTCGATTTCCGAGGTGGTCGACACCATTACTGTACGTCATCGGCGTAGGCCGACACCGCTTTGCGCAATCCCGGTTCCAAAGGGATTCCCTGCAACAACTCCAACTTCCGCAGTAGTGGCTCGAGAGCCAATACATACAGAAGGGAGGAGAGAGGTAGCCGTTCACCTTGACTCTACCGAGAGGTAGCCGTTCACCTTGACTCTAGAGCAGATGCAGCTGCTATGCATGGCAGTGATCCAGCCCCTTAAAACGGGTCCGAAACCAGCCGCCGCTAGCACCGCATCCAGGTAACCATGGTCCACCATATCGAAAGCCTTAGTCTGATCTAAATTGATCAGGGCCCCACCAAAGCCGGGTTCGTTCCCAACCCTCTTTATGATGTATCGCATGAGGTGGAGGTTGTCGTGGATGGACCTGGACGGGATAGCGCATGTCTGCGCATCTCCCACCAGGCCCCACGACAAGCACCAGCCTCTTCGCTAACACCTTGGCCAAAATCTTTAACTATGCATTTAGCAGAGTTATGGGCTTCAAATTACTAATGTCATCCCCCTTGTTCTTGTCCTTCCTCACTAGCGAGACTACGCCCTTGGTCACAGAACAGGGAATTCTCCCGTTCTGTTGCCAGTTGCAGTAGACCGCCTCGAGGAGACCGGGGAACAAGGCCGGCATATTAATATATAGTTCGTAGGGCAGACCATCGAGGCCTGGATGTTTGCGTTTGCCGCATAGGCTTAGCACGTCCCCTATTTCAGCGGCGGAGATCGACCTGTCGCAGGACCTCGCCTCCTTGTCCGAAAGACGCGGCAGGCCGTCGAAGTATGGACCGAAATCTACACCCCCCCCCCCCCCCCCCCCCCCGAATAATCGGGCAAAGTGCCTTTGAAAGGCCTCGCACATTTGCTTAGGTTCAAGGATCACCCATCCATCCTGGTCTCGCAAAGACCGGATAGTGGATCAAATCCCACTTTTCGCTTCTGTCACGCGGGTCCAGCTAACAGCTTTGGTCCCCTCGTTTCCCAGAGCACGTATTTTGCTTCGGACAACGCAGCCTTCGTGTTTCGCGTCGAAGAACTGGCTCAAGGCCGTTCTCGATGCTAGCACTCTTGCCACGTTGCCACTTCTAATTGCCTCTTCAACATTATCTACCAACTCCCTTTCCTTCCTATTTCTATCTGAGGCTAACTCCTTACTAACTCCTATTGAAACTACTCTAATCTCTCTTTTCAGAGATCCCCACTACCTGCTGTTGACGATGGCGCCCGTCAACCGCTCCTTAACTAAGGTTCTAATCCGGTCCCTGTAAGCTTTACTTGCCGGTAAGGACAAGTTGAGCTTCCAGTAACCGGATCCCTGCCTATGCGTTCTATCAAGGTTGACTATGCAGGTCACTAACTTGTGGTCTGAATAGCCAACCGTGAGCATTTCTGGACAACTGAAAAAGTCCCTATCCTTAATTCTAACTAAGAACCTATCTAGGTACGATCTAGATTGACCGCTATGGTTTTTCCAAGTCTAGGTTGGCACAGTCGAAAAATCTAGTCGATATCTATCGACCAGGTCAAATCAGCCGATTAACCCCTTGAGGTTGTTACACCCCCCCCCCTCTATCGGGACATGCCCCTACACAGTCCCAACGTGCATCTAGGATACCATTCCAGTCCCCCACTAAAAGCAAGGAGCGGGACATCCCTAGAAAAGTCTCCAGACGATGGAAGAAGTCCGGCCTCATTGTCCCAAAAGGGGCGTAACCGGCGACCAGCCTAAAAGCTTCGCCTTCACCACTGCCAAGGTCCAGGCCACTAGTCGACCCTCCGGGTCCAAGTGTACCGTCTGTGTAGCGAGACCCAGATGTTTTTGCAGCAGAACGACAACCCCACCCCCACCTCCGGGCTGACAGAGATGCGTGCATCTCAAAGTCATCAAAGGTGGGGATAGCTGTCGCACACTGCTGATCCGGGCCTCCCAAATAACCATCACAATTATATTCGTGACCTGAGGTCATTTAGAAGTTTAGCTTGCTTCCAAGGTGAGCCCAGGTCACGCGCATTTAGACAACCTATTCTTAACACAGCCATGTTTGTGGTAAAGAGAGAGACACTTACCTCTCTGCGTCCCGGGGACCGGGCTGTACAATTTCCATGGGGGTGGTGGAGGGGTTGTTGGGTGGGGTGGTGGTTTGTGGTGGTGTGGGGATATTCGTGTGTGGAGGGGTTGGGGTGCTTGGAATTGTGTGGGTGTTTGAGGAGGAGGAGGGGGAACCTTTCAGGAGGACGCGGTTGAGTGGCCTGGTGCAGGGTGGCCCCACGTCCTCAGGGTAAATGTTTTTCAATGTTTTAAAAATGTCAAGTGTGACCTTCACCATTTTCAGGTTAGGGAGTCCCATTGCCATTGTAAAATTCGGCCCTTCGGTTTGTACCGAAGGGTTATTGTTTATTTTGTCTACTAAGTTTTTATTGTTTTTGTTTATGTATGTGTACAGTTTTTGTGTTGTGTTTGTTTTTGTTTGTTGTTCTTGAGTGTGCTTGCGTTTTGCTGTATGTGTTGTCAGGTGGGGGTTATTTTTGTTTGTGTGCATGTGGTATGTTTACGTTTTTTCTTTTGACTTTTTGGAAGGGAGCCCCCTCGTCTTCCGAGGATATGAGCTCCTCTTCCGTATTGGAGGGGAGGGGTATATTACCAGGTTGTGTTTGCACTGTGTGTGTTTTTGTATTTGTGTTCTGTGGGCAGGGGCTGGGTGGGACCGTGTTTTGTGTTGTTTTCTTGAGCTGTTGTTGTTGTTGTTGTGGTGGTGGTGTTGGTGGTGTTATTGTTTGTGGTGTTTGTAATAATGGTTTCTTTTTTATCAGTTGAAGGCAGGCAGCCCTCAGGTGACCTCTGCTTGCGCAGTGGTAACACGCGGGTCGCCTACCCTCAACTGAAATATTTATGTAGGTCTCTCCATCTAAGTGTATTGTTTGTGGGATCTTCGCTATCCTTTCTGGGCTCATCTGCACCAGAAGTTCTACGCTGGTCCCACTAAAGACCTCCCTGGGGGACTTTCCACCTGAGATTACAATGTCTTGGTCAAGGTCTAAAACGCCACAAAGTAGCCACCAAGTGTCTACTTTGGGTCTTATGCAACTGAATTTTGTTCTTTGAGTCCTTCTTCCCATGTAAGACGGGAAAAAGGGGAAGTGGGTGGATACAATGGGCGCAATAGAATGTTTTGGGGCCGTTTCTTGATCCTTCATAAGCACCGAAATGCTACCGAAAAGTTTGCCTTTTTGAATAAACAAAATGCTTTCCATTTGGTTCCTTTAAACCAGCTCTATCTCACTCTGAGACGGTTGTACTGGTTTTTTTGTAGCATTGGAGATTGTCCTGAACACCACCGTGCTCGTGGCAATTTCTCTTTTTATTTCGTCTGGGGAATTAATGCTGAATGAACCATCGGGTTCGAAAGTCACATACCTTTTTGCTTCTTCCAACTTTTGCTTTGCGTTGGTTAAATCCAAAGGTAGGAACACTTGTGTTTTTTTTAGTTTCCGCAAAGGAAATTTTGTTGTCGTTGTCTTTCTTGTTATTGTTGTTGTTGTCGCTGTTCACTTTGGTGTTCGTATTGGTATTGATAATTTTTCCGTTGCTGGTATTATTTCCAAGTTTTGTATTTTTGGTTGCTGTGTGTTGTTCCTTATTAACGTTTTTCGTTAAAAGGAGGGGGGGGCTGGGCACTTTGTGCTTTCATCTTTTCTCGAAGATTTTTTTCTTTGGCGGGTGTGGCCCCATGACTTGTATTAATGCCGTCCATTACTACAAGCCGAGTTCGCAAAATTGTAACGAAGAAAAATTTCACCCCAAAAAGGGGCGAAAATAATAATAACCCCAACGTCTGCAGGCCCAAACGAGGGATTAAAGTGTATCACAGTAGAAAAATAAATCCCCAAACTCACTCTTTACAAGGTAAATCCAATGTAAAACGCAGAGCTCGTTAATACACGTCTACCTCCGTCGAGAGATAGATATGTTTCTTTATTAGCCACAGGGGCACAAAAGAAGGGGACAAATACAAAGGGGGAAGTTTACATACAATAAAAACGTGTAAAATATTATCACAAATGCAATTTAAAAAATTAGTCGATTTCCCCCAATAGGGGAGACAGTTCATATGGGTAACACATACCCCCGAAATGTGCAACCCTCATCTCCAGGAGTACGAAGAGTTTGTACTCTTTTCCTCTCCTCCTCCTTTTCCTCAACCTACAGGCTGATATAGAGAGAAGGCCCATTTACTCGGGCCATTCTCGCCACTTTCACCCATCTTTCATAAAACTTGCTGAGGTACAGTACCTCTCTCTCCATCCTGATTCTTCTTCCAAAGTGGTATTTGAAAAAAAGAATCAGTTGTTGGCCGGAGAGAAAGGTGTCTGACCTCAGCCCTTTCAACCTTGTCCACCATACAATCTCTTTCGCCATAGCTATCACACAAAGGAAAACCGCCTCTCCTTCGTTTTTGAAGGAGGGTGGCGGTTTGACCATGACAATGGACTCGGTGGTCAACCGGACTGGTCCCACCCGCGACAATAGTCGTTCTACATAGCACCACAGGTCGGTGACGCCCGGGCAATGTATGAATGCGTGCGCGACGGTTTCTTCGTCTCGCACGCACCTCGGACAGATCTTTTTCGAAGGGTCCCTGCCCGGGCGCCCGTGTCTGTAGAGCTTGTCTCGAACTGGTAGAGCTCCTCGGTAGCACTGCCAGGCCAGGGACTTTTGGAAGTTGTCCATCGGTCCCGGGCTGAAGGTTCTACCGAACAGACTGGCCAGTTCGTCTTCCTCTACGCCTAGAGTTTCTCCGAGCGAGTCGTCGCACTTGCTGCGGATCAACCCTCTATAGAATGACGAAGTGGATCCTCCACTGATCGCCGGGTCCGCCTGCCAGAGGGCTGTGAGCGCCTGAGCACATTCGATGTGCCAGTCGCCCATTTTCCTCGGTCTTTGCTTGACCCAGGACTGCAGCTCGGTCAGCGAGACGAGTCGTGGGAAGGCTCGCCTCACGAACGGAGCCCACACCGGTTGTCCGGTGAGAAATACGTAGAGATGCCGCAGCCTGAGCGCGTGTTTGCGCATCATCAGCCACGGCATCCCTAGCCCTCCGTTGGAAGGGCGTTGGCAGCAGATGGATCTTCTCACCAAAGGAGCCCGCCTCTTCCAAAGGAATTGGAAGAGCCGTCGAGAGATAGATAGATAGATCGACAGACAGATACTAACAGCAGTGTTATGCCTTATAGAACGATGTATTGGTATATATAAAGTTATATATAATTTGCTGTTGTCCCGAATATACGGAAAAAAGAGATGGTCACATTTGAGAGATTTTCGAATTAGAGGCTAATTTAAAAAAATATATGATAATGAATTTATAATTTAGCATTGCTTTCAACCAAAACTTCTTAAGTGTGTTTTGAACCTCCGTCGATTCCGAAGACAGGTGTTTCAGTTGTTTGAATAAGCTCTTGAAATTAAAGTTCAAGCAGATGATCATTCATCAGACACGTGTACCCTTAACGTAGTTCCCAAGAATATTCAGTGTAACACAGTTTGACAAGGATGACCCTTTGAATCACTGGTACAACTCCTTTTTGTCAGCTGAGCGGACTTACTAATGGGAAACAACGTGTTATGTTCCATGAGACAACTCGCCGCCGTGAGTTGAACTCATGACACTACGATCGCAATCTGACCACCTTAATAACTAAGCTACACATACATACATGATGGTTTCCCCCTCGTTATCGAGTATGGCCATTGCACGATAAAACATTATTAATAATCATTAATTAATTCTATCTCAAATCCCACCGAGGTTAACTTTGCCTTTCATCCTTATGGGGTCGATAAAATAAAGTACCAGTCATGCATTGGGGTCGATTTAATCGATTTTCCCCTCCCCCCAAATTACTGGCCTTGTGCCTATATAAGAAACCATTAATTAATTCTATCGTGCAATGCCTGTGCATGAAGATTTTTTTTTAAGTGAGGAAAGACTGTGCACTGAGCCAATCCCACTCTCTGAGCGACAGTAGCTATAATCCGAAAAGAAAAAATCCACATCATCGGTAACTACTGAGCCACAGGTTTTAAATCGGAGTTATCCCAGTTTCCTGAGTTGCCTTCTCCTAGAAGAATGCCCTGACAAAAGCTAGGGGTCCCTTCACTCCCACTGATTTAACCGCGCGATTATTTCTATTTCCACGCGCATAAACATATATATGCATACACATATATACATATATACACATGTACATACATATTTATACATTTTGGGATAGCCGTTGACTCTTATGAGTTCTTCCACCATTTGTCATACTCTAGACTTAGACATACATACATACATACATACATACATACATACATACATACATACATA
>OZ024741.1:187877619-187882776 GCA_964016885.1 Eledone cirrhosa
ACATACATACATACATACATACATACATACATACATACATACATATATGTACCGATTGTGTTGTTATTTCTGTTTACCTTTTACATACATACATATATATATATTTAATTTATATATATATTTAATTTATTAATTCTTCATTGAGCCACATCCTGAATGGTTGCCAAAACACACAGATATATCTGTGACTTTATTTAATTGGTGTATATGTAAATCTTTATATTTAATAATCTCCCATAAGGTTGAGATGCAATTTGGGCAATATTGGGCTGCGCTTTCTAGCAACCAACCCACTCGCCGTAAGCAACCAATCACACTCCTTCTGACTTGACCACTGCCACGTCACAATTCTTAGCCATTTTGAATTCGTGTTTGGCGAGGACCACTTCAGAAAATAATGTCCTAGCGAGTTTGTCTCCTGACGAGTTCGAAGCTCGAGATTTATCCTTAATAGGATATCTCAAAATGCGAACGAAACCCAAGAGTAAGGATATTATCCTGGTATGTATATAAGCATTTCTAACTTTAATTTTATACCTAATTGTGTATGGTTGACCGTATATTTAATTGATTTCCACGTGCTGTTGAAATGTTGGGTAAATATTCTATAGCGGTTGGCCGCGAAGAGGCTGCTATCGTTTATTTAATTACTGTTTCTTCATAGGTGCTTTTTAATCTTATGGCCTGGTCTAATTGATTTTTTGTGTGGTTAATTATGCTAATTGGGAGAGGAAATGATGTATATATTATATTATCAAATGATTCTATAGACATACTTTATAGTATATATATATATATATATATATATATATATATATATATATATATATATATATATATATATATATATATATATGAGTAAGTAAGACCCCGACGGCTGAGCTCAAGCCGTTTCGACGGCTAATTCTGTACAGAATTAGCCGTCGAAACGGCTTGAGCTCAGCCGTCGGGGTCTTACTTACTCCTATTACCTACTCTACTACCCTAAGTATTGAGTACTTTGGTGCGTTATGGTCCACCTGGTTCCTTACCACTTTTCCCTCGCTATATATATATATATATATATATATATATATATATATATATATATATATATATATACATACATATATCTATCTATCTAGGGTGGGTAAAATTCCCGAGATCCATGGACGAGTTCTCTCCAGCGGTCTCTGTTCTTAGGGCATCAATATATGTCATCCTCGGTCTTCCTCTTCTAGTGTGTCCGTGTAAGGGCTCCCACAGGACCACTGAGTACAGTGCCAACTCTAAATATCAGTGAGCATGTCCAGCTAGCCTCAGTCTTCTCTGTGTTACTTTCGAGCTGACCTTTGGGAGCCTCCCGTACATCCCTGAGTTATTCATCCTCAGTGTATACTGATTAATGTTCAGAGCGATCCTCAGTATCATCGTTTAGCACCCATCCACCATCTGAGTGAGTTTCTTGGTCAATCTCCAAGTCTCAGACCCGTACAGCAACACAAACTCCACTGTAGCAACGAAGAGACGGATCTTCAGGTCTTTACGAAGGTCCGACTTCCACACCGATCTCAAACTGTGTCATGCTATCCAGTCTTTGCTCTTCATCTCAACCACATCATCTTATGTGTTCCCAATCTTTGCTCCCAGATACAGGAAATCCTCAACCAAATCTAGCGATTTCCCGCCTACTTTCATAATCCTCTCTCTCTCTCTCTCTCTCTCTATGTATATATATATATATATATATATATATATATATATATATATATATATATATATATATATATATATATATATGTATATATATATACGAAAATATTCTGCATGTTTATAATAAACATTTTGAAGACCTAATCGCTATAGAATAGAATACGTCACGTATTACAATTAGATTCTCGATAAAAGCAAGGGAAGTAATCTACGCGTTTCATTCTTATTAGAAATCTTCAGGACTACATATCCAGTGCTTTTATCGAGAATGACACAGCTAGAGACTTATAGAATACTTAGCTGTGTACAGGAACTGGTTTGAAAGAGCGGTTGCCGGTCCGGCAGAAATTAGAAATTGGAATAAATGCTCTGAAATAGCGATATATATGTGAATATAGACATAGAATATTCGAAAATATTCTGTATGTTTATAATAAACATTTTGAAGACCTAATCGCTATAGAATAGAATACGTCACGTATTACAATTAGATTCTCGATAAAAGCAAGGGAAGTAATCTACGCGTTTCATTCTTATTAGAAATCTTCAGGACTACATATCCAGTGCTTTTATCGAGAATGACACAGCTAGAGACTTATAGAATACTTAGCTGTGTACAGGAACTGGTTTGAAAGAGCGGTTGCCGGTCCGGCAGAAATTAGAAATTGGAATAAATGCTCTGAAATAGCGATATATATGTGAATATAGACATAGAATATTCGAAAATATTCTGTATGTTTATAATAAACATTTTGAAGACCTAATCGCTATAGACCTAATTCGAATATTCTATGTCTATATTCACATATATATCGCTATTTCAGAGCATTTATTCCAATTTCTAATTTCTGCCGGACCGGCAACCGCTCTTTCAAACCAGTTCCTGTACACAGCTAAGTATTCTATAAGTCTCTAGCTGTGTCATTCTCGATAAAAGCACTGGATATGTAGTCCTGAAGATTTCTAATAAGAATGAAACGCGTAGATTACTTCCCTTGCTTTTATCGAGAATCTAATTGTAATACGTGACGTATTCTATTCTATAGCGATTAGGTCTTCAAAATGTTTATTATAAACATACAGAATATTTTCGAATATTCTATGTCTATATTCACATATATATCGCTATTTCAGAGCATTTATTCCAATTTCTAATTTCTGCCGGACCGGCAACCGCTCTTTCAAACCAGTTCCTGTACACAGCTAAGTATTCTATAAGTCTCTAGCTGTGTCATTCTCGATAAAAGCACTGGATATGTAGTCCTGAAGATTTCTAATAAGAATGAAACGCGTAGATTACTTCCCTTGCTTTTATCGAGAATCTAATTGTAATACGTGACGTATTCTATTCTATAGCGATTAGGTCTTCAAAATGTTTATTATAAACATACAGAATATTTTCGAATATTCTATGTCTATATTCACATATATATCGCTATTTCAGAGCATTTATTCCAATATATATATATATATATATATATATATATATATATATAAGCATTATAATAAATGTTCGGTGAATCCATACGTACATATATATATGTGTGCTTGTATGTATATATATATACATACTACTGTACGTCTGTATACGTATATGTATGTACGTGTACATACTTATATTTAAGTAACAGCCGTACTAAGAGTGGGAAATGAAATTTCGTTTCATTTTTTCCGTTTATATATATATATATATATATATATATATATATATATATATATATATATATATATATATAAAGAATTAGTATATCTACCAACATATATATACAGATGTATACCTATGCTAGCAAATATATAGGTTTTGTCTTAGTAACTTTGTGGTTCAATGCAAGGGGATGCAGAACAATTATATGAAAGACGTAAAATAAGAAAATTATAAAAATTTACTTACTTACAAAAATTTCACTCCAACTAATTAGTTTCTGAAAGGGAATAAACATGGTTTCCGATTGGAACAACATGGAGAAATATCCTTTCGTCATCAGGGAGATCTGTTCTCAGCTAAGTTCCCAGGCAAAGCGTGGACACAGGGAACTTATACAAAAATAATTCAGTGGATGGAAAAAAGCAAGCGAGGACTAGATTCCTGGACATTGAAAAATGTAGGCAGTGATTTTTTCATGTAATCCATAGAAAAGATAGCCCGATGATAAACACATTAAAATCTACAGCAATGTGGAAGATATACATATACATAATATGAAAGATTACTGGTGGAATGTTCCAGTAAAAACCCCAATAAAATGCAGACATAACAGACCATGTATGGGACAGGGAAAAGAAGGGATGCACAGTAGGGGAAGTTAGCTGTCCAGCAAATGCCAATATAATATCAAAGATTAGCGAAAAGGAGAATATTTATGCAGAACTAATGAGAAATCTGCAGATACTCCACCCTGACTATACCTTCAGATTTATGTCTGTGATTATTTGGGCACTGGGGTATGTTAGTAACTGCCTCAATACAAATCTTGAGAAGCTGGGCTTCACAGGAACAGAAATAACACAAGTTAGGAAATTACAAGTACAATCCATTAATGGAACAGTAAAAATATGTAAAACATTCCAAAAATGTTGCATCTAATAACTGCATATACACATGTACAGATACAAATCATATACACATGCACACATACAACTCAAAACATACACATCCATACATACAATAATATCCATACATATATACATATATATATATACATACATATACATATATATATACACATATATATATACATATAGACATATATACGTACATGCATATATACACACACATATACATACACATATATATACATACATACATATATACATACATACATATATATATACATACATATATATATACATAAATATACATACATATGCATACATACATACACACATTTTATATATATATATATATTATACATATACACACACATATATATATATATATATATATACATATATATATATATATATATATATATATATATATATATATATATATATATATATATATATATATATATATATATATATATATATATATATATATATATACATATATACATATATATATATATATATATATATATATATATATATATATACATATATAATATATAAGATCAAAAGATGGTTAAAGGAGTTCCATGTATTTTATTATGCGCATTTCAAAAACAAACATCATCATGCAATAATATTTGTGTTTTCATCAGATAAAACAGGAGGACATGATATGAGGGCTAAAAAACACTTGTGGATAGTGCAGTTTTAAATCAACATGATATGTTGATTTAAACATGATATGTTGATTTAAAACTGCACTCTCCACAAGTGTTTTTTAGCCCTCATATCATGTCCTCCTGTTTTATCTGATGAAAATACAAATATTATTGCATGATGATGTTTGTTTTTGAAATGCGCATAATAAAATACATGGAACTCCTTTAACCATCTTTTGATCTTATATATTATGTA
>OZ024741.1:187882976-187895476 GCA_964016885.1 Eledone cirrhosa
CAACTGGCTTTTCCACATAATACATATTGTTAGCACCCCAAACACTTAAATTGGGTTTATATTAAAATATAACCTAATGTTTGTTGAGTGAGATGGTTACCAGTCAGAGATTAGCTTTAAACTATCTCTGTTATTGTATTAATATTTTACTCTTGATTGGCCAGAGGTGTTTATTTCCAGGTACCTTATAAATTTGACTTTCCGTATTTATTACTGTTGTGCGATATTGTGGTTTTTATTGGTTGTAACTTCTCTGTTTTTTAGCCTAAGAAAATATATATATGCCTATGTATATAATTACATGCATACATTTATTTTTTAATATTAATTGAGTTCTTTACACGAGGAATTGATATTAGTTTTGAAATAACTAATTAACCCGCGTGTGTTTTATATTTTACTCTTAATTCGGCCGGAGATTTACATTCCCATTTGCCCTTTAAAGCATAACTTTCCGTATTTACTACGGTTACGAGATGCGGTTTCTTATTCAGGTACAACCTCTGTTTTTAGCCTAAGAAAATATCTATATGCGTGTGTAATTTATACACGCATATATTTATTTTTTTAATTTCAATTGAGTTCTTAACACGTTGGATTGATAATGTTTTCGAAAAAACTGATTAACCCGCGTGTATATTATTTTTTTTTTCCTCCTTTCGTGGATCGTAGTTGTCTCCCCTTCCCGCTTAGTGACGCTATAATACTTCCTCAGTCAAAAACTGCTGGAATTTCAAATTTGCCGGTCATTCGATGCGGGAAGGAGCAACTTAACGGACACGATTTTTAACTGTGGTAAGAAATGTTTTTCTTATATCAAAGTTTATTGGGCTTCCACTGATGATTTATAAGCGCCCACCTAAATATATTCTTACATGAATGTATATTAGGCTTCTACATAAACTGGAAATATTCTCCGAATTTGTAGAAAACTTATAATGAAACAATTGTTTGGAATGAGAGATATATTTTAACTTTAATTATATCTCATAAAATAATACAACTGGCTTTTCCACATAATACATATTATTAGCACCCCAAACACTTAAATTGGGTTTATATTAAAATATAACCTAATGTTTGTTGAGTGAGATGGTTACCAGTCAGAGATTAGCTTTAAACTATCTCTGTTATTGTATTAATTATATATATATATATATATATTCTTGTACAGATATTTTTGAAATATAATAACAAAATATAAACAAACGTATTTATTTCACGAGGCTCGATAAGGATAAATATATATCAAATATATAAGAACCCTAGAGCAAATCCCGAGCAACGCCGGGCCATTCTGCTAGTATTGTATTAAAATAATTACGTTGTGGACGCAGCATGGCCGAATGGTTAGGAAAATTGCTTCACAAATAAAAGATTCTAGGTTCGATCCCATTGCGTGGTATCTTAGGCAAGTGTTATTTAACATAACCTTGGGTTGACCCAAGTCATGTGAGTGAAATTGAATGGCCCTGTCACACACCGAACCTCTTTGAGAATTTCTTTCAGGGTATGCGTGTCTGTTGTTTAGCCACAGTTTGACCCTTATCAGACAAACGTGTGTTCAAAAGACTTCCAGCCATAATCATCCCATCTTTATATTCAGACATAGTGCATCTAGGGCTACATTGCGTGAAGCGTCCTTCTATAAAGATGTTCTTTAACCCTAGTAAGCCCTGTTTCAGCAGGCCTGTAATCAAAGGTTATCAACTGTGACTATCTGGTCTTTTGTTCAAATAGAGTATATCTAGAAATGCATTAACTCATGTGACCATTTTTATTATTATTGTTTACAGCTAAGTATCTACAAGATATCTACAAAAATGTACAAAATATCTACAAGAAAACGGAGAAAATAAACCTCACATACACCGGGTTAGACGTCTCACTGTCACTCACATATTTAGAAAGTAATAAACCAGTTATTAACCACTTTGAAATATGTAACCAACGACGAAATTCTTCACAAGTTATTACAATACACATATCCTCTACAAACGGTGGTCGAGTCATTGAAACGCTGGATTTTTGTTCCGGTCTCTAAGTTCAAATCTCGCCGAGGTTGACTTTGCCTTTTATCCTTTCGGAATCGATAAATAAAGTACGAGGTTAGTGCTGGTACAGCGTTCTCCCATTCCAGCTATCACATCGTGGATGTTCGGTTGGGTTAAGGGAGGGAGAGTCGAGAAGGTGTCTATATGCTTGCGACTATATGAATACATAGCCTCCTAAGCGAAAGCTTGTTAATTATTACCAAATCATACTTGATTGCGAGGGACAGCTGTAGTATTTATTCTATACAAAACAGGCCATACAGACATATACCACTACAACCACCACAAGCACAATCACAACCAACACAACCACACATATGTGTGTAGTATCTTAATATGTATGTGTAAAACAAGGAGAAACAAATAGACATACAGACAGAAGGAGAGGCACAGAGAATGTGGGTCAGTTATGTAGTAACCTTTTCTGCTTTCCCTTCTACTGCAATCTCTAAACAAGACCAAACAAGACTGATGATTTGTTCCATTTTGTCCAACTGCTAATCTTTAGTCCATACTTTTATAGAAGCTAAAATAACAGCCAATCCCTTAATGAGTGTAAATATTAGAAATAACAATATAACATATACAGACACCATAACACATACACACATATATTTGTGCGTGTGTATTATGTGTGTGTGTATATATACATATATATATATATATATATATATATATATATATATACACACATACATGATATGTATATATCGTGTATATGTACATGTTTTGCCTTATATACGAGGGTAATCCCAAAAGTAAGGTCTCCAAAGCGATGGCGACGCAGAGAAACTGTTCGTACGGCTGTTGGCAACACTGTTAAGGTTGGTGCTTCCTTCACTCCCTGGGATGCTCAATCTTGGCTTGGCAGCCGTTGAGAATGGAGCTCCCGATTAACGCTACCGCCAAGTGCGAATTAAGCGCAGTTATTATATAAAAGGGCAATCCCAAAAGTAAGGTCTCCTTCCGAGGAAAGTAAAGATCGGCGGATCACTCTGGATGCTCTCTGCATTTTGGTTCCTGAGGTTTCCCGAAGCACCACCCACAGGATTTTAATGGAAAAGTTGCAATATCGGAAGGAGACCTTACTTTTGGGATTGCCATCGTATATATATATATATATATATATATATATATATATATATATATACTAGCAGTTTAGCCCGGCGTTGCTAAGGTTTGTTCATTTGCTATGAAAAGTTACAAACAGGTTAACGTAGCTTGAAAGTGCATAAGCTTATCAATTAAGTGCATAAAGCAGTTGAACCAGTTATTAATAGTTATGAACCAATTAGCATTTAGCATAATTAATGATGGGTTAATAATCTTCCAATAGCGAATTTAGTAGACCAAAGTTGCAAGATGGTGGCCCTGATGCCGCTAGGTGTCAGATCTGTCGGCTATGGATGACCCTACCAGTTTTCCAGACGGCATAACTCCAGCACCTCCAACACCTGCACCAACATCTATAGCACCTCTTTGTAGACGATATTGCGTGTCATCCCTTGAGGAGTGTAAGCAAAAAGTCCATTCCTGCTCCCTACGCGGGAACAGGCAACATAAAGTTGGCCATGGGAGAAGCATGGCTCCCCCAAATGGATGCCCGCCACACACAATGTTTGCCCTTGTGACTTGTTAATGGACATGGCAAAACATGGTCTCACCGGAAATTGGGATCGCCGGAAATCGAACGGGATATCTGACGCCGAGGAGAAAAGGTTCATCCTTGGAATGAAAACATTCTCCCCTCTCCCGCACCCCGTTACAATGGTGGCCTCAATCAAGTGGGGCGTCAGTGACTTGACGACCATGCGAGTACTGTTGCACTGCTTTAGTGGACGCAAGTTACTTATTAGCATAATGGGACAGCCAACCCTAAGCTTAAGAATGTGAGGTGGGAGCCCTGGGGGCTCAAGGGAATTTAATAACTCAACCGGATAATTAACGATATCGTCGGGGTCTGACGTCCGGTCGATAGATTTGAAGATGTGTTCTTTACCGAGAATTTTCTCAATCAGCTGCTCGTTAATAAAATTAACCATGGTATTTTTCGGAGCAAGGATGGCTCTTTCGCTGAACCAATCGATGTTTTTAAAGTTAGATGAGACATTAGGAAAAACTGCTTCCCAAAGGTCAGAAGGGCTGCTCACAATGTTGCACAGGGAGTCGATTGCTATGTCGCCCTTGTCATCCGCAGGGACCTTGCCCTCACCAAGTGCTAAAATATTCTGAGTAAATGCTGTATACATGTTGTCACCATGGAAATGAGCACGCATATTTGTGCTCCGGTACAAACTCTTCACCTGGAGCCACAACATGGACGACTTAAGACAAACACGCACTTGTCCCTTTGAGGATGACAGGCAGCGTTTGTCGAAAATCCCCTGATAGGAGCCGTAGAATCCCTAATGTCTTTCAGGGTCCTGTCCAATGCCTCAAGGGCCCCCTTGTGTGCCATTGTGCACTCATCCCAAACAATGAGGCAACATTTTTTGAGAACCAGAGCTTCGTGTGAACTCTTGCTGATATTGCATGTTGGTGTCTCAGATTTTACTAAATCCAAGGGGAGTTTAAAGGTTGAATGTGCTGTCCTGTCTCCCGGCAGCAAAGTAGCAGCGATCCCGGACGATGCAACGGCCAACGCAATTTTTTCTCCTGAAGAATCTTAGCGAGAATCAATTTCGTTACATAAGTTTTTCCGGTACTCCCAAGAGCATCGAGAAAGTAAATACCCCCAGTCTGATTTTGAACCGCGTCAATGATAGTTAACTAGTCCAACCCTTGGTCCGACAGAAGTTTGGGCTCATTTTCCTCTAAGTATTGGGAAAGAGATTCGATGTCATATGTTGCTTCCCGCAACAAATCCGGGGCCAACGTGTTAGCTTCCTCTCTGGCGGTTGAAGGCAAGCCATACGTCGCCAACTCACTCCCACCCATGTCGAGAAGGGCGTCCTCGATATCAATGAGTGCCCTGTTGTAGATAATGTCGCTGTAACCAACTTCCACTGAAGTATACTGCAGATGAGCCAGGCGCAGGAAGTCCTCAGACATGAAGTCTCTATACTTGACCCATAAAGATTTGGGATCACCCAATTCACACTTTTGAAGCAAAATAGCAAAGAGTTCCCGTAGACCTTTAGGTGATTTCAACAAAGCACCCTCTGCTAAAGTGGAATCCCATTGCGAATCATCTTCCAAAAGACCACGCTTAAAGCAGGCTTCCCGGTACGTATCACATATTTCTCCATCAACAGTTTTGATGTCCTGAAAACTTTGTGGGCCTACAACTTCATGCAGAAGAAGGCGGAGATGAAAGCACTCATGCTGACTTGGGGGCACAGTGTAAACCCTTCCAAGACAGCTGTCAAATTTTACACCAGGATGTCTTTCAGCAGCCTGACCTGACTTTCTTCGCACCCAAGTGTTTTTCGACCATATAAAGTCGGATGGAACCTGGGAGTACACAATTGTTTGCGCAAATGTATCGAACTGGCAAAGTTTGAAGAAACCCGTCAGAGTGGTCTCTTTCGGATCGGCGGCCAACTTGGCAGCGGTTTGGTCCGTAAAGTAAACCCTTTGCCCATTTTCCAAATGTACGGCAAGCTGTACGATGGCGGGGTGACGTTGGTGTAGGGGTAAACCAAATAGGCGCAAAAAGTTTCATTGCTTCTGATGTACCGCCCCCCATCCCCCAGTTATTCTGTGACCTCGTCCCTGCTATTTTCAGCTTGAAATGTGAACATTGCGGCATCAGGGACCTTATTTACATATTTGCATATGTATTTTATCGACTAGATCTTAGCTAATGGTGTGGCCACCTCCATATTATAAGGTGGGTTATACCAACAAATGCGACGGGATCTATTTCTTCTAGGTCTATTTTCGTACTCTGTATATGCTACCTTATCGACAAATCCACTTCGAGCAAGAGCTTCATTGTAATAAGTGGAATGGTCGTTGAAAATACGCTCGTTCCCACCATATAATATGGAGGTGGCCACACCATTAGCTAAGATCTTTCTTTTCCTTATTACGAAGCATTTTCCCCCTACACATAAATATAGTAACATTTTTAATAGAAATACTATTAAAATTTTTTACTCTACGACTCCTAACCTTGCACATAACATCACAGCTTCAAATTTAGCTAAACTACCTAGCCGTAGGAACACGTGCAACCCTGTAGTTAGTACTAACTGTAATTGTAGGAATCGGGTTGATTGCCCCTTATCCGGGAAATGCCTCTCTAGTAACATTGTCTACAAATGTAAGGTTTTAACACCCACGTCCCGTAGGGCCTACATAGGGTTAACCGCCAATAGATTCAAGCAGCGTCTTTACATGCATACCCATTCTTTTCGTTACTTTCTAAGAAGGAATATGACGTCACTTTCAGCCTATATCTGGAGTCTAAAAGACAACCACACCCAATATAAGTTACACTGGGAGATCATAGCTAGGGCTAGATCGTATAACGGAAATAAAAGACCATGTGACCTCTGTGCCGCTGAGGCCCTGGAAATACTCTACGCCACAGACCACATCTTAAACAAAAAATCTGAGGCAATTTCGGCTTGTAAATATAAATTGCACAAAACTTTCCTGTATTACAGCCCCACGTTATACCCTAACGGATAGTACGATCTATACGTGGATATTTTACGTCTTGATGTGGGAGCTAAGTATATGTTTTGTTTATACCTTTACTTATTTGCATAGGTAAGTATATATTACCCGTATGTTTCGTGAAGGTACTTATACCTTCTCGTACGTATATTTGATTGTTTATGTTATGGCGTATAAAATTTTTTTATTTTTATTCTGGTACATATGGTTTGGCTATGTGTATACGGGGGTTTTGCGTCTGTGTGAGTATGCAGGTTCGTACGTATGTAGGGTGTGTGTATATGTGAACTTCATGTTTTGGTTGACTTAAGTCTCCGAACATTCGTGTATTTACATGTAGGTATGTGTGTGCGCTTGTTATATACGTATTTATTTATTTATATACGTTTATATAATTATTTATTTATTTGTATACACGCATACACACACACACATTTTATATGTGCGTGGTTTTGTATACCTATGGTAATTGTTTCGCGTATGCTTGTGTATGTACGTATTTTTTTGCGTGTATGTATTTATTTATTTTTATTACTTCTGTATTGTATTTATTTACTTTATTCTTAACTCTGTAGCGGAGATTCATTCGGTCTCCTAGTTAGAATTTTAGTCTTTGCGTGCTATTGTTCTCCACGCTCCACATATGACGTATTATCTTCGTTTTTTTCGTTCATTGCCAGAGAACGTCTCTATGAACCACCTAAGAGAACATTAGTCTACGACCTCTTTTATACCATAAACGTGGTTCTGTCTTTACGCGTAATTGTTTTTCACCGCTCCTATTAATGACGTATCTTATTCGTTTTTTCCCGTTCTTTGCCAGCGAACGTTTCCACGAACCAAAGTATCGTCTTCCTGTCTTCCTCCGGTTGCAACGTTTTTTGAAATTTCCACTTCTGCGTTTACAGATTGACTTTGTTAGTTTCAGAAGATCCCGTTAAGGGTGAAAGCAGCGATTCTTTGCTTAAACTTTAATGTGCTATTTTAATAAATATTTGCTCTACGGTTCTTATATGTTTGATATATATTTATCCTAATCGAGCCCTCTTTGGATTTTAGTCTTGAAATTTATTATTATTACTATATATATATATATATATATATATATATATATATATATATATATATATAACGAAGTAGTTGTGGTAAGGAACCAGATGGACCATAACGCACCAGAGTACACAATACTTAGGGTAGTAGAGTGGGAAATAGGAAAAAGTATGACCCCGATGGCAGAGCTGTAGCCGTTTCGACGGCTATTTCCAGAAATAGCCGTCGAAACGGCTAGAGCTCTGCCGTCGGGGTCATACTTTTTCCTATATATATATATATATATATATATATATATATATATATATATATATATATAGAGAGAGAGAGAGAGAGAGAGAGAGAGAGAGAGAGAGAGGAGAAGTATAAAGATGTAGATAGCATATCTACTAGATATGCTATGTTTATGGCATGCAGGAGTAAGCATTAGACGTCAGCATATCATTCCTATTATGATATCATTTGTGTGTGACGGAGTATTGGTATAATAATGGTTTCTTATATAGGCACAAGGCCAGCAATGTTGGGGGTGGGTGAAAGTCGATTAAATTGACCTCGGTGCATTACTGGTACCTTATTTTATCAATCCCGTAAGGATGAGAGGCAAAGTTAACCTCAGCGGAATTTGAACTCAGATCATAAAGGGCAGTAACTCTATGCGGCAAATCATGGCATCCGACCCTCTGCCGATAGTATCAATCCACCGCCCTCGGAGTATTGTTATAATAATGAAGTATAAGGCAATAATATTTTTTTCTGATCATTTAATTTATTAATGATAGCTGTTATATGTATTTATATTGTATCTGTTATGTAATTTTTAACCTTGAGATTTGAGCCCAGAAAGCCGGAACAATTATCCCAAGGCATTCTCTCTGATACTCTGCATATTCACCACATAAAGGGCGGTAAATGAGTGTAAAGAAAATAAAAGAGACAAAGAAAACAAAACAAACAAGAGCGGGGAAAAAACTGAAAAGAGATTTCGCACGCAAAAAATATCATGACGAGAAAAATAGATAAGAAGTAAAATCGACAGACAGACAGAAAGAAAGAAAGAAAAATAGAAAGAAAGAAAGAAAGAAAGAAAGAAAGAAAGAAAGAAAGAAAGAGAGAGAAAGAAAGAAAGCTACATAAAAGCAAATTTACTGCGCAAAAGACGGAATTGTGGAAGGAAACATATATATATATCTGGAATTACCACTTGATAAGTTCAGCCAGGCTACTGCTGTCCTAACAATACCGCGTTATTTCAGACCTAGCTGTCGAAACGACCGGAGCTCAGCCGTCGGGGTCCTAACACTTCCAATATATATATATATATATATATATATATATATATATATATATATATATATATATATATATATATATGTATATATATATATATATATACATATTTATGTATATATATATATATTTATATATATAGGAACGAGTAGAACCCCGACGGCTGAGCTCAAGCCACTTCGACGGCTAATTCTGGACTTCAGAATTAGCCGTCCAGAATAACCCGTCGGGGTCCTACTCGTTCCTATTACCCACTCTACTACCCTAAGTATTGAGTACTTTGGTGCGTTATGGTCCATCTGGTTCCTTACCGCATTTCCTTCGTTATTTATATATATATATATATATATATATACATATATGCCAATACTGGAATTGAACCATCAAGACCGTTGAGGTATGTCATACATCAATTCATGTATTTTATCTGACGAGGACGTACTGAAAAAACAGCACAGTACCTTCGAAATATATATAATAAAACATATATTTTGATTATGTGAATATCTCCATTTATTAATATTCTGAATAATATATATGTGTGTGTGTGTGTGTGTGTGTGTGTGTGTGTGTGTGTGTGTGTGTGTGTGTGTGTGTGTGTGTGTGTGTGTGTGTGTGTGTGTGTGTGCGTGTGTGTGTGTGCGTGTGTGTGTGTGCGTGTGTGTGTGTGTGTGAGTGTGTAAAAGGTAAACAGAAATAACACAATCGGTACAGTATATGGAAGGTATATATTAGGTTAACGCTTGATATAGCAGGAAGAGGGTCTTAATGTTTCGGACGCTAATCCTTCATCAGAAGAAGGAATGAGAAATAAAATAGATTGAGGGGACGGGCGGGATTGAATTGGAAAAAAATGTCTTTAGATAAAAATAACAGGTCCATTCATGTTGACATCTCTTGCAAAACTGTTGGTGCTGGCGTTTTGTGTATGATTTGTTTTAAGAAACGAAGTAGGCTGTGTGGTTACTGTAAACAAAGTTTAAGATGGTAATGTGGACGAAACAAGAGAAGAAACCCTTCATCAGCTGTTAACTGCAGATCATAGATGTTTCGGCGCTTAAAACAGTAGATCGAAATCGATCAGCTGCGCGCCCAAAGCCTTTTATAAATCAAAAGGCCCCGATGGGAAGAAAAGATAGTGAAGAGAGATGAAGAAAGAGAAAAAAGTAAAGAGGAAAAAAACGAAGTAAACTGACCGAATAGAGGAGTGTGGGTAGTAAACTGACCGAATAGAGGAGTGGGGGTACAGGACAATGGCTCGTGCAAGTGAGTAACCGAGGAGAAAATAGAAAAAGTTGCAACCAACCGATTGGATTTAAGTCCAGTGGTCAATATAACTCCGGATCGAAGTTCTTCCGTGCGATCAAAGCAAAGTGAGTAGAGAGAGAGAGAGAGAGAGAGAGAGAGAGAGAGAGAGAGAGAGAGAGAGAGAGAGAGAGAGAGAGAGAGAGAGAGACGGAGAAACCGGAAGTGAGAAGGAGAAGAGAAAGGGAGATAATACAAAAGGGGTTTACGACATGTGTGAAACCCGGTCGGAAACGAGCAGATGGATAGAGAGAGAGAGAGAGAGAGAGTGAGAGAGAGAGAGAGAGAGAGAGAGCGAGAGAGAGAGAGAGAGAGAGAGAGAGAGATGGAAGAGAGAGAAGAAGATAGTCGATATCAATGCATGGTGGTACAACAAATCGAGTAAAACAGGTAGAGCGGGCGTCACAGCGGTAAATACAAAATTACAAGAAACGAACCAGGCAGTGTGGTTACTGTAAACAAAGTTTAAGATGGTAATATGGACGTTCATTAGACAGCTCTCTTCTGTATAAATTTTAGTGACGTAAAGATAGATATATAGATATGCTATATTTATATCATAGTTAGTTTTGCAGTAACAAACATCAATCAGTAAATACTGGTGTAGAGACAAGTAAGCACTCGACGTCAGCATACGTGATTTGGTATCACGCAGGTTATGATGCATTACTGGTATAATAATGAAGTACAAGCACTAAAATTTTATTTCTGGAGATTTTATTTATTAATAATCGCTGTTATACGTATTTCCATTGTATACGTTATGTAACTGTAAACCTTCAGATACGATATTATCAGACAGCTCTCATCTACATAACTTTTACAAACGTAAGTTAGTGATATATCGACCATTAGGTTTTCGGTGTTGATTCTCCGCTGGCTGATCGATATATCAAGAGAATCAACACTGGAAAAACCCTGGCTGATATATCGCTAAATTACGTCACTGAAATGTATATAGAAGATAGCTGTCTAATGACATCGTATGTGAAAGTTTTAAATTACTTAACAGATACCATGGAAATACGTATCATAACTATTAGTAATAAATGAAATATGTTGAAGTATAACTTTATTACCTTCTACTTCATTATTATAGATAAGTGGACAGACAGGCGAACAGATAGATAGATTCACAAAGATACATGCCTGGACAACATTTCCTTTTCCTCTCACCTCTTTATAGACGGCCACCAGTCGATTATTCATGCAAATCTATCCTCAGCATACCTTTGATGTTTTAGAAAGTAAAGACAAGAGTCGTTACAGTTTAACATTGAGTTCACAACCCGAAGAGCCGGAACAGATACCGTAAGGCATCTTATTTGGTACTATAACAATTTCGGAAATCCACCGACCTTATACTTGTACTTTATTTATCGAGCCCGAATGAAGGTTAGGCCATGTTGACTTCAGCGCGATTTGAGCTCAGAGAGCAGAAAACCGGAACAATTATCAGGAGACATTCTCTTTGATACTCTAATGACTCTGCATATTCACCACATAAAGAGGCGGGAAATGAGTGTAAAGCAAATAAAAGAAACAAACAAAACAAAACAAACAAGAGTGGGAAAAATACTGAAAAGAGATTTCGCGCGCAAAACATATCATGACAGGTAAAAATAGAAAATAAGAAGTAAGTAAAATGGAGAGGGGGAGAGAGAGGGAGAAAGAAAGAATGAATGAAAGGAAGAAAGAAAGATAGAAAAGAAATTTCCCGCGCCAAAAATATCATGACAGGAAAAAAATAGAAAATAAGAAGTAAAATGGACAAACAGACAGAAAGAAAGAAGGAAAGAAAGAATGATAGAAGAAAGAAAGCTCATAAAAGCAAATTTACTGCGCAAAAGACGAAATTGTGGAAGAAAACATATATATCTTATATAAACAGTTCACCTAACTCGTCCCATGGACTGAGTGCTCTACCACTACGGATATTACCTTCCAGTGTTCTACCACTATCTTATCTAAATATATATATATATATATATATATATATATATATATATATATATATATATATATATATATATATATAGAGAGAGAGAGAGAGAGAGAGAGAGAGAGAGAGAGAGACAATATATATAATTGTTTCTACTTTTGGCCCAAGGTCAGCAATTATCCCAGTGTATTACTGGTACTTTATTTTATCGACCCTGTAAGGATGAAAGGCAA
>OZ024741.1:187915476-187920476 GCA_964016885.1 Eledone cirrhosa
TTCATCTTTGCTCCGGAGGGCTGAACAAAAAATATTGTATACTCTGAGACTCTAACAATGTAATTTATGTATTTTCTGTTACTTGGAATGTCCATTATGGTTGTACAAATTATTGTAAAGTTTGTTTAAAAATGTGTTCTCTGTTCAGCCTTTATTGTTGTAAGTATCAATTTTCTTTAACGTACTGGCTGCTGAACTGGGGAAGCCTAAAACCTATTCAAACCCAACATCAGAGCACGTTAACCCCTCCCACCCCTCGCTAACTTGAGAGGGCGTGCGGTATCTTTGCACTGAAGTGGTGGGGGGAATCCTAAAAAGATAAAATGCCGGTATACCTAGCCGGACGGGCCAGCTAGTATATATATATATATATCTTATATATACATATATATACATATATACATATATCATATATATATGTGTGTATCATATATATATATGCATATGTATCATATATATTTATATATACATGTATATGTATTATATATATATATGTATATATCTTACATATACATATATATCATACATATACATATATATATATATATATATATATATATATATATATATATATTACATATATATATCTTACATATATATATCTTACATATATATATATATATATATATATATATATATATATATATATATATATATTTAAAAGAATAGAGGTGTAACACACGAGGTATGATATATTGGTAAAAGGAAAAGAAAATTCTGACAAATTTTTCCCAGTGAAAAATAGTTTAATTAGGAATAAGTAAAAATTAGTAATAGTATTGGTTAGTATTCAGTTTTGGTTTTAAGTTTTTACCGGTTGCGCATTTCTAATGCTTTTCAAAAATAATGTTGACATAGAGCGCCCGTGATTAGAGCAAACATCACGAGCGCTCTATCTCAACATTATTTTTGAAAAGCATTAGAAATGCGCAACCGGTAAAAACTTAAAACCAAAACTGAATACTAACCAATACTATTACTAATTTTTACTTATTCCTAATTAAACTATTTTTCACTGGGAACAATTTGTCAGCATTTTCTTTTACCAATATATATATATATATATATATATATATATATATATATATATATATATATATATATATATATATATATATATATATATGTAGGAGGTGAGTTTTATTGTAGTACAATAAAGCAATGCAGATATCGGATAAGAAGCACTCTACAGTTTGTAGGACTGGAGTATACATAATATAAGATCAAAAGATGGTTAAAGGAGTTCCATGTATTTTATTATGCGCATTTCAAAAACAAACATCATCATGCAATAATATTTGTGTTTTCATCAGATAAAACAGGAGAACATGATATGAAGGCTAAAAAACACTTGTGGATAGTGCAGATATGTTGATTTAAAACTGCACTATCCACAAGTGTTTTTTAGCCTTCATATCATGTTCTCCTGTTTTATCTGATGAAAACACAAATATTATTGCATGATGATGTTTGTTTTTGAAATGCGCATAATAAAATACATGGAACTCCTTTAACCATCTTTTGATCTTATATTATATATATATATATATATATATATATATATATATATATATATATATATATATATATATATATATATATATATATATATATATATATATATATATATATATATATATTTATATATATATATATCTTCTTACGGGTCATCCTTGATGTACGCGGCCAAGTGTTATCATGACTGAATTGAACAGAACCATGGTGTGGTTCCACTTGTACGATTTTCGCCACTATTCTGTCAAGTTGTTGGCAACAGACATCAGAAGTTAAGCTGGTGTTCGGTGGAAGCAGCTCATAGTGAATGACACCCTTTCTGTCCCACCAGAGTCTCAGTAAGACCTTGCGATAGTGGAGGTCAGCTTTTGCTTTCTGTTGTGGTGCACTCTCATTATCAACCCACGATCGCTTATGTATGACATTATTGTGGAGACACCATGTTTCATCACCAGTGGCACTGGAACATAACCAGCTGGTTGTGCGATGGTAGGAGAGCAGGAAAGTCGCAGCTGCCACTCGACATTCAGGAATACGATCAGTCAGATTGTAGGGTACCCATTGCTTCAGCTTGGACATCTTACCTATTGGGTGCAATTGATTGTGGATGGTTGTTTTCGAAGCCCCACGCACTTCGGAGAGTTGACGGGATGTCTGGCGTGAGTCGGTTTCTACCAGTTCACGCAGTTACGCGTCATTGAAGTCGGATGGACGTCCAGCACGAAGTCAATCTTTGAGGGTGTAATCACCGGAACAGAAGCGTGCGAACCAGTCTCTGGCCCTATATTCAGACATGGTGTGTAATCCAAATGCATTGTTAATGCGACGACTCAATGCTGCTGAGCCGAGGCCTGGTTTGAAGTCTTAAAGTAAACAGCCACGAACAAACGATTTGGATAGATCCATGTTGCTTCCCCTTTGACGGCGGGAACTTTCTGTCCAACTCAATGCTAACATTGACAGCTAAATTTTCTCCTCACAATGTCGTTATACTTTTTTAATGGGTCATTTATTTTCGTAACCACAGATAACATATATCATGAAGTGTCACATTAATTCTGACTGGCCTCGCGTTATTGTTGACAATCCTGATTATATAGATTCAAAAAACATCTTATCAGAAAATGTTCGTCGTTGTTCCAGCAACAAAACCGGGGAACTATTAGTAACGATGGAGAATAATCTAAGGCTATTATACACACGTGTGTGTATGTGTGTGTGCGTGTTCGTGTGTTCATGTGTATATATATATAGGTGTGTGTGTGTGTGTGTGTGTATGTGTGTGTGTGTGTGTGTGTGTGTGTGTGTGTGTGTGTGTGTGTGTGTGTGTGTGTGTGTGTGTGTGTGTGTGTGTGTGTGTGTGTGTGTGTGTGTGTGTACACGCGTATTTGTATAGTATTATATATTCAACAAGTGGTGAGGAAACTATTCAAAACTAAAATAGAGAATATTGTAAGCCTTTCATCCTTACGGGATCGATAAAATAAAGTGCCAGTAATATACTGGAGTCCATTTAATCGGCTTTCCTCTCTCCTCGGTTAGTTGGCCTTGTGCCTAAATCAGAAACCATTATTAAAACCATATTATATTACTGAGATTATTCCCTCTTACTAGTTTGGTCAGAGTAGCAAGAGAGTTACAGAAAGAACAATCTCGGCTTATAATATACACACACGTGTGTGTGGTCAGAGGAAGTATGTGTATGCATGTGTTTGCGCATTTGTATAGAAATATATTTCTTCAGTAATGTGAGTGAGTGAGTGTGTATTAGTAAATATGAAAACACGGTTTATATTTTCACTCAACACATCCCAATTTTGCACATTGAAACTGTAAATACTCGAAGAAAAACAACTTTAAAAGGATTTAACCCTTTCATTATATTTCTGATTTTATTTGAAACTAATTAACAATTTGACTAACTTTCTTATTAATTTGATATTTGGAACAAACGTTACTCAATAAAGTGCGTAGCTCGGAGATAAGAGAGTCATTCCAGGTAGAGCCGCTACTTCTCCGAATTGAGAAATCACAGTTCCGATACTATGGGCATGTGGTTAGAATGTCTCAGGAAAGAATCGTTGGACGGATTTTACGGGCGAAACCAACCGGTAGGAGGCTCAGGGGTAGACCCTGAACAAGATGGTTGGATAACATCCATGAGTTTGGCTGGTCTCGCTTTGGGATCCAGCTGGATCAGTTGGAGACAGTTGCTTCTGACAGGACCCGTTGGAAGGAGTGTTTGAGGATTCTGGCCCCACGACACTCTCAGGAAGAAGAAGAAGAAGAAGAAGAAGAAGAAGAAGAAGAAGAAGAAGAAGAAGAAGAAGAAGAAGAAGAAGACGACGACAACTAACTTTCTTATTATTAATTTGGTGTTTTGGACAAACAATGTTCTATAAAATTATGATGGAAGGTTTTAGATACATATGAACACAATATATCATAGCGTTTGGTATCAAAAGGGTTAATCCCAAGATCAGTCTTGTGGTAGTAACAGTGACATTCAAAACACATATAACTGCCAACTTCCTGAATTTTTATATACACTAGATAAAAGGATTAAATTGTTTATATATATATATATATATATATATATATATATATATATATATATATATATATATATATTTCATATCACAACTTGTAATCGATAGTATCACTGGTTACAGGTTTAGGTGTCCAATGACATTTTTGTAAGCAGTAACTTTCAACCTGTCTATGGCAGCCGTAAATGTCTGTACGTGTGTGTTTATATCATTTTACGCCCATGTTCACAGTTCAAAGAAGACAGGACAAACTGCAGATCAATGTAGTATTCGAGGCGTATTAAGTTGCAGAGTAGGTACACACACACACACACACACACTCACACACACACACACACACACGCACACACACACACACACATACACACGTGCACATACATACATACATACATGGTGGCTGCCAACTCGTTTTCGAGTACGGCCACTACTTTACATCCATGTAGGATAACCCCTACCGAAGCGCTGAACGAGTGTGACTTTTTAGTCCAGCCAGCGACTTGAAACCTCTGGTACAAACACTACACCTGTGACAACCATTGACACATAGTGCTGGGCGCATGGTAGGACAACCATTGACACATAGTGCTGGGCCCATGTGAGGACAAGTGCAGAGAGATCTCCAGATATAAAGCAATGCCTGTGCCGTGAAGCTTTTATAGTGAGCAAAGGCACTGCACAAAGCCAGTCCCACTCTCTTAACCAAGATGATATTTACCAAAAAGAAGAACAAGTCAACATCATTGGATACCATCAGGGTTGCAGGTGTTATATCAGAGTTTTCCTTCTCCTAGAATTCTGCCTTGACAAAGGCTAAGGGGTCATCTCTCCCGGTGATTTTGGATGGCCATTGACTCTTAAGAGCTCCTTTGCCCTTTGACAGGTTTTGTTTTTAGTCCTGCAGGATGTCCAAAGTCACCCTCCTCACCAAGAAACCTT
>OZ024741.1:187927976-187945476 GCA_964016885.1 Eledone cirrhosa
GTTGATACTGTTATTGTTGTTGCTGTTATTGTTGATACTGTTATTGTTGTTGCTGTTATTGTTGTTACTGTTATTGTTGTTGCTGTTATTGTTGTTACTGTTATTGTTGATACTGTTATTGTTGATACTGTTATTGTTGTTGCTGTTATTGTTGATACTGTTATTGTTGTTGCTGTTATTGTTGATACTGTTATTGTTGTTGCTGTTATTGTTGATACTGTTATTGTTGATACTGTTATTGTTGTTGCTGTTATTGTTGTTACTGTTATTGTTGTTGCTGTTATTGTTGATACTGTTATTGTTGATACTGTTATTGTTGTTGCTGTTATTGTTGTTGCTGTTATTGTTGATACTGTTATTGTTGTTGCTGTTATTGTTGTTACTGTTATTGTTGTTGCTGTTATTGTTGTTACTGTTATTGTTGATACTGTTATTGTTGTTGCTGTTATTGTTGTTGCTGTTATTGTTGTTGCTGTTATTGTTGATACTGTTATTGTTGATACTGTTATTGTTGATACTGTTATTGTTGTTGCTGTTATTGTTGTTGCTGTTATTGTTGATACTGTTATTGTTGATACTGTTATTGTTGTTGCTGTTATTGTTGATACTGTTATTGTTGATACTGTTATTGTTGTTGCTGTTATTGTTGATACTGTTATTGTTGTTGCTGTTATTGTTGATACTGTTATTGTTGTTGCTGTTATTGTTGATACTGTTATTGTTGATACTGTTATTGTTGATACTGTTATTGTTGTTGCTGTTATTGTTGTTGCTGTTATTGTTGATACTGTTATTGTTGATACTGTTATTGTTGTTGCTGTTATTGTTGTTACTGTTATTGTTGTTGCTGTTATTGTTGTTGCTGTTATTGTTGTTGCTGTTATTGTTGTTACTGTTATTGTTGTTGCTGTTATTGTTGTTGCTGTTATTGTTGTTGCTGTTATTGTTGTTACTGTTATTGTTGATACTGTTATTGTTCTTGCTGTTATTGTTCTTGCTGTTATTGTTCTTGCTGTTATTGTTGTTGCTGTTATTGTTGATACTGTTATTGTTCTTGCTGTTATTGTTCTTGCTGTTATTGTTCTTGCTGTTATTGTTGTTGCTGTTATTGTTGATACTGTTATTGTTCTTGCTGTTATTGTTCTTGCTGTTATTGTTCTTGCTGTTATTGTTGTTGCTGTTATTGTTGATACTGTTATTGTTCTTGCTGTTATTGTTGTTGCTGTTATTGTTCTTGCTGTTATTGTTGTTGCTGTTATTGTTCTTGCTGTTATTGTTCTTGCTGTTATTGTTGTTGCTGTTATTGTTGATACTGTTATTGTTCTTGCTGTTATTGTTCTTGCTGTTATTGTTCTTGCTGTTATTGTTGTTGCTGTTATTGTTGATACTGTTATTGTTCTTGCTGTTATTGTTCTTGCTGTTATTGTTCTTGCTGTTATTGTTGATACTGTTATTGGTGTTTGCGTTGTGGCTATTATTGTTAGTTTTTATTGTTGTTGATGGTGGTGGTGGTGGAGGTGGCGGTGGTGGAGGTCGTCATCTTAGTGTTAATGTTGAAGTTGTTGTTGTTGTTGTTGCTGTTTTGTTGTTGGCATTGGTGTTATTGTTTTCATTTAGTGAGGGGTAGAAACAAAGTGACTGAGAGAGTAAAAGGAAATGAAATAGCTGAGAGAGGGTGAGAGAGAGAGTAATAATTGTTTCTAATTTTGGCACAAGGCCAGCAATTGCACCAATGTATTACTGGTACTTTATGTTATCAACCCCGTAAGGATGAAAGGCAAAGTTAACCTCGGTGGGATTTGAACTCAGACCATAAAGGGTCGTCACTCTTTGCTGCAAAGCATGGCGTCCGACCCTCTACCGATACTCCCAATCCACGTAATAATTGTTTCTACTTTTGGCACAAGGCCAGAAATTACCCCAGTGTATTACTGGTGCTTTATGTTATCGACCCCGTAAGGATGAAAGGCAAAGTTAACCTCAGCGGGATTTGAACTCATAATGTACAGGGACGTAACTATGATGGAAAGCATGGCGTACGACCCTCCACCGATACTGCCAATTCACCGCCCTAATAATGTAATAATTGTTTCTACTTTTGGCACAAGGCCAGCAATTATCCCAGTGCATTACTGGTACTTTATTTTATCGATCCCGTAAGGATGAAAGGCAAAGTTAACCTCGGCGTGATTTGAACTCAGAATGACAAGGGACGTAACTCTATCCGTCAAAGCATGGCGTCCGACCCTCTACCGATACTGCCAATCCTCCACTGCTAATAATGTAATAATTGTTTGAGACTAAAACAGAATGAAAGAGGGTAAGAATGAGGTAGAGAGGGCAAGAATAAAATAAAGTGATAGAGAAAAAAATGAAATGAAGAGTAAGATGGACGGAGACAAAGAGCGAGAGAGAAAATGAGGAAAAGGAGAGCAAGAGAGATAGAAAGGATCTTATATAAAGAGAGCGGGGAGTGAGACACAGCGACATGATGGGAATAAAAGGAAAGCGAGAAAAGAGTTCCACAGTTTTAAAAAAGGGCAGAAAAGGGAAGAGCCTAGTTACAGGTTAGCCTTTTATCAGTAAAAAGAGTGAAGCAAAACCAGAGGACAAAAGATGGAGAGAAAGTAAAATAATTGTTTCAACTTTTGGCTCAAGACCAGCAATTGCCCCGGTGCATTGCTGGTGCTTTATTTATCGACTCTGTAAAGATGAAAGGCAAAGCTAACCTCGGCGGGATTTGAACTCAGAACGTAAAGGGTCATAACTCTATGCTGCAAAGCATGGTGTCTGACACGCTACCGGTATTGCCAATCCACGAGGATGAAAGAGAAAAGAAGGGCCAGAGCCAACATCAAGAACATCATAAACGAAAGACACCACTGCTCGCAGCTACGAAAAAGGTTGAAAAACTTCGCTTCGTATTCAGTATCAGAAGCCGCTAACTCGAGACCCCCTCCCAAGGTTGTAACCAATAGTACCATCTCATTGTCTTGTAACATTGAGAAATATGCGAACTACATTGTCGGGGACATTGGAAAGAGCTCACCCACCCCACATAAGACAGACAAAGACCCTATAAGGAAAAGTGCATCGAAAAGGAATGTGAATAGAAATACGCCAAGATGAGGTCATCGTATCCTGAGAAGTTATAGAATTCACAGTGCCCCATAGAATCAACGAAGAACTGTTAAATGAACTAGATCAGAGGTTGTCAACCTTTTTGGGGCCACCGACTCCTCACGGCCACGTAATAACCTCAGCACTCCACCCCTATTTCCAGAGAGACCTGCCTACACGCAAATTGTAAATAATTGTTTCTACTTTTGGCACAAGGCCAGCAATTATCCCAGTACATTACTGGTACTTTATTTTATCGAACCCGTAAGGATGAAAGGTAAAGTTAACCTCAGCTGGATTTGAACTCAGACTATAAAGGGACGTAACTCTATGCTGCAAAGCATGGTATCCGACCTTCTACTGATACTGCCAATCCCCCATATTGCAAACTGTAAATAATATATAATAAAATCGTTAATTTATATATGATAAATAATACAATTAAATACTATGTATAAATAAGTATTTTATATTGTTTCTTTTACTATATTTATATATAGTATGTATCTTTGATATTTAATATACTATTATATCATCTCTACCTTTAGGTGGCCCCCTTGACCTTCTCACCACCACCCCACTCGCCTCCGGGGGGGGGGGCAGTAACGCCCACTTTGAGAACCTCTGAACTAGATGAAGTGAAATAAAAAGTGCAGGCTGAGAAAGAAATCACATGTGTGACATACAAGCGATAAACAATAAAAACTATATTATATTGGTTTACAGGCAGTTTATACAGTGATTTGGTAGAGTCATTAGAACGTTGGACAGAATGCTTTGCAGTATTCGTTCTGCTTATCTGCTCTCAGAGTTCAAATCCTACCAAAGTTAACTTTGTTTTTAGAGGTTGATAAATAATTTACCAGTCCAGTACTGGAGCCGATTCTCTCTCTCTCTCATATATATATATATATATATATATATATATAGTATGTATGTGTATAGTGTAGGTAGTATGGTGAAATACTGGTGTTGGTACCAAATCAAGCACTCTATGCACAGGCAGAGTGTATATAATGGAAAAAACGAGGAAGTTTCGTTTAAATATGAAAAATATTTATTGTATATCGACCTGTTGCGCGCGTTTCGCAGAGGATTGGCTCAAGGTTACCCATAGGAGTGATATATATATATATATGACGGCGATGAATTTGTTTTGCGAAGTTTTTGATATGAAATCGAGTCTCGAAACAAATATTGTTATAGTTGGGAGGGTCATATTGTTGTAACAATATTGCCAGAAATAATAACAGAACACACTCACTGTTTGGTTGGTTTTCACTTCTGTATCTTTTATATCTCCATAGTTAATTTATTTGGCCATCAACGTTTATTACTGACTGACCAACGGTCAAAAATACAGATATAAATATATATATAAATATATAGTCTAACAAAGTTCTTTCGTTGCACATCTGCAACATCATCAGTGGTACTATTATCATGTTTCCCCTGTTGTATTGTCTATTGTAATATCTACGCCATTTTTATTTTATGGAGATATAAAAGACGCAGAAGCGAAAACCAACCAAGCAGTGAGTGTGTTCTGTTATCATTTCTGGCAATATTATTACAATAATATGACCCTCCCCAAGTACAACAATATTTCTATATATATATATCACTCCCATCTCTCTCTGTCTCTTTCTCTCTCTCTCTCTCTCACTCCCATCTCTCTCTCTCTCTTTCTCTCTCTCTCTCTCTCTCTCTCTCTCTCTCTCTCTCTCTCTCTCTCTCTCACTCCCATCTCTCCCCCCCCCCTCTCTCTCTCTCTCTCTCTCTCTCTCTCTCTCTCTCTCACTTTGGAAGAAATCGAGTATGTTCAAACCTGGAGAGCCAACGAATGATGTGTGTCACGATCACCCCCCCCCCTACGACTCCATCTAGAGTTACGTGTCCATACATACACACGTTAACTACTAGAGGGATGTGAACCCTTTCTTACGGGAACATTCGGGGCCAATAATTTTTAGTTGTTGTGGAGGACACTGAAGAGCAAAGTGATCTCGCTGATAGCTTCTCATTTGTGTCAGAGTGGCATGCCTCTACGCGCGTGCGTGCGTGCGTGCGTGTGTGTTTGTGTGTTTGTGTGTGTCTGCGCGCACACATGTTTGTATTCATTTATTTTGTGTAGCTATAAAAGTTTAATATACCCTAATATATTATATAATACCTTTGACCCTCACCTTGTTTATATATTACTGTATGTACCCACACATTGTTGTTGTTTTGTAACACCTTTGTAATAGGTTTTCTGAATATATTGGTTTCTTATATAGGCACAAGGCCAGCAATTTTGAGGGAGGGGAAAGTCGATGATTAAATCGACCTCAGTGCGTGACTGGTACTTTATTTTATCGACCCCGTAAGGATGAAAGGCAAAGTTAACCCCGGCGGGATTTGAACTCAGAATGCCAAGGGCCGTAACTCTTTGCTGCAAAGCATAGCGTCCGACACTCTACCGATACTGCCAATCCACCGTATATACTAATGGGTCCTTACTGCAGTAAAAGAAAAACAGAGTTCATATCCCGCCGAGGATCAACTTTGGCTTTTATCCTTCCGGGGTTGATAGAATAAACTACTACGATCGGTAGAATTGATTGTTCCTCCCAGCCCCACTGCCAAAAACCTTGCTGGCCTTGTGCCTAAAGTAGAAACAATTATTATAGCTGGATTGGCAGCACCGGTAGAGGGTCGAACGCCATGCTTTCCAGCATAGAGTTACGTCCCTTTGCTGTCTGAGTTCAAATCCCGCCGAGGTTAACTTTGTCTTTCATCCTTACGGGGTCGATAAAATAAAGTACCAGTAATACACTGAGAAAATTGCTGGCCTTGTGCCAAATATAGAAACAATTATTATACCTTGATTACTGTTGTTCCTGCTGGGGTTTTCATCGCAGTACTCTAAGTAGCACAACAAGGCAGTGAGGGGCCAGTTGGACACGGGCGACACTTTTATCGGGACAACACTTTTAACTCTGTTGTATAAATATATATACGCCATGGTTTCCCAAACTTTTTCAAACGTGGAACCTTTCTTTTGGAGGAACCCCAAAGTCTAATACTGTCGTTATCTGAATATACTCCTCGACCATTTTTAACGAAACCCCGGACACTCCTTTATGGAACCCCAAACACTCCTTTAGGGAACCCCAGACACTCCTTTAAGGAACTGCAGACACTCCTTTAGGGAACTTCAGGCACTCCTTTAGGGAACCTCAGGCACTCCTTTAGGGAACCCCAGACATTTCTTTAGGGAACTCCAGACACTCCTTTAGGGAACCCCAGACGCTTCTTTACGGAACCCACTTTGGGAACCACTGATATATGCTATACTTTTGTTGGGGACGGCAAAATGAAGGGCTGCCCTGTGATGTGGACATTAGCTACCCCACTGAGCGGTCTAATACTATTCATCCCTCACTCCTCTAACCAACCACAATTTTCCTTGTCACTTCAACAACCTTGACCTCAGCCTATCCCACAAAGCTTCTGTGCATGTGACAATGACAAAGGTGTTTTGTTTTTTGTGTTTCTCTTTTTATTTCCTCAATATTATTATTATGCACCTGCCTGACCTGATGACTGTTCAGACACGACTGACTGACGTTGGAAAACCATTTCTAGCTTTTGTAAACAGAAGAGTTGGAGGGCTGCTCGGCTAGTTAGCTGGTGTCCATTATGGACGATATGGTGTGTGCGTTTGTGTGTGTGTATATGTGTGTGTGTGTGTGTTTGTTTGTGTGTGTTTGGGGTGCGAGTATGTGCGCCTGGAAAAAGCGAGAGAGACAGTTTCTGTGTGTGTGTATATAAAGAGACTGTATATGCATATGTATATGTTACTGTGTGCGTATCTGTATGTATGTGTATATATGTATACAGTTGTCTCCCGGTATTCGCGGGGGTCACGAAGAGTGAAAAGCCGTGAATATTGGACGTGGTCCATAAAAATGCCTATAAACGTCAAAATATAACGTAAAATATAATAAAAAAGGAGGGGGGCATCTTATGTGAAGGGGCGTCCAATAGGCCGGCTAATGCGGTATATTGTTAATAATTTAGTGTTAAAAATATATATATTGCCTCAAAAAAATCCATAAAAAAAAAACTCGTGGAAGATATTTACGATTCCGCGAATATGCGGTTGTTTCCACGAACAATTATTAGTTAGGTTCTAAAGAAAATTCCGCGAATAACCGGGGCCGGAAATGCCGGGGGTACACGGTATATATATATATATATATATATAAATATATATATAGGTGTGTGTTTATGAGGTGTACAAACGCGTATGTCTATCACTATTTACAAATCCTAAGTAGCAGGTTTAATCCGTCATCCAGTGTATCATTACCACCTGGCATTCAGTGGAGGTTATCCTGTTGAAAGCATTCAACACACAGGTCTTTGTTCCAAAGGTACCTTCCACCTTTCCTTCTACTAGTGACGGAGATCCCGACTAAGACAAATACAAAAATAAAAAAATGCGCGGTAAATGTGTATAGAAGAGCAAAGGATGTATTGTGGCATAGCTTCGGGTCAGTTCTCCAGTAGATCTAATTCATCCAGACGCTCCTGATTAGAGTGGGTGTCAGCTATCATGTTATTTAACAGGTGACCCAGGCCCGTCGCTATTTATTCTTAAAAATATTATTACAGAAATCCTTTCGCATTGAAATATCTCTATGTACCATACTTCCTGCACTCTGAGTTCAAATCTCGCCGAGGTCAACTTTGCTTTTCATCCTTTCGAGGTTGATAAATGAAGTACCAGGTCAGTCCAGTCCAGGGGCTGGTGCTCTCTCTCTCTCTCTCTCTCTCGAAGAAATTGACTGTGTTCTGACCTAGAGAGTGATGTGCTCCACCAGGTTTTAAATGCCTAAGATACGACGTGTATCATGACGATGATCCTATGATACTATGAGAAGTTGATAACTCTACCTTTACCTATCTTTCATGGTAATGAGAGACCGCGAATATTTCATGTATCTGTGTGTGTGTGGGGTGTGTGTGTGTGTGTGTGTGTGTGTGTGTGTGTGTGTGTGTGTGTGTGCAAACATCACGTGATTAAAAGTGGCGGCGGAATTTGAAATTGGATTAGTAACTTCGCCGTATTTTTTTTACTGTAGAAAACAGTCAAATAGTAACAGACCGTATGACCTCCTAGAACGGAAAAAATATGTATTTGCGCACGCCAATGCACATTTTTTCCATTCTATATGCTTGTAGGATCTGTCATTATTAGACTATATTCTGTAGTCAAAAATACGGCGAAGTTACTAATTCAATAGAAATATATATATATATGAAATATATATGAAATATATATATATATGAAATATATATGAAATATATATGAAATATATATGAAAATATATGAAATATATAAATGAAAATTACTTCTCTTATAACCCCATCCTACATTGATATAAAAGTAAACGAATTCAACAAACCTAAACCAACTATGACCTATTAAATGAAATACAATTACTCAGCCATTAATAGCATGTTTAACACAATTAATTAATCATCTTAAACTAACGACTTAATAATATATCATACCGATATTAAACTAAATAGTGCAGAGGAGTGTAAAAACAAATTGGTGCAGTCAAAATATTATACACTCTCTAACCAATCACTTTACACATATATTAAATATAACTTTAAAAAGAATGAAACGATTCTCCTCTTGGCCTCAGTTAAAACCTTAGCTATACTAAAACTAATCATATCAAGAGAGGAAGTCTTCGTACCAGAGACATTTGGACGCGGATCTTAGTCCACACAGTGTCATGGGCATGATATTAAAGTGTGTGTGTGTGTGTGTGTGTGTGTGTGTGTGTGTGTGTGTGTGTATGTGTGTGTGTGTGTGTGTGTGTGTGTGTGTGTGTGTGTGTGTGTGTGTGTGTGTCCTCACAACCCCATCCGATAACAGAATAGTAAATGAATACCACAAGCCCAAACCAAACAAGACCTACCACACAAATACAATTATTCAGCCACAAAGTACAACCTTTAACACAATAAGTTAACGTCAACCACAATCAAATCAATTACTATATATTTTATGTCTAATCAACAAAACCCGAAACTCATAACCAAGAAATAAATTCAAACTAACTTTAAACATCTCATAGAAAGACAATAACGTAATAAAAACTAATCCCTATACTGGTACTAAAAGGAGAAACTTCATCAAGCCACAATCGTCCTCAATATCTGGTTTCTGTCAAAGGTTATGGCTACTAGATAAATTAGCATCATATACTCTGTGGAATATTTAATCTTAAAAGTACCAATCAGACAACCATCATACTCAATGACTGTCGGCCAAACATCTCAAAACCCAGACCACCAAGAAAAAATGTTAAACTAAAATTAACGGAAACCTGAAATAATCACTCCAGAAACCCAGTAAAGAAAACATAGTTTAGAATAAATCATTAAATTCAGAACCAGTGGTAAAACGAATTTGACCAAACCAACGCTAGAATCCAAATATTTACTTAATATTCGTTATAATTCACCATCCAAACCATAAACTTAAAAATAGACGAAGTAATTTCGAATTGGAAACTAAAATGTAAAAGTGAACTAAATAAATGCAATATTTATCTGTATCCGTCGAACATTTGAACACCACAATCCAAAAGACAGAACTGCGCCGCCTCATGACTGTCACCGAAATCAGGAGCAGAGAACTCACAACTTCCGCCACTTTACTTGTTTCGAAAAACTATTTCCTTTACATCGATAACGCATTCGAACATAAATTAAGCTGCAAATGAGCATAAGACGTATAAAATAGATGAAGAATGAAAGATAATTAACTCTCACGGCTTACCCAACATAGATTAATTATCGAAAACTAACCCTTCAAACATTATATAATGCTAGCAGAAAAACCACCCTCGGGTGGTTTTCTGCTAGCATGTGTAGTGTGTATATTGATATTATACGCAAGTATATATGCATGTAGATATGATACATCAAATAAAATCATAATTGACAATATCCACAGAAATTGAACGAAGACTGCGTTACACTGTCTTATGTAATCAGTAACGTAATCCATGATATATTAAAAAAAGACGATATTATATATAAACTGCATTAGGAAAAAAATTAGTGACGGAAATATATGAATGTTTATTTAAGCGATCGCTAACCGGAAGTGTTGACTTTTGAAAATTTTGTAGATAAATTATGTAATATTCGTTCATTATTTTGGATTGACAGTATCGGTAGAGGGTCGGACGCCGTGCTTTCCAGCATAGTTATGTCCCTTTACGATCTGAGTTCAAATCCCGTCGAGGTTGACTTTGCCTTTCATCCTTACGGAGTCGATAAAATAAAGTACCAGTAATGCACTGGGTAATTGCTGGCCTTGTGCCTAAAGTAGAAACAATTATTTATTCGAAGTAATCCAACTTATTTTGCAAACTGGATAAAAAAAAATATTCTGGACGCAGTCCCGCACTCCTTTCTTTATTATAGTTAAGATATATACTAACCCACAAAGCAGAGTAGAAAATTTTTTTAAAAAATATTGCAGGCAACGTCAACCACAATCAAATCAATTACTAAATATTTTATGTCTAATCAACAAAACGTGAAACTCATAACCAAGAAATAAATCCAAACATCTCATGAAAAGACAATAACGTAATAAAAACAAACCTACACGAGAAAACCCATCGCTAGAACAGCCGTTAAAACAACTAAATACTGTCAAAGACAGCGATGGGCAAAAGTGTCTCCGAGGAAAGAGACCTGCGGCCAGTGATCAACAGAGAGACAATCCACAAGGTTGGTGACAGGCAGATGAAATATAGAAAAGATTGAAAGAAGAGGAGGACAAGCAGAAGTGTGTTGGCGCATAGAGGTGACTGGAATAATGAAATAAAGAAAGATGATGTACAAGACACGTTTACACACACTGGTACTAAGAAGAGAAACTTCATTAGGCCACGATCGTCCTCAATATCTGATGTGAAGAGAGAGGCTGCGAAACATATATATGCACCAAGTCAGAACACAAAAGGAACCAAACTCCCACTATCACTGCCTCCGTGTCTCCCGCGCTCTCCATCTCTCACTATTATGAGCAATTGGGGTCCCATGCACTGGCCGCTCCGCGGCTCCGGCGGACAAAAAGAGATTAAAATAAAAGAAGTTGGAGAGATTGGGCTGATCATTTTAAAGGGAGATGTCTAAGACGTTACCAGGATGTTGGGGATAGTAGATGGGAAACATATAGTAACGTGTAAGGAGATGACGAATAGAATGATGATTTGTTCGTGGGTAAGGGTAATGGTGATGCTGAAATTGTGAAACACTACTGAAACACTACTGTATAAATACTAATCTATACATACACACTCCTATATACACACTCACACAACATAGATTACCAATATATATATAGTGGTACACACCCAATAATACGGATATCGTAATATTTCAGATGTGCATCAGTTGGCATTTGACGTTTATATAGACACACATACACACACAGCGTGTGTGTATGTGTGTGAGCATGACTATCCCAAAACATCACACAAACATCAACACAAAAGAACACACAACAACAGCAAACAAAAAACACAACACAAAAACAAAAATATGCATACATAAACACAAGAAACAAAAAAAACTGTTGAACATTATTTATAATAACAATTTGGTAAAACCCCGGAAGGATGAGAGGTTAAGTTTGCCTTTCATCCTTCCGGGGTCGATAGAATAAAGTACCAGTAATGTATTGGGTATTTGCTGGCCTTGTGCCAAAAGTAGAAACAATTATTTATAATAACAATTTGGTAAAAACTGAAGGGCCTAACTTCACCCAGGCAGAGGATTTCCCCCACCTCAAAATGATAAAAGTCCCAGGAACATATACAATTTTAAAGAGGACATCCCCCCTGCGTCGGACCCATTAACCGCGTCCCCCTAAAAAATTTTCCCACCCCCTCCCCAAACACCCACACAACTCCAAATACCCCCAACCCCACCACACACTGATGCCCCCCACTCTACCACAAAACTCCACCCCACCCAAACACCCAATCCCCAGACCCATGGAAATTGTGAGACCTGGTCCCCGGGACGCAGAGAGGTAGGTGCCTCCTTTTTCTCTTTACCACCAACATGTTTGTATTGAAAGTGGCTTGTCTAAATGCGCGTGGCTCATATTGGAAGCAAGCAAAACTTCTAAATGACCTCAGGTCACGCTGTATAAATGTGATGGTCATTTGCGAGGCCCGGATCAGCAGCGTGCGCCAGCTAGCCCCCACCTTTGACGACTTTGAGATGCACGCATCTCTCTGTCAACCCGGAGGTGGGGGTGGGGTTGTCGTTCTGCTGCAAAAACATCTGGGTCTCGCCGCACAGACGGTACACCTGGACCCGGAGGGTCGACTGGTGGTTTTAGACGTTGGCAGTGGTGAAGGCGGAGCCTTTAGGCTGGTCGCTGCCTACGCCCCTTTTGGGTCAGCGCGGCCGGAGTTCTTCCAGCGTCTGAAAACTTTTCTGGGGACGTCCCGCTCCTTGCTTTTAGTGGGGGACTGGAATGGTATCCTAGATGCACGTTGGGACTATGTAGGGGCATGTCCCGGTAGAGGGGGGTGTAACAGCCTCAAGGAGTTAATCGGCCGATTTGACCTGGCCGATAGATATCGACTAGATTTTCCGACTGCGCCAACCTGGACTTGGGCAAACCGCAGCGGATCATCTAGGTCGTACCTAGATAGGGTCCTAGTTAGTAATAAGGATAGGGACCTTTTAAGCTGTCCAAAGATGCTCATGGTTGGCTATTCGGATCACAAATTAGTGACCTGCATACTCAACCTTGATAGAACCCATAGACAGGGACCCGGTTACTGGAAACTGAACTTGTCCTTACCGGCAAGTAAAGTGTACAGGGACCGGATTAGTACTTTAGTTAGGGAGCGGTTGACGGGAGCGATCGTCAACAGCAGGTGGTGGGGCTCTCTCAAAAGAGAGATTAGAGTAGTTTCAAAAGGATTTAGTAAGGAGTTAGCCTCAAATAGAAATAGGAAGAAAAGGGAGTTGGTAGATAGTGTAGAAGAGGCAATTAGAAGCGGCGACGTGGTCAGAGTGCTAGCGTCGAGAACGGCCTTGGGCCAGTTCTTTGACGCGAAGCACGAAGGCTGCGTTGTCCGAAGCAAAATACGTGCTCTAGGAAACGAGGGGACCAAAGCTGTTAGCTGGGCCCGCGTGACAGAAGCCAAAAGAGGGAGTAGATCCACTATCCGGTCTTTGCGAGACCAGGATGGACGGGTGATCCTTGAACCTAAGCAGGTGTGTGAGGCCTTTCAAAGGCACTTTACCCAATTGTTCGGGAGGGCGGGGGGCCAGATGGGGAAGTGGACTTCGGTCCATACCGCGACGGCCTGCCGCGTCTTTCGGACGAGGAGGCGAAGTCCTGCGAGGGGCCGATTTCAGCTGCTGAGATAAGGGACGTGCTGAGCCGATGCGGCAAACGCAAATCCCCGGGTCTCGATGGTCTTCCATACGAACTATATCTAGCTATACCGGACTTGTTCTCCGATCTCCTCGAGGCGGTCTACTGCAACTGGCAACAGAACGGGATAATTCCCTGTTCTGTGACCAAGGTCGTAGTCTCGCTAGTGAGGAAGGACGAGAACAATGGGGACGAAATAAGTAATTTCAGGCCCATAACTCTGCTAAATGCAGAGTTAAAGATTTTGGCCAAGGTGTTAGCAAAGAGGTTGGCGCTTGTCATGGGCAACCTGGTGGGAAATGCGCAGACATGTACTATACCGTCCAGGTCCATCCACGACAACCTCCACCTTATGCGATACATCATAGATAGGGTTGGGAACGAACCCGGCTTTGGTGGGGCCCTGAGCAACTTGGATCAATCTAAGGCGTTCGATAGGGTCGACCTGGTTACCTGGATGCGGTGCTAGCGGCGGCTGGTTTCGGACCCGTTTTCAGGGGCTGGATCACTGCCATGCACAGAAGCCGCATCTGCTCTAGAGTCAAGGTGAACGGCTACCTCTCGGAGCTGTTCGAAATCACGCGGTCCATCCGACAAGGGTGCCCTCTCTCCTCCCTTCTGTATGTATTGGCCCTCGAGCCACAGCTGCGGAAGCTGGAGTTGTTGCAGGGCATCCCTTTGGAACCGTGATTGCGGAAAGCGGTGTCGGCCTACGCCGATGACGTAACAGTAATGGTGTCGACCGCCTCGGAAATCGGAACGATCGGTACTTTACTGGAGGAGTACAAAATGTTTACTGGGACTAAGCTGAAACGGGACAAGTCGATCTGGTTGCAACTCGGCACGTGGGGGGGGAAATCGATGCCCTCCGATTGCGTCGTCGGACGCTGGACGGAGGGCTCGGTGAAGTTGCTCGGGATCTGGTTCGGACCAGACCTCCAGGTGGAGAAGAACTGGGGTGAGAGGTAACGAACAGGGTGTTTGCACTAACCCAGAAGTGGGCCGAGTGCAAACTATACCTGAAAGGTCGGGCGGAGATGGCGAACACTTATATAGCGTCCGTCATCTACTATCTACTGACCGTCGTGAGACGAACCTTTGTGAGACGAACCTTTCCGAGACTCGTCTCACTCACCGAGCTGCAATCCTGGGTCAAGCAAAGACCGAGAAAACTGGGCGCCTGGCACACCGAGTGTGCCCAGGCTCTCACGGCTCTCTGGCAGGCAGACCCGGCTATAAGTGGAGACTCCACCTAGACATTCTATAGAGGGCTGGTACGCAGCAGGTGCGACAATGCCCTCGGAGAAGCCCTAGGCATGGAGGTAGACGAACTGGCCAGCCTGTTCGGGATGACATTTATCCCGGGACCCATGGACAACTTCTTGCGGTCCCTGGCCTGAAAGTGCTACCGAGGGGCTCTGCTCGTTCGAGAAAAGCTCTACAGACACGGGCGCCCAGGTAGGGACCCCTCGAAAAAGATCTGTCCCAGATGCGTGCGCGACGAGGAAACCGTCGCGCATGCATTGGTACACTTCCCGGGCGTCGCCGATCTGTGGGGCTATATCGAACGACTGCTGTCACGGGTGGGACCTATCCGATTGACCACCCAGTCCATTATAACGATCAAGCCGCCTCCCCCCTTCAAAAATGAAGGAGAGGCGGTGTTTCTGTGCGTAATAGCCATGGTGAAAGAGGTTGTATGGTGGACGCGTTTGAAAGGACTGAGGTCAGACACCTTTCTCTCTGGCCAACAACTGGTCCTTTACTTCCGATATCATTTCGGAAGAAGGATCAGGGTGGAGACAGAGGTGCTCCATCCCAGCCAGTTTTATGAAAGGTGGGTGAAAGTGGCGAGAATGGCCCGTGTGAATGGGCCTTCTCTTTATATCACCCTGTAGGTGAAAAAGATGGAAGAACAAGGGAACACCCTCTCTCTGTGCTCCCGAGGAGAAGGGTTGCACACTTTTTCGGGGGTGGGGGGGTGACCCCCCCAAAACGCCTCCTCCCTATTGAGGACTTTATTGTTAATTTTCTATTTGTTATTTGTTTTTTTTTAATCGTTCTTTTGTGTAAACTCCCCCCTTTGTATTTGTCCCCTTCTTTTGCGCCCTCGTGGCAATAAATAGAAACATATCTTAATTTAGAGTACAATTTGAACAGCTATTGGGTCGTTGACCAAGTGGTAAATAAAAGAGTCCTTCTGTTGATTGATCTTTTACCAGGCTGGATTAAAAGCAAGATTCATTCCTACTAAGATAAACTTAGGTTATAGTAGTTTTCTCCTTTAGTTGGTTCTTATCATCTGAACACCTCCAAAGGGAACTACGGTCATGAAATTGGAAGGGTGTTCTAAACTGATCGTGGTGTATTCCCCAGTTATCGTGCTTACAATGCGTGACTTCATCTGTATGTATATACTCCATGCAGTGGAGGCACGTGGCCTAGTGGTAAGGGTGTTGGACTTACGATAATAATGTCTGGGATTCGGTTATAGGTGGCGTGTTGTGCTCTTGAACAAAACACTTCATTTCACGTTGGTCCAGTATACTCAGCTGAAAATGAGTACCAGCAATAGCTGGAGGTTTAACCCTGCGATGGACTGGCGTTCTATCCAGTGTGTGTGTGTGGGGGGGGGGGGGGGGGGTCTTGTACTCTCAGTCGCTTCACGCCATGAAGCCTTCTGGCTTAAGACAGACTTTAGACTTCATGCAAGGCACTCCTTTCAGGCATTTTCGACTTTACTTTTTACACATACATGGAAACATACACACATTCAGGAAATGCATCGCATCCGCACGCACATAACAGAACTAATAATAGAACCAGGTCTCTCTGCACCAACTACGACATCCCCTCGCCCCCTCCCACCACCTCCCACCACACATGTATGTGATCATGTGCATAACCGCACCAGCACGGGCGGACGCGCACACGAACACACGAGCCGGCGCGACTCGCATGCACGCCAGCATGAGTTTTAGGCCGAGATGTGGGCTTTTTGGTGTATAACGTATGACTGCATGTGTAGTTGCATGTACACACGCACGAGTGTACATAAACGCACACACACACACACGCACACACTAATACACACATAGAAGTACACACAAGGTCGCGCGCGCGCGCGTAGGTAGGAGTAGTGAGGTGAGTTAGTGATGTTAATGATGTTAGTTGAGAAATGTACGGGTGTTCTGGCCGTATTAGTGAGGGTGGGTTAGTAATGTAGGCTGATTGTGTGTACAGGGTCAAACGTGTGCGAGCGCCAACTCGCCACTGCGTGTTAGTGTATTCATGTGCAGCTGTATGTGGGTGGGCATGTAGGTGGAAGTGTTTGTGTGTTATAGAGGGTGGTATGCACGTGGATGTACAAGCATACGCGTGTAGTATGCACAGATGTGTGCAGTGGAGGTGAGTGTAGTGCCGCTTGGTGTTAATTGTAGTGAGTGGAAAGGGTGCGAAGTAGTTGGGCCGCGATGGTGGAGGACTAGTAGGCGCTAGATGTGCTCATGTGTAGATACGAAGGTGTGTTATGTTATCCAAGTGCTGGTACATGTGAGTGGGTGTGATGGTGGAGGAGTTCGTGTGTAGTTGGAGACGGGGGTCCTGAATGGAAGGGTGATAGGTGTGGCGAAGGCGTTAGCTAGGAGAAAAGTGGCGGTGTGTTTAATTCAGGTAATTTAAAGGATTGGAGAGACAAATAAGGTGTTGTTCCCTCCTGAGGTGTGATTCCTATGGTCCAGTACACGAGACGCGGCCGAAAATTGTGAGGTGGTCGGTGGAATGCCGGGTGGAGCAGAAAAGTCGGGTGGTGAGAAATGGGCCGTTACTCGGATGTCCCGGCGGTACTCGGCAAATCTGTCCGCCAAACGGTGGTCGGTTTGGCCAATG
>OZ024741.1:187955476-187960476 GCA_964016885.1 Eledone cirrhosa
GGTGTTGGTCTGGTGTTTTGATATAGCATCTGGTGTGGTGTGGTGTGGTATGGTGTAGTGTGGTGTTGGTCTGGTGTTTTGATATAGTATCTGGTGTGGTGTGGTGTGGTGTAGTGTGGTGTTGGTTTTTTTATATAGTATCTGGTGTGTGGTTTGGTGTCGTGTCGTGTCGTGTCGTGTGGTGTAGTGTGGTGTTGGTCTGGTGTTTTGATATAGCATGGTGTGGTGTGGTGTGGTATGGTGTAGTGTGGTGTTGGTCTGGTGTTTTGATATAGTATCTGGAGTGTGGTGTGGTGTAGTGTAGTGTGGTGTTGGTCTGGTGTTTTGATATACCATGGTGTGGTGTGGTGTAGTGTAGTGTGGTGTTGGTCTGGTGTTTTGATATAGTATCTGGAGTGTGGTGTGGTGTGGTGTAGTGTAGTGTGGTGTTGGTCTGGTGTTTTGATATAGTATCTGGAGTGTGGTGTGGTGTGGTGTAGTGTAGTGTGGTGTTGGTCTGGTGTTTTGATATAGCATGGTGTGGTGTGGTATGGTGTAGTGTGGTGTTGGTCTGGTGTTTTGATATAGTATCTGGAGTGTGGTGTGGTGTGGTGTAGTGTAGAGTGGTGTTGGTCTGGTGTTTTGATATAGCATGGTGTGGTGTGGTGTGGTGTGGTGTAGTGTGGTATTGGTCTGGTGTTTTGATATAGTATCTGGAGTGTGATGTGGTGTGGTGTAGTGTAGTGTGGTGTTGGTTTTTTGATATAGTATCTGGTGTGTTGTGCGGTGTCGTGTCGTGTCGTGTCGTGTCGTGTGGTATTGGTGTGCTGTTGGTGTGCTGTTGGTGTGCTGTTTTGTTATAGTACCTGGAGTGTGGCATAGTCTGGTGTAGTGTGGTGTAGTGTGGTGTGGTGTTGTGTGGTGTTGTGTGGTGTGGTGTAGGGTGGTGTTGGTGTGCTGTTTTGTTATAGTACCTGGAGTGTGGCATAGTCTGGTGTAGTGTGGTGTAGTGTGGTGTGGTGTGGTGTGGTGTTGTGTGGTGTGGTGTAGGGTGGTGTTGGTGTGCTGTTTTATTATAGTACCTGGAGTGTGGCATAGTCTGGTGTAGTGTGGTGTAGTGTGGTGTGGTGTAGTGTGGTGTAGGGTGGTGTTGTGTGGTGTGGTGTGGTGTAGGGTGGTGTTGTGTGGTGTAATGTGGTGTAGTGTGGTGTGGTGTAGTGTGGTGTAGGGTGGTGTTGTGTGGTGTAGTGTGGTGTAGTGTGGTGTGGTGTAGTGTGGTGTAGGGTGGTGTTGTGTGGTGTGGTGTGGTGTAGGGTGGTGTTGGTGTGCTGTTTTGTTATAGTACCTGGAGTGTGGCATAGTCTGCTGTAGTGTGGTGTAGTGTGGTGTGTGTGGTGTGGTGTGGTGTGGTGTGGTGTGGTGTGGTGTGTGTGGCGTGGTGTGGCGTGGTGTGGTGTTGGTGTAGTGTGGTGTGGTGTGTGTGGTGTGGTGTGGTGTGGTGTGGTGTGGTGTGTGGTGTGGTGTGTGTGGTGAGCTGTGTGTGGTGTGGTGTGGTGTGGTGTGTGTGGCGTGGTGTAGTGTGGTGTGTGGTGTGTGTGGTGAGCTGTGTGTGGTGTGGTGTGGTGTGGTGTGTGTGGCGTGGTGTAGTGTTCGGGTGCAGTTAATAGTAAATTGTTAAATAGTATTGCAAGTTGTTGTTTTAGTGTGATATGTGGTGTGTAGTATGTCAGGTCACTCTTGAGTGCTACCGGTAACATGTAAACCAGTACAACCTGTCGCATGGTCGGGTTGTTGGCGACTAAACCGGTAACCACACCAAGTTTACTTGGTGAGGAGGGTGATTTTGGACACCCGGCAGGACAAAAAACAAAACCTGACAAAGGGCGGAAAAAATCATGAGTCAACAGCCATCCAAAAATGTGTAAATATGTATATACACATGTAGATATGTATGTGTATGTATATGCGTGTGTATATGCCTGGGGTGTCAGGGAGGGGCATGTACCTCTGTAGGGAGGGCTAGCCATGCCCTTTTCAGGACAGCTCGTCCTGCATTGGGTCCCACCTGACACTCAGCTCTCACCTGTGGCCCCAAGAGCTGTAGCATGCGACAGCGGCCACACCCCTGTAAACCGCCTTGGCTGGCGGGCGAACCAGGTTGAGGGTAGCCGGACGTGTCTGAAATCCCCCGGTGAGTTAGATATGGGGTGCCTGCCCCTGCATGCGAAGACTGGACCCGATGGAGTGAGTGGAGGACAACATCGTCCCAACGGTCACAAAGGCGGCGACAGCAAGCAGTGTGGAGCGCTTGGGCACGGCAAGGCACTACGGATGTCGTGGCCATCCACTGCAGCCAAGGAAGTCCCTGGTCGTGACGGTCCTCCGTACCACCGGATTCTGGCTTCTGCGGCCGAGTGAGTGGGACCGTCACTGTGCACTGGCCCTCCCACTATAAACCTTTCCCACACAGGTTTCTTCTTTAGCGTGCAATCCCAAAGCCCTGCGGCGATGGGCGAGAGGTGGAGGTAACAGGTGGAGGTAACCTCTGGGATTTACCAGTCTGACTCCGGTCTCTTCCCCTGCCCCCACTGTCCCCGGACCTGCAAGTCGAGGATCGGCCTCCACAGCCACCTTCGTGCCCACGGTACAACAATAAAGAAGATGTTATCATCGTTTACGATGGACAACCAAGAAGAAGAGTATGGTACTGTATATAGTTTATGGTGCGGTGTAGTATAGTGTGTAGTGTTTAGACGTTGGTACTGTATGCCAGGCATGTCAAACATGGAGCCCCTTACAAACACACCTGTGGCCCGCACAAAGGTTTTTAGAGCGCGAGCGTAATATAAAATAAAAAATATTAGTTGTAATGTGCGTAATTAGTTGTCATGTGTGGCCCTCAGACAACACATATGTGACTTATGTGGGCCCTCTGGAGACCCTCAGTTTGACATGCCTTCTGGATGGAATTGTGGTGTGGGAGGTGATGTGTTATGTGTAGTGTTGATGTGAGGTGTAGTAAGTGGTATGGTGCATCTTTTTAGAATGGTATTGGCGTGGTGTATCGTATTGATGAAGTATGTACTGTTTGTTTGGTATGTAATGTGTTAAGTAGAAATTGTATCTAGACGTATAGAGACGTCATATCTTCATAATACATACAGGAATCGCAAACACAAGGTTCTAAAAACCTTCGTTAAGTACAAACCACTCCCTCCCTACGGATAACTGACGCTGCACAGCAGGTCCGAACGCGGAAGAGCCGAACTCCCACTGTCAACGCCTCCATCTCTCTCGCCCTCCCCATCTCTCTGTATTATAAGCAAATGGGACCCCACGTGCTTTGCCGGCCCACGGCCCCGGCGGACAGAATGGAGAAGGCGTTTCCCCGGAGGATGGCAAGGGAGATGCGCTGGAAGAGCAATTCCATCTTGCGAGGCTCACACCTGCGGCTGGCCAACTCAGCGCCTATGGTGGTAAGTAGGGAGGTAGCCCTAGGACGAAGGACACCAGAAGTCTCCACTGCTAGGGTCTCGACTGCAAACCTATTGGAGAGTGACCGATACTTGGAGAGTTTTCCCTCCTCAGCCCGAAGTGCAGCAGAACCTGGGTTAGTCGCAGCCTGCACCAGGTTGCGGCTGGAGAAAGTGCCGCTGCAAATGGCACCCCAGACGAGGGGATGTTACTGTATGAAATTGGTGGTGTGGTGCGTGCGTAATTTTGGTATGGTGTAGTATGTAATGGTTGTTTGTTGTGTAGTATTGTACTGTATATAGTTGGTGGTGTAGTGTGTAATGTTGGTTTATATTATAGTGTTCTATAGTATATGGTGTGGTTTGTGATGATTAATATGTTGTTATGTGTAGCAGGTGTTGTGGTGTATAGTGTAGTGAGTAGTATATTGTAATGTGTGGTGGTGTGTAGTATGTTGCAGTGTTATGTAGTATGATCTGTGTGTAGTAGAATGTTACGGGGTGCAGTGTGGAATGGAGTGTAGTATATTGTAGTGTGATATGTTGTTTAATGTGGTGTGTAATATGATGTGGTACGGTCAAGTGTCTAGTAAGCTGTAACGTGATGTGTGATGTAGTGTGCAGCATGTTATAATGTGACTTGATGTGGCGGGATCTTGTGTGCTATAGTGTAACAAGCGATGTAGCGAGGTGTGTAGTATGATGTGATGTGCTGGAGCGTGTAGTATATTGCTGTTGCGTTTTGAGGTGTGATATATAGTTTGGTGTCTTGTGTGTGATGTTAAAATTCTAAAATTTTAATTCAATTTGACTGAAATCTCATTAGTTTATAAAAGATAATTGTTTCTACTTTTTGGCACAAGGCCAGCAATTACCCAGCGCATTACTGGTACTTTATTTTATCGACCCCGTAAGGATGAAAGGCAAAGTTAACCTCGGCGGGATTTGAACTCAGAATGGCAAGGGCCGTAACTCTATGCGTCAAAGCATGGTGTCCGACCCTCTACCGATACTGCCAATCCACCGATTAGTTTATAAAAGATAATATTCGTTAGCGTTTCAGAAAAATATCTTGTGGTGTTTTTTCCGACTCTTTCTGTTCTATGTTCAAATCCTGGTGAGGTAATTTTTGTCTTCCATCTTTCCATGATCAATAAAGTAAAATACCAGTAAAGTACCAATAAAGTACCAGTGAAGTGTGAAAGACGAAACGGATCTAAGTGGAGTTTGTGGTATTTACCTGTTATGGGAGAAAAACATTTTGAAGACTCAGTGCCGGATTTACCATTGTGCTTAGGTGTGCTTAGGTGGCCAGGATGAGGGCATTTTCCTAATGACTGCCTGTGTAGGCCTACCGGATCTGCCTCCTTCAGGGGCTAAGTAACGTGCCTCATAACTTAACTAGCACAGGGCCGCATTTGTCCTACATCCGACACTGTGAACACTAGATTCTCCTCTTGGGTTGATTATTATATATATGGTGAATTCTGATGATGATAAATTTGCCTTTCATCCTCCATGGGTCGATAAAATAAAGTACCAGTTAAA
>OZ024741.1:187977976-187990476 GCA_964016885.1 Eledone cirrhosa
GCATTTCTTCCGGCGAACGTTACGTCACTTATTCAGCCAATGGACCAGGGAGTTCTGGAGACACTAAAGCGGATTTACAGAAAACAATTGCTGCGGGATTTAATCGGAAAAGGGGACACGGGAATGATTCCATTTTTACGTGCGATAAACATGAGGGAGGTGGTTGACCGTTCAGCTGTTGCGTGGAAATGGTAGCGGAACGACGAACTTCGGCGCGAAAATAATCTTCTATTTATTCATTTTTAAAAAAGTACTAACTTTTTATGGTTTGACTCAATTCAGTTTTATCAAGTTTTTAGTTATTCTTATGTTTGTTTAATTAATTTTCTTATAAATTCTAGCTGTTCTTTTGTTATTCTAATAAACTTTCTTTACTTAGCATTTGTCTTTTATTTTGACTAAAAGAAGCCAAAACATTAGAAACCACGAGCATTATGTAACAATGGGATTTTAGAATTCACTTATCCGGATATTTCACTTAACCGGATCTTTTTCTAACTGTTTGGTTTTGACCGCCCGGATAAGCGAAGATTCACTATATATATAAAAAGGAACGATCGACTTTCGTCAAATCGGACCGAGGGAACAATGTTCCCGTTGGTCTTTCCAATTGTTAATACTATCTATCGGTCGCAACTCCAGGTAGAAGGAGCAACGTGAAATAAAATGTCTTGCTCAAGGACATAACGCATCGCCTGGTCTAGGAATCGAACTCACAACGTTACGATTGCGAATCCAATTCTCTAACCACTCAGCCACACGCCTGTATATATCCAAGGTGTAGAGCACTCAGTCCATGACGAGTTTTAATATATTATTGACTTCAATACTATTAAGACATAACACAGAGAAATGCAAGGACATGCGTTTCGTCAATTGAATAATATGAGTTCGCTCAACGAAACACGTGTCTTTGCGTTTCTCCATATTATGTCTTCGTTGTACTATTGAATTTATTAATATATATGTGGTGTGGCTATGTGTGTGCGTGTGCGTGTTTGTGTGGCTGTGTGTGTGTCAGGTATGTACAAGTGAGAATATTTGATATTACGTATGCATTCCCTCCGCAGAAGTATACATATTTACGTATATTTATTTTTTATATATAACTATTGATGTACAGGTAGAGTAAGAAAATGTCCAGAAAGTAGAGAGAGAGAGGGCGAAAGAGAGAGAGGGAGAGAGAGAGATACAATCAAGAATTATGCTTCCAAACCACTAAATATTATTTGGCAGAATTGGCAGAATTGGCAGTATCGGTAGAGAGACGGACGCCATGCTTTCCAGCATAGAGTTACGTCCCTTTACGGACTGAGTTCAAATCCCGCCGAAATCAACTTTTCTTTCATCCTTACGTGGTCGATAAAATAAAGTACCAGTAATGTACGAGGTAATTGCTGGCCTTGTGCTAAAAGTAGAGATAATTATTTGGCAGAATCGTTAGAGTGTCGGTAGAAATGCCTTCCAGTATTTTCTCAGTTCAAATTCCGCCGAGACCAATATTGGACTTCATCCTTCCGTGATCGATAAAATATATCAATCAAGTAGTGGCGCCGATTTAATCGATTTTTGTCTCCACTTCGAATTGCTTGCCTTTTGCCTAAATTAAAATCATTTATTATTAAGGGCGGTGGATTGGCAGTATCGGTAGAGGGTCGGACGCCATGCTTTCCAGCATAGTTACGTCCCTTTACGATCTGAGTTCAAATCCCGCCGAGGTTGACTTTGCCTTTCATCCTTACGGGGTCGATAAAATAAAGTACCAGTAATGCACTGGGTAATTGCTGGCCTTGTGCCTAAAGTAGAAACAATTATTACTATTATTTGTGTTGTTGTTGTTAGTGATGTTAGTGGTTCTCCTTCGCTGGATCACTTCTTGTTGTTGTAGTTGTGGTTGCTGAAGTAGTTGCTGTTGTTGTTGTCACCGTCGTAGTAGTAGTAGCAGTAGTAGCAGTAGTAGTAGCAGTAGTAGTAGCAGTAGTAGTAGCAGTAGTAGCAGTAGTAGTAGTAGTAGTAGTGGTGGTGGTGGTGGTGGTGGTGGTGGTGGTAGTAGTAGTAGTAGTAGTAGTAGTTGTGGTTGCTGAAGCAGTTGTCGTCGTCGTAGTAGTAGTAGTAGTAGTAGTAGTAGTAGTAGCAGTAGTAGTAGTAGTAAAAGCAGCAGTAGTAGCAGTAGTAGTAGTAGTAGTAGTAGTAGTAGTAGTAGTAGTAGTAAAAGCAGCAGTAGTAGCAGTAGTAGTAGTAGTAGTAGCAGTAGTAACAGTAGTAGCAGTAGTAGTAGCAGCAGTAGTAGCAGTAGTAGTAGTAGTAGTAGTAGTAGTAGTTGTTGTTGTTCTCTACTTGCTCACTAAAAGACAGTGTAATATATTGTGGTTAAGTGAGAAAAATTAATTTGTTTCTAATTCTAGAAGAAAGATTTAGAATGAGTCATAGCACGTACTTCTCAAATCTCTGCCTACAGCAACAGCAGAAAGAACATGTGTAGGTGTAGGATAGGCAGGTGTAGAGGAGGTGGGTGGTTAGGTGGGTGTAAAGGTAGTCAGATAGGTAGTGGGTGGGTGGAGAGGTAGGTGGTTAGATGGTTAGGTAGGTGGAGAGGTAGGTGGAGAGGTAGGTGTAGAGGTAGGTAGTTAGATAGGTAGGTAGGTGGGTGAAGAGGTAGGGAAGGTGGGTGTAGAGGTAGGTAGGTGGAGAGGTAGGTAGATGGAGAGGTGGGTAGGTGGGTGGGTGGTTAGGTAGGTGAAAAGGTAGGTAGTTAGATAGGTAGGAAGGTGGGTGGGTGTAGAGGTAGATAGGTGGGTGGTTAGGTAGGTGAAAAGGTAGGTAGTTAGATAGGTAGGAAGGTGGGTGGGTGGTTAGGTAGGTGGAGATGTGGGTAGTTAGATAGGTGGAGATGTGGGTAGTTAGGTTGGTGGATGGTGGGTAGTTATATAGGTAGGAAGGTGGGTGAAGGGTTAGGTAGGTGGAGAGGTGGGTGGTTAGATTGGTGGAGAGGTGGGTAGTTAGGTTGGTAGAGTGGTGGGTAGTTATATAGGTAGGAAGGTGGGTGGGTGGTTAGGTAGATGGAGAGGTGGGTAGTTAGATAGGTGGAGAGGTGGGTAGTTATATTGGTGGAGAGGTGGGTAGTTAGGTTGGTGGAGTGGTGGGTAGTTAGATAGGTGGAGAGGTGGGTAGTTATATTGGTGGAGTGGTGGGTAGCTAGATTGGTGGAGTGGTGGGTAGTTAGATAGGTGAGTGGGTGGGTAGTTAGATAAGTGAATGGGTGCGTAGTTAGATAGGTTTAGAGGTGGGTGGGTGTAGGAGATGTAGGTAGTTAGATAGATAGATAACTTTTTTTTTTAATTGCCACCAGGGCATCAAAGAGTGGGACAAGTACAAAGGGGGGAGTTTACATAACAAGGTGTCCTCAATAAGGAGGAGGCAATAACAAAATATAAAATATAAAATATAAAATATAAAATATAATAAAAATAAATTGAAAAACAAAATCCTCAATAGGGAGGAGGCGCCTTGGGGGGTCGCACACACCCCCGAAAAAAAGTGTGCAACCCTTCTCCTCAGGAGCACAGAGAGAGGGTGCTCCCATGAACTTTCATCTTTCTCACCTACAGTCTGATGTAGAGTGAAGGCCCATTCACACAGGCCATTCTCGCCAGTTTCACCCATCTTTCATTAAAACGGCTGGGGTGCAGCACCTCTCTCTCCATCCTGATCCTTCTTCCGAAATGATATCGGAAGAAACGGACCAGAGTCCTTTCAGACGCGTCCACCATACAAACTCTTTCGCCATGGCTACTACGCACAGAAACACCGCCTCTTCTTCGTTTTTGAAAAGGGGAGGCGGCTTGATCGTTACAATAGACTCGGTGGTCAACCGGATCGGTCCCACCCTTGACAGCAGTTGTTCGACATAGCCCCACAGATCGGCAATGCCCGAGCAGTGTACCAATGTGTGTGCAACGGTTTCCTCGTCGCACACGCATCTGGGACAGAGCTTTTTTGAAGGGTCCCTACGCGGGCGCCCGTGTCTGTAGAGCCTTTCTCAAACGAGCAGAGCCCCTCGGTAGCACTGCCAGGCCAGGGACCTCTGGAAGTTATCCATGGGTCCTGGACTGAATGTCCTACCAAACAGGTTGGCCAGTTCGTCTTCCTCCATGCCTAGGGCTTCTCTGAGGGCGTCGTCGCACCTGCTAACCACCAGCCCTCTATAGAATGACGAGGTGGATTCTCCACTGACAGCCGGGTCCCCCTGCCAGAGAGCCGTGAGCACCTGGGCACACTCGGTGTGCCGGGCGTCCAGTTTTCTCAGTCTTTGCTTGACCCAGGATTGCAGCTCGGTGAGCGAGACGAGTCTGGGAAAGGCTCGCCTCACAAACGGGGCCCACACCGGTTGACCGGTGAGGAATACATGGAGGTGCCGTAGCCTTAATGCATGTTTACGTATCATTAGCCACGGCATCCCCAGCCCTCCTTTCGAAGGGTGTTGACAGCAGATGGATCTCCTCACCATAGGAGCTCGCTTCTTCCAAAGGAATTGGAAGAGTGCGCGCTCCATTTTGGTGAGCGTTTCTCTTGGGCAAGGCACAACGGCCAGGCGGTAGTAGATGACGGACGCTATATAAGTGTTCGCCACCTCCGCCCGACCTTTCAGGGACAGTTTGCACTCAGCCCACTTCTGGGTCAGTGCAAACACCCTGTTCGTTACCTCACCCCAGTTCTTCTCCACCTGGAGGTCTGGTCCGAACCAGACCCCGAGCAACTTCACCGGGCCCTCCGTCCAGCGCCCGACGACGCCATCGGAGGACATCGATCTGCCCCTCCACGTGCCGAGTTGCAGACCGATCGACTTGTCCCGGATCAGCTTAGCCCCTGTAAACCTTTCGTAATCCTCCAGTAAGGTACCGATCGTCCCGATTTCCGAGGCGGTCGACACCATTACTGTTACGTCATCGGCGTAGGCCGACACCGCTTTCCGCAATCCCGGTTCCAACGGGATGCCCTGCAACAACTCCAACTTCCGCAGCAGTGGCTCTAGAGTCACTACATACAGAAGGGAGGAGAGAGGGCACCCTTGTCGGATGGACCGCGCGATTTCGAACGGCTCCGAGAGGTAGCCGTTCACCTTGACCCTAGAGCAGATGCGGCTGCTGTGCATGGCATTGATCCAGCCCCTGAAAACGGGTCCGAAGTCTTCCGCCGCTAGTACCGCATCCAGGTAACCATGGTCGACCCTATCGAACGCCTTAGATTGATCCAAGTTGATCAGGGCCCCACCAAAGCCGAGTTCGTTCCCAACCCTCTCTATCATGTATCGCATGAGGTGGAGGTTGTCGTGGATGGACCTGGACGGGATAGCACATGTCTGCGCATCTCCTACCAGGTTGCCCACGATAAGCGCCAACCTCTTTGCTAGCACCTTGGCAAAAATCTGTAACTCTGTATTTAGCAGAGTTATGGGCCTGAAATTATTTATATCGTGCCCCTTGTTCTCGTCCTTCCTCACTATCGTGACTACGCCCTTATCACAGCACAGGGAATTCTCCCGTTCTGTTGCCAGTTGCAGTAGACCGCCTCGAGGAGATCGGGGAACAAGTCCGGCATATTAATATATAGTTCGTATGGAAGACCATCGAGACCCGGGGAATTGCGTTTGCCGCATTGGCTCAGCACGTCCTCTATCTCAGCGGCTGAAATCGGCTCCTCGCAGGACTTCGCCTCCCTGTCCGAGAGACGCGGCAGGCCGTCGAGGTATGGACCGAAGTCCACTTCCCCAACCGGCTCCCCGCCCCTTCCGAACAATCTGGCAAAGTGCTTTTGAAAAGCCTTGCACATCTGCTTAGGTTTAAGAATTACCCGTCCATCCTGGTCTCGCAAAGACCGGATAGTGGATCTACTCCCTCTTTTGGCTTCTGTCACGCGGGCCCAGCTAACAGCGTTGGTCCCCTCGTTTCCTAGAGCACGTATTTTGCTTCGGACGATGCAGCCTTCGTGTTTCGCGTCGAAGAACTGGCCCAGGGCCGTTCTCGACGCTAGCACTCTGGCCACGTCACCGCTTCTAATTGCCTCTTCTACACTATCTGCCAACTCCCTTTCCTTCCTATTTCTAATTGAGGCTAACTCCTTACTAAATTCTATAGAGACTACTCTAATCTCTCTTTAGAGAGATCCCCACCACCTGCTATTGACGATCGCTCCCGTCAACCGCTCCCTAACTAAAGTGCTAATCCGGTCCCTGTAAGCCTTACTTGCCGGTAAGGACAAGTTGAGCTTCCAGTAGCCGGGTCCCTGTCTATGCGTTCTGTCAAGGTTGACCATGCAGGTCACTAACTTGTGGTCTGAATAGCCAACCATGCGCATTTTTGGACAACTTAAAAAGTCCTTATCCTTATTTCTAACTAAGAACCTATCTAGGTACGACCTAGATGATCCGCTGCGGTTTGCTCAAGTCCAGGTTGGCGCAGTCGGAAAATCTAGTCGATATCTATCGGCCAGGTCAAATCGACCGATTAACCCTTTGAGGCTATTACACCCCTCTCTATCGGGACAGGCCCCTACGTAGTCCCAACGTGCATCTAAGATACCATTCCAGTCCCCCACTAATAGCAAGGAGCGGGACGTCCCTAGAAAAGTCTCCAGACGATGGAAGAAGTCCGGCCGCGTTGACCCGAAAGGGCCGTAGACGGCTACCAACCTAAACGCTCCGCCTTCCCCACTGCCAAGGTCCAGAACCACTAGTCGACCCTCCGGGTCCAAATGTACCGTCTGTGTTGCGAGACCCAGATGTTTTTTCACCAGAACGACAACCCCACCCCCACCTCCAGGCTGACAGAGAGATGCGTGCATCTCAAAGTCATCAAAGGTGGGGGCCAGCTGCCGCACGTTGCTGATCCGGGCCTCGCAAATAACCATCACATCTATACATTGTGACCTGAGGTTTTTTAGCAGCATTGCTTGCTTCCAAGTTGAGCCCAAGCCACGCGCATTTAGACAGCCTACTCTTAACATAGCCATGTTGGTGGTGAAGAAAAAAGGCACTTACCTCTCTGCGTCCCGGGTATCGGGCTCTTCGTCTCCTGGGGACCAGGCTGCACAATTTCCATGGGGGTGTTGGAGGGTGTGTTTGATTGGGTGGTCGTTTCTGGCGGGGTGAGGACAGAGGTGTTTGGTGGGGAAGGGGTGTCTGGTGGGATGGGGATGACTTGGGTAGGGGTGCCTGTGGTGGGGAGGCCTTTGTAGAGGACGCGGTTGATTTATTTCACGCAGGAATTCCCCACGTCCTCTACAAATGTTTCTTTTAGGGATCTATAAGTTCCTATAGGGACCCTGATCAGTTTTAGGTTCATTTTTTTTGTTTTTGTTGGAGCTATCCAAAGTTTTCCCTTCGGTTTTGACCAAAGGGTTGTTTCTGGTGGTCTCCATCAGTGTTCTATTTTCTTCATTTATGTAAGTGTATGTGTACTTTTCCTGTGTTGTGTTTGTTTTTGTCTGTGGTTCCTGCATGTGTTTTCTCTTTGTTGTGGGTGTTTTGTTTTCGGGAGGGGGAACTTTTGTTTGTGATTTTTGTGCTGTTTGTGCTGGTGTTTGTGTGTTTGTTTCGTTTTTGTTCATGCGGTTCTTTCTTTTTATTCTTTTCACGGGTTGGAAGGGTTCCTCCTCATCGCCGCTGGGTGCCGTCGATAGGGGTTCCTCATCCGTGTTGATGGGTAGGGATATGTTTTGGGGTTCTGTAGTGTCTGTGTGTGTTTTTGTATTTGTTTTGGGTGGGAAGGGGTTGGGTGGGATAGTGTTCTTTGTTGTTTTTTCTTGTTGTCGTGGTGGTGGTGGTGGTGGTGGTTGTGTTGTTATTTGTGGTATTGGTAAAAGTGGGGGGGGTGTTTTGTCAATTGAGGACAGGCAGCCCTTAGGTGACCTCTGCTTGCGCAGTGGTAACATGCGGGCCGCCTAACCCTCAACCGAAATGTTTATGTAGGTCTGTCCATCCAGAGGTACTCTCTGAGGGAATTTCATTATACATTCTGGGCTCATCTGCACCAGAATTTCGACGTTAGTCCCACTAAATATATCTCTGGAGGATTTTCCTACTGAGATCAAAATGTCTTGTTCAAAGTCAATTAGGCCATAAAGTATCCACCAAATATCTACTTTGGGTCTTATGCATGTAATTTTTATTTTTTGCGTTCTTTTTCCCATGTATGTAGGGGAAAATGTAAAATGGGTGGACACAATGGGCGCGATGGAATATTTTTGTGCTGTTATGTTGTTTTTCATTAGCACCGAGATGCTGCCGAAAAGTTTGGCTTTCTGAATGAAAGGTGGGTAGTTAGACAGGTAGGAAGGTGGGTGGGTGGTTAGGTAGGTGGAGAGGTGGGTAGTTAGATAGGTGGAGAGGTGGGTAGCTAGATTGGTGGAGTGGTGGGTAGATAGATGGGTAGAGAGGTAGGTAGTTAGGTAGGTGGAGAGGTGGGTAGATAGATGGGTGGAAAGGTAGGTAGTTAGGTAGGTAGGTGGTTAGATAGGTAGGTAGAGAGGTAAAGGTTATATAAATAGCTATGTAGGGGAATGGTTGATAGTTAGTTGAAGAAATAGATGGTTAATAGATGGGTGGCTAAGGAGGTATTTAGATGGCTGAGTGGCGGTGTGGTGTAGTGTGTTTTTATTGGCAGTATCACCCTCCCAAAGTATAACAATATATATATATATATATATAGTGTTCTTTCTCTCTATATATATATATATAGAGAGAGAGAGAGAGTGAAGGCGTGTGGCTGAGTGGTTAGAGAATTGGATTCGCAATCGTAAGGTTGTGAGTTCGATTCCTGACCAGATGATGCGTTATGTCCTTGAGCAAGACACTTAATTTCACGTTGCTCCTTCTACCTGGAGTTGCGACCGATAGATAGTATTAGCAATTGGAAAGACCAACGGAAACATTGTTCCCTCGGTCCGATTTGACGAAAGTCGATCGTTCCTTTATATATATATATATATATGTGTGTGTGTGTGTGTGTGTGTGTGTGTGTGTGTGTGTGTGTGTGTAGTAGTAGTAGGATTGGTGCTCTGAAATAGCGACGTATACATGAATGTATGTATAGTATATTTGGCAATATACCGTATGTTTAATTAAAAACATTTTGAAGACCTTACGCTATTATTTTTAAAGTAGTGACTTTCGGCGAAAGAAGGGAGAGAAGCTGACAGTCTGTTTCATGCTGTTTGGCAATCATCAGAGCTACGTACTGCCCTCTTCCGCCGAAAATTATAGAAGCTGGATTCTTATTATTGCCAAACAGCATGAAACAGACTGTCAGCTTCTCTCCCTTCTTTCGCCGAAAAGAAGTGACATAGTCACTACTTTTAAAATGATAGCGTAAGGTCTTCAAAATGTTTTTAATTAAACATACGGTATATTGCCAAATACACTATGCATACATTCATATATATATATATATATATATATATATATATATATATATATATATATATATATATATATATATATACACACATATATATGTATATATATCAACTTTAAAGTAGTGACTATGTCACTTCCTTTGTCGAAAAAAGAAGTAAGTGACGTAGTCACTACTTTAAAATTGATAGCGCAAGGTCTTCAAAATGTTTTTAATTAAACATACGGTATATTGCCAAATATAGTATATATACATTCATGTATACATCGCTATTTCAGAGCACCAATCCTAATTTTTTATTTTCTTGGACCGGCAATGGCTCTGTATAATCAGCTCCTGATTATTACTGGAATTCTATAAGAATCCAGACTCTATAATTTTCGGAGTAAGAGGGCAGTACGTAGCTCTGATGATTGCCAAACAGCATGAAACAGACTGTTAGCTTCTCTCCCTTCTTTCGCCGAAAACAAGTAAGTGACATAGTCACTACTTTAAAAATAATAGCGTAACGTCTTCAAAATGTTTTTAATTAAACATACGGTATATTTCCAAATATACTATGCATACATTCATATATATATATATATATATATATATATATATATACATATATATATATTACGATTGGTGCTCTGAAATAGCGATGTATACATGAATGTATGTATAGTATATTTGACAATATACTGTATGTTTAATTAAAAACATTTTTAAGACCTTGCGCTATCAATTTTAAAGTAGTGTAGTAACTATGTCACTTACTTCCTTTTTTCGGCAAAAGAAGGGGGAGAAGCTGACAGATTCTGTTTCACACTGTTAGTGATCATCAGAGCCTCTGCCGAAAATTATAGCAGCTGGATTCTTATAGAATTCCAGTAATAATCAGGAACTGATTATACAGAGCGATTGCCGGTCCAGCAAAAATTAAGTATTAGGATTGGTGCTCTGAAATAGCGATGTATACATGAATGTATATATAGTATATTTGGCAATATACCGTATGTTTAATTAAAAACACTAGCAGAAAAACCACCCTTCGGGTGGTTTTCTACTAGCTTGTGAAGTGTGTATATTGATATTATACGCAAGTATATATGCATGTTGATATGATACATCAAATAAAATCGTAATTGACAATATACACAGAAATTGAACGAAGACTACGTTACACTGTCTTCTGTAATCAGTAACGTAATCCATGATACATTAAAGAAAGACGATATTATATATAAACTGCATTAGGAGGAAATTAGTGACAGAAATATATGAATATTTATTTAAACGATCGCTAACAGGAAGTGTTGACTATACATACTATACATACATTCATGTATACATCGCTATTTCAGAGCACCAATCCTAATTTTTAATTTTTGCTGGACCGGCAATCGCTCTGTATAATCAGTTCCTGATTATTACTGGAATTCTATAAGATCCAGCCTCTATAATGTTCTGAGGATCACCAACAGCGTGAAACAGAATCTGTCAGCTTCTCTCCCTTCCTTTGCCGAAAAAGGAAGTAAGTGACATAGTCACTACTTTAAAATTCATAGCGCAAGGTCTTCAAATTGTTTTTAATTAAACATACGGTATATTGCCAAATATACTATACATATATACATATATATAAATAAAATGAAGAATTAGAAATAGAAGCCAGGACCATCCATCATCAGTGGTCTACTAAGCATCATAGGTATTTCTTCGCATTAAAGACCATATACCTCAGGCTAGCACGATACAATAACTAAAATAAGTTATTGGGATAAAAAGAATTGGGTGGAGAAAGAGAGACAGGTAAACAAACACGAATGGTGAGGCAACGTAAAGAGAGGAAAAAATGAGAAAATCAAGTCAATCATTCATTTTGAACATAAGAACTTGCGAATATTGACGAGAAGACCAAGGCTCATCTTAACCGTGAGAAAGTGAGCGAGGAAAGAATTTCGTACGGTGTGGGACCATGGAGGAAGTGAGAGAGAGGGTGAGTAGCAGAGAGTGAGTGAGTGAAAGTGTGAGGAAGAGGCTAGCCGAGAGAAGGTGACTAGCAGAGGGGGGTGAATGAAAGTAAGAGGGAGAAGGAGAGAGAAAGAGGATAGCAGTAAGGGAATAAAAAGACAGGTCACATACACACACACACACACACACATATATATATATATAGTTTTGAAGATGGGTATGGAGCTAAAACTGCTCTTGGGGTTACGCCTGTGAAATAGATTCCTTGAATATGGTGTATACTGAGTACATTTGATAGCATGTGAAAATCTTATTCAACTGAAAATAATTCGTTTTTTAATTTGTTTTATGATATATATATATAATCGTCTCTTACTCCCTGTTTTCATATATATATATATATATATATATATATATATATATAGGAACAAGTAAGACCCCGACGGCTGAGCTCAAGCCGTTTCGACGGCTAATTCTGTACAGAATTAGACGTCGAAACGGCTTGAGCTCAGCCGTCGGGGTCTTACTTGTTCCTATTACCCACTCTACTACCCTAAGTATTGAGTACTTTGGTGCGTTATGGTCCACCTGGTTCCTTACCACATTTCCTTCGTTATATATATATATATATATATATATATATATGTGTGTGTGTGTGTGTGTGTGTGTGTGTGTGTGTGTGTGTGTGTGTGTGTGTGTGTGTGTGTGTGTGTATAACCAAAGATTAGTATGGTTCGTTGATTACTCAACGAATACAATTTTACAATAGATTAGAAGCACTCAAAAGAGGTTACCTGGAGTTTTTAATATTATTCAAAATGTTAACAAATGAAAAATATTCGCATAATCAAAATATATACTTTATTATATATATTTCAAAGGTACTGTGGTGTTTCAGTACGTTTTCATCTTGAATATTCAATTCCAGTATTGGCAATACTGGAATTGAATAATCAAGACCGTAGCGGTATGTCATATATCAAATCATATATTTTGTCTGATGAAAACGTACTGAAACACCACAGTACCTTTGAAATATATATAATTGTTTCTACTTTTGGCACAAGGCCAGCAATTACCTAGTACATTACTGGTACTTTATTTTATCGACCCCGTAAGGATGAAAGGCAAAGT
>OZ024741.1:187992976-187995476 GCA_964016885.1 Eledone cirrhosa
CCCAAGGTACATTATCAATGATTATTTTCTTTTTTCTTCCTCTTCTACACTTAACCACACCTCACTGTTTCTAAATCCGATTTTGTTGCCTTAATATTTACACACACAAACACACACCTGCATTGTGCTTCACTGAACACACACGTGCTTTTCCCCGTGAAAATCTTTTTCCGCTCATTTCTCTTTTCTCTCTCCTCTATCTTTTTATTTCATTTCATTTCTGATGAAGGACTAGCGTCCGAAACTTAACACCTCTTTTCCTACCATATCAAGCATTAAACCATTATGTATCTTCATTCTACTGTATTGTTTGCTGCATTTTATTCCGTTCACTTTTCGCACATACACACACACACACACATGCACGCACGCACACACATACACACACGCATATATATATACATATATATATATATATATATATGTGTGTGTGTGTGTGTGTGTGTGTGTGTGTGTGTGTGTGTGTGTATCCTGTGTTCAATCGGGGGTAACCACAGTAAGTAAGGTACTCAATACATAGCAGAGCATAAATATTTATTTCGAAGGAAATCATCATTTATTGAGCACTCTCGTGATTAGATTTCTTGATATATTAAATACATATATATATATATATATATATATATATATATATATATGTATATATATATATATAAATATATATATATATATATATATATATATATATATATATATATATATATATATTTATATATATATATATACATATATATATATGTATATATATATATATATATATTGATAGCTTTAAGCACACACATACACACAAATATGTATGTGTATATGTGTGTTTGTATGTATTATATATTGTCGCATTTATCTATGTATATGTAAGTGTGTATGTATGTATGTATGTATGTATGTATGTATTTATGTGTATTTGTATGGATTATATATCTTATATTGTTGTTTTTATGCATATATATATATATATGAGAGTGTGTATGTATGTATGTATGTATGTATGTATGTATGTATGTATGAACGAATGTTATGTCAGGTGGCTCTCGAGTGCCACTGGTAACATGTAACCCAGTACAACCTGCCTCATGGTCGGGTCGTCGGCGACTGAACCGGCAACCCCACCAAGCTTGCTTAGTGAGGAGGGTGGTATTTGGACACCCTGCAGGATGTAATACAAGACCCGGCAAAGGGCGGAGGAACTCGGCAGAGTCAACGGCCATCCAAATAGTACTTTTATTTATTTATTCATTTTTTTTTTTTTTTTTTTACCTGGGAGTGAAAGGCCCCCAGTTGTTATCACAACACCTTTCTAGGAGAGGGAAACTCTGAAAAAATACCTGAGGCTTTGGAAACATCCGATGTTCTCCTTTTCGGGTAGTGTTTTCGATGTTCAGAGAGTGGGATTGGTCGAGTGCAAGGCCTTTCCGCACTTAAAAAAACCTTCAAAGCACAGGCATTGCTTGGTAAGGATATGTTACAGGTTTGTGTGGCTGGCCGTAGCCTTAATGTGCACCAAACTCTGTAATCTGACAAGCGATTGCAATACTCTTAGCAGAGTTTGCAGCCATCATGTATGTATGCAGGTATGTATGTAGAGAAAAAGAAAGTGAGAGATTGAGGGAGAAAGGGGTGAAAGACATGGAGAAGAATGTGAGTCGGTGAGAACAATAAAGTAATGTGTGTGCAGGTAGAAATAATAAAAATAACAACTAAGAATTACTGAAAAGATGTAGAAATAAGCTCTGATCAATGTCCTCTACAAATCTGATTGCAAATATAAAAGTTGTAAACTTCCAATAATTGTATTAACTACAGAAGTTCAACATTCCCCACTCGGTTCAACATCCATTTTACAACGAAGAAATATGTCAATGTAGTACAGAGGTTCTCAAAGGGGGCGTTACCGCCCCCGGGTGTGTGGCGTTGAGAAGGTCCAAGGGGCACAGTGGCCTAAGCGTGCGGTGGGGGTGGGGGAGGTAGAGATGGTATAATAGTATGGTAAATATCACGATACATATTATATATAAATATAGTAAAATAAAAAATATATAATATTTATTTATACATAGTATATATTATATTATTTATTATATATATAGATTAACGATTTTATTTATTATATATTATTTACAATTTACGTGTAGCAGGTCTCTCTAGAAATAGGGGTGGAGGCGCTGAGGGTATTATGTGACCGTGGGGAGGGCAGTGGCCCAAAACGTTTGGGAATCTCTGATGCAGTACATCAATCGACACAAAACAAAAACTGCCTTGGAAAACATTAGAAAACAATACATCTATGCTATGTAGAATTCTACTTTAAAAAACAAAACAGGTGAATAGTGACGGAAGTGATACCAGTAACACTACACTAATCTAAAATAAACATAGAAATAACATACACAAATCGCACACAAAAACACTCCCTAACGGTTGACGTGTAAATCAAATTGTCAACTATTCAAATTACAGCAGTAATTTCAATAGCAATCATATTAGATAAGCTTATTATGAAGAG
>OZ024741.1:188000476-188015476 GCA_964016885.1 Eledone cirrhosa
ATTGAAAATTAAATAACCATCCTGTTACTAAACTGAAGAGTTTTTGGAGTAATGTTACTCAATAGTATGCGTAGCTACTTCTCCGAATTGGGAAATAACTGCTCCGATACTACAGATGTGGCCAGAATGTCTAAGGGAAGAATCGCTGGACAGATGGAGAAGTATACATACATACATACATACATACATACATACATACATACATACATACATACATACATACATACATACATACATACATACATACATACTACGGGGTCTAAAATCAATATTAACAACATATGAGACCCGGATAGTAACACTGAAGCAACACCTTCAACAGAGGAAAAAGGTTGGCAACCATCTTGCCCGGGTTTATGAGCATGAAAAAAAAAATGTCATTAGAATAGCGACTGATCTGGAGGAGAGATATGGAATAAAGCCTGATATAAATCTCTCACCCAGAGAAATCGGAAGATCCTATACAATGTTCAAACAAGATAAAAATATTGACCAATGCATGGATACTTGAGGCGTAAAACACAGACCGTAGAGGGGATAAACGACTCAAAAAGCCTGGCATGGAGTTCCGACAAGTTTATGACATCACACCTTGAGGGATATCTCTATGCAATACAGGAACAAGAACTCCCTACCAAATATCTGCTGCACAAAAGAGGAGGGCCAGCAGCTGACAATAAATGTAGGCTATGTAAAACAAAGATCGAGGATGTAAGCCACATTGTTGCCAGCTGCGAAAGAATGTCATCTCGCTACTACCTCCCCATAAGACACGATGGGATAGCTAGAACTATCTGGAACGCACTTCGGAAAACAAAATTAACAACAAACGAGGAAGAATATATTGAGACAGATGGCACTAAGGAATACTGGTGGAACCTGAAAATAAAAACTACCACCAAATTAAAGCACAACCGGCCTGATATTGTTGTTTGGGACCACACATTGAAAACGTGTTCTGTTGTGGAGATCAGCTGCCCACTTGATGTAAACGTTGTCAGAAAAATACAGGAGAAGGAGGACATCTACGGACCATTGATGAGGAGTTTACAAATCCAGTATCCAAGATACACCTTTAGCTTCATACCCATCATTATTGGAGCTACGGGTTATATACCAACCCGCTTGGACCAAAGTATGACTGAACTTGGATTTGCGGACAAAAAGCGCAGCTCCCTAATTCATAGTCTTCAAATGGCTGCGATAGCTGGCACCTTCAAAATTTGCAAAACATTCTTGCGATTCAAGGGATGACAATTTCTTTTCTTTTACAACCTTGCCACCAGGAAGGTGGCCGGTCAAAAATATATACTCGAAATTAAGAGAAAGAGATAACATACATACATACATACATACATACATACATACATACATACATACATACATACATACATACATACATACATACATACATACATTTTGATGATGATGTACTTGAAGCTTTTTTAAGTGAGGAAAGCTTTGCACCGGGCTAATCCCACTCTCTGAACATCAAATGCATTTGCCCAAAAGAAGAACTGGTCTACATCATTGGATGTAAACGAAGACGCAGGTTTTATATCAGAGCGACCTTCTCCTAGAGAGATGTCTTTATGAAGAGGATTTTCAGATCTGCTTTTGTTTTGCAAGCACGTTACAGATGTGACACTTGAACTCTCTGTCTCTTGGCATTACCGGCTGGGGTGTGTCTTCATGCATTCTACTATGTCTGGTCAGTCCACCAGCTGACTTCCAAATTAGCCACTCTTATTGCAAATGTTCCATGGACAGCGTGGCGTTAGAACCATCTCACAAAAGGCTCGATTTCTCGACGTGTGACTTCATATGATTGACAAATCCAGCTCTTGACAAAAGAAACCGGCCACATACATTGCACCTCGATTCCTGCTAGATTTTTGCAGGCTCTGCACTTGGGTCCCGCTTTCGGAGTGAACACTTCAAAGAAGCATGCACCATTCGCTTTTTCTCAACGACATCACATCCATACTTGATGATCATTCTCCATGATGTATGGTCTTCAGCCAATCTCTCCCACTTCTCCATATCAATCTTCAGAGCTTTAAGATTGTCTGTTATAACATCCCTAAACTGCTTATTTGGTTTATGCTCTGGCCTTTTCCTTCTGGTCAGCTCCCCATAAAATATCTGTTTATAAACCTTCCATCTTCCACCCTGGCCACATAACCAGCCCATCGGAGTCTAATGAACCACCACGGTAGACAAATGTGTCAACAACCTCTGAACCTGAACAAAGATGTTAGGCTCGGAATAATGTTGCTCAGGAGGTGGTGTATACATGACCTTGGTCTTTTCTGTGTTGATAGTAAGCCCGAAAGCAGTACATGCCGCAGAAAACAGGTCCATGATTGACTGTATGTCCTCCTCGGTATGAGCAATAAGGTCTGCATCATCAGCATAGAGCAACTTTCTGCTGACAGACTGGAAAGTCTTTGGTGTGGCCCTAAAGCTTTTCAAGTTAAAAACCTTACCCGTTGTCCTGAAACGCAAATACACACCGACATCGCAATTCTGAAACGCACACGTGAGAGTCGCTGCAAAGAAGATGGAGAACAGAGTTGGTGTTGAGATGTCCCCTTGCTTAACTTCATTGCCGATGGTTATTCCTTCAGACAGAGAATCATTGAAGTCAAGCTTCCTTTCATACATCGATGTAGCTGTTTGAACAATCTCTAGAACCCTGCAGGGTATCCCGCCTTATCAAGGATAGTCCACAGGGCATCTATATTCACGGAATCAAAACCTTGGGTGAAGTAAACAAAAACCTGGTACAAGGCCACGCGATGCTCTAAACATTAGGATAAGACTCGAGCTACCCACGTGTAGATTTGTGACTATGTGCTTCTAACCAGTCGAGTCTGCACACGTTGCTATTCCTCCATCGTCTTGGGACTTGTGAAGAAATATCGGCACATAAACATGGCAATGCTACGGGCTTCTGCTAAACACATAGTACCCACTCCATCTCTGCCTGCTGCTGCGTCCAGTGACAAGCCAAGGCAAGATAAGTTTCTTTTATTTGCCACTAGGGCATCAAAAGTGGGACAAGTACAAAGGGGGGAGTTTACACAAAAAGGCGTCCTCAATAAGGAGGAGGCAATAACAAAATATAAAAATAAAATAAGATATAACAAAAAATAAAATTTTTAACAAAATCCTCAATAGAGAGGAGGCGCCTTGGGGGGTCGCACACACCCCCGAAAAAAGTGTGCAACCCTTTTCCTCAGGAGCACAGAGAGGGGGTGCTCCCTCGTTCCTTCCTCTTTTCCACCTACAGGCTTATGTAAAGAGACAAGCCAAGGCAAGATAACAGGTCAGTAACGAGAATCGCATGTGTTATCGTCATGAAGTTTAACCTCCCCAGGGGCTGTGACAGTACTCACCATCCTTGGCCAATATCATGTCAGATCTCTGCCTGCTACTGGTACCATGTAGCCCAGTACATGTTTTATGATCGGATAGTCGGCGACTAAACCGGCCCCCACCAGATCCTGGTCTGGAGAGGAGGGCATGTGGAAATCCAGCAGCACAAAAACTAGAGCTGTCAATGTGGCACATGAACTCCACAGGGTCAACGGCCATCCACCTCACATACATACATACTTACATACATACATGCATGCATAGATACACACATTCATACATACATATATACATAAACACACATACATACATACACACTCACACATACATACAGACAGAAAGACAGACAGACATAAAAACACATGCATACATACATACACACACACATACATACATACATACATACATACATACATACATACATACACATATTCATACATACATATATACATAAACACACACATATATACATACACACATACATACATACATACATACATACATACATACATACATACATACATACATACATACATACATAAACACACACATACACACACACACATACATACATAAACATACACATACATACATACACACATACAAACATACATACATAAACACAGACACTCACATACATACGTACATACATACATACATACATACATACATAAACACACACACTCACATACATACGTACATACATACATACATACATGGTGGCTGCCAACTCGTTTTCGAGTACGGCCACTACTTTATATCCATGTAGGAGAACCCCTACCGATGCGCTGAACGAGTGTGACTTTTCAGTCCGGCCAGCGACTTGAAAACTTTGGTACAAACACTACACATGTGACAATTATTGACACATAGTGCTGGGCCCATGGTACCATGTGACGACAAGTGCAGAGAGATCTCCAGATATAAAGCAATGCCTGTGCCGTGAAGTTTTTATAGTGAGCAAAGGCACTGCACAAAGCCAGTCCCACTCTCTTAAGCAAGATGATATTTACCAAAAAGAAGAACAAGTCAACATCATTGGATATCATCAGGGTTGCAGGTGTGATATCAGAGTTTTCCTTCTCCTAGAATTCTGCCTTGACAAAGGCTAAGGGGTCATCTCTCCCGGTGATTTTGGATGGCCATTGACTCTTAAGAGCTCCTTTGCCCTTTGACAGGTTTTGTTTTTAGTCCTGCAGGATGTCCAAAGTCACCCTCCTCACCAAGAAACCTTGGTGGGGTTGCCAGTTTAGTCGCCAACGACCCGACCATGGGACAGGTTGTACTGGGATACATGTTACCAGTAGCACCACGCAAATACACACACACACACTCACATACATACGTACATACATACATACATACATACATACATACATACATACATACATACATATATACAAACTTACATGTATACATACATATGTACGTACGTTTGTTAACACACTCACACGCAAATATACACACACACACTCACATACATACGTACATACATACATACATACATACATACATACATACATACATACATACATACATACAAACTTACATGTATACATACATATGTACGTACGTTTGTTAACACACTCACACGCAAATACACACACACACACTCACATACGTACATACATACATACATACATACATACATACATACATACATACATACATACATACATACATACATACATACATACATACATACATACATACATACATACATACATACGAATATATTGAGACAGATGGCACTAAGGAATACTGGTGGAACCTGAAAATAAAAACTGCCACCAAATTAAAGCACAACCGGCCTGGTATTGTTGTTTGGGACCACACATTGAAAACGTGTTCTGTTGTGGAGATCAGCTGCCCACTTGATGTAAACGTTGTCAGAAAAATACAGGAGAAGGAGGACATCTACGGACCATTGATGAGGAGTTTACAAATCCAGTATCCAAGATACACCTTTAGCTTCATTCCCATCATTATTGGAGCTACGGGTTATATACCAACCCGCTTGGACCAAAGTATGACCGAACTTGGATTTGCGGACAAAAAGCGCAGCTCCCTAATTCATAGTCTACAAATGGCTGCGATAGCTGGCACCTTCAAAATTTGCAAAACATTCTTGCGATTCAAGGGATGATAATTTCTTTTCTTTTACAACCTTGCCACCAGGAAGGTGGCCGGTCAAAAAAATATACTCGAAATTAAGAGAAAGAGAAAACATACAAACTTACATATATACATATTTACATATGTACGTACGTTTGTTAACACACTCACACGCAAATACACACACACTCACATACATACGTACATACATACATACATACATACATACATACATACATACATACATACAAACTTACATATATACATATTTACATATGTACGTACGTTTGTTAACACACTCACACGCAAACACACACACACACACACACACACACACACACACACACACACACACACACACACACACACACACACACACACACACACACACACACACACACACACACACACACACACACACACACACGCGCGCGACACATAATATTTCTAGATGTGTGTGTGTGTGCTTGTGTTAGAAATACTTATCTAATTGAAAAGAATTAATCCTCATTACCTCACCGACTTTATTCCTCTGCGTTGCTCAATAGTGTAAGGGAGACAACTGCGACTGACTGTTAAGTGTAGATCGGTTAGTTTCAATATCTTTAATACACTGAACATTAAAAAGTTTAAGTAGACGTACAGTGAAAACCGTTTATTATAATGGGTGGATAATATTATCAAACGGTTATTGTTTTCAAAATTAATTTCTCCAAAGCACGTTCAGGTTATTATATATCTATTTAGTGTTAATAACGGCTGATTATTATTATTAACTAAAAGAGCGGCGATTGGGCAGTATCGGTGGAGGGTTGGACGTCATGCTTTCTAGCATAGTTACGTCCTATTACGGTCTGAGTTCAAATCCGGTCGAGGTTAACTTTGCCTTTCAGCCTTACGGGGGTCGATAAAATAAAGTACCAGTAATGTACTGGTTAATTGCTGGCCTTGTGCCAAAATTATAAACAATTATTATTAACTAAAAGTGATCAGTCAGAGAGACAAGTAGACAGATAGGCATAGAAAGATTGACAGAGACGGACAAACAGGTTGACAGAGACGGGTTGGTAAATAGATAGATACTCTTGGGTCCCAAATAATAGGAGAGAACGGGGGAATAAACAGGGTATGTGGACATTTGCTTAAATTCTTATAAGCGGGCTGTTGTGAAATCGGTAATTGTGTAATGATGTTCGTAAATATGGGGTTTCTTGTAATGTTCTTTTTTTGTCATATATAATAGGGTTATTTTAATATAAAATAAAATTATTATTAGATTCTCCAGCTACAGTATCGATATGAATCATTTACAATAAAATTTCGCAGGAGATAGATTAACAGCATTTAATAAGCGGCGGTGGAATAAAAGCGGGAAGAAGGGACGGGGTCAGGGAAAAATCTGAAAAATTAATAAGCCGGGGTGGGACGATTATTCAATACTTGAGAGTAGATAGATAGATAGATAGATAGATTTCTTTATTAGCCACAAGGACGCAGAAGAAAAGGGGACAAAACAAAGACACATGCCGGGGATTTTACATACAATCGTGTAAAAATATGAAACAAACAAATATAACAATCGAAATCCCCAATAGGGGGGAGGCGTCACAAATGGGTTGTTTAATACCCCGTAGATAGAACAACCCTCAACTTCAGGAGCGTGTTGTGCAAGTGATCCTTTCTTCCTTTTGCTCTCTTCTTTAACCTACAGGCTTATAAATAGAGAAGGCCCAATCACTCGGGCCATTTTTGCCACATTCACCCACCTTTCAGTAAATATACTGGGGTGCAGTGCCTCTCTCTCTCCACTCTGATTCTCCTTCTAAAGTGATACTTAAAGAAGGGAATCAATTGTTGTCCGAAGAGAAAGGCATCTGTCCTCAGTCCTCTCAATCTCGTCCACCATATAAGCTCTTTCACCATAGCCCCTGTACAGAGGAAAACCGCCTCTCTTTCGTTTTTGAAAGAGAGGCGGTTTTCCTCTGTACAGGGGCTATGGTGAAAGAGCTTATATGGTGGACGAGATTGAGAGGACTGAGGACAGATGCCTTTCTCTTCGGACAACAATTGATTCCCTTCTTTAAGTATCACTTTAGAAGGAGAATCAGAGTGGAGAGAGAGAGGCACTGCACCCCAGTAAATTTACTGAAAGGTGGGTGAATGAAGCGAAAATAAGATAAATAAATTTCTTTATTAGCCACAAGGGCAAAAGAAGGAGACAAATACAAATGGGGAGTTTACATACAGGTATATGAAAATAAAACTATTAATAAAATAACAAATAACAATTGAAATCCCCAATAGGGGGGAGGCGTTACACAGGGGTTGTACACACCCCGAAAAAATGTACAACCCTCATCTCCAGGAGCACCAAGAGTGAGTACTCCCCTCCTCTCTTTCTCTTTTTCCTCAACCTACAGGCTTATATAGAGAGAAGGCCCAATCACTCGGGCCATCTTTGCCACATTCACCCACCTTTTATAAAATTTGCTGGGGTACAGCACCTCTCTCTCCATCCTGATTCTTCTTCCAAAATGATATTTGAAAAAACGAATCAGTTGTTGGCCGGAGAGAAAGGTGTCTGACCTAAGCCCTTTTAACCTCGTCCACCATACAACCTCTTTCACCATAGCCATAACACATAGGAAAACCGCCTCTCCTTCGTTTTTGAATGAGGGTGGCGGTTTGATCATGACAATGGACTTGGTGGTCAACTGGATTGGTCCCACCCGCGACAATAGTCGTTCTACATAGCCCCACAGGTCGGTAACGGTTTCCTCGTCGCGCACGCATCTCGGACAGATCTTTTTCGAAGGGTCCCTGCCCGGGCTCCCGTGTCTGTAGAGCTTGAAGCGAAAATTAGATAGATAGATAGATATATAGATAGGTGAGACAGACAGATAGATAGATAGATAGATAGATATCTTTATTTGCCACAAGGGCGTACAAGAAATGGGACATTACAATATGTCACGGCGAGGGTTCTTACATAAAAATCGTATAAACTTTAACATTAATAAATTACAATAAGATAGATAGATAGAGAGGAGGGAGAGAGAGAGGAGGGAGATGTCTTTATTTGCCACAGGGGCGTACAAAAATGGGACATTACAAGACGTGACGGCGGGGGTTTTAAATAAAATCTTTAACAATGATGAATAACAATAAATTATATACAAAATGAAACAATCGAAATCCTCATTAGGGGGTGGGGGTTACTGCGGGGGCTGTTTTACACCCTGTAGATAGAACAATCCTCAACACCAGGAACACGTTTTGTAGGTGTTCCCGTCTTCCCTCTGTTTATCTTCCTCAACCTGCAGGTTTATATACAGAGAAGGCCCATTCACTCGGGCCATTTTCGTCACATTCACCCACCTTTCAGCGAATTTACTGGGGTGTAGCACCTCTGTCTCCACTCTCACCTTCCTTCTGAAGTGGTACTTAAAGCAGGGGATGAGTTGTTGTCCGGAGAGAAAGGTGTTTGCCCTCAGTCCTTTTAACCTCGTCCACCATATTACCATAGTCGTTCTACATAGCCCCACATGTCGCTAACGCCCGGGCAGTGTACGAATGCGTGCGCGACGGTTTCTTCGTCTCGCACGCATCTCGGACAGATCTTTTTCGAGGGGTCCCTGCCCGGGCGCCCGTGTCTGTAGAGCTTGTCTCGAACTGGTAGCACAGCCAGGCCAGGGACTTTTGGATAGATAGATAGATAAATAGATAGATAGATAGATAGATAGATAGATAGATAGATAGATAGATAGATAGATAGATAGATAGATAGAGAAAAAAAGAAGGCAGACAGATAAGGAGAAGGGGAGAGAGAGATTATTGTTTATATATATTTAATATATGTAGTAATAAATTCTAAACAGATATATTATTATCATTATGTTTATTTAACTTCTCGGTATCACATGTCGCTATTATTATTTCTCAAATTATCCAAACAACAAGAGCTTTGAGAAATTTGGGCTTGTTGTTTTGAACGATTCAAAATAGTTTTAGTACAATTCACAGAAGATATCGTTGATGGTTGTCACGATATGGATGCTTATGTTATGACTCCTAGTTAACTAGAAATAACTGTGTTCATACAGACACGCATACAAATAGACAGCTGGTTAAGTTAATGTCTACATATTAATATTATGAATCACTAAATCTGTTAACTAGAAATAATTATATAAAGTTGAAAAAAAAAATATTTCCTAATGACTAATATATATTTTTTTTTCATTATTTCGGCAAGTATGAGAGACAATTTCTGACATATTTCAGCATTATTCTGACCTCATTGTGGTAGCATTCACTTCGCCATACTAACTGAAATAGGGAGAAAATACTCACTAAATAAAATAGCAAGATTGTACACAGCTGGACAAGAAAAAAAAGATAGAATTATTTAGAAGTTAAAATTTAAAGATGCCATCCTCAGTTAAAAACATTAAGTTAGTGTTAACATATTAAATACATCGAACATTATAACGTTAATTTCAATAAATATGAGGCATGGTGTGAAGGCACCTAGCTTCCTGGTTAGGCTATTCGGCTTACAATCGTAAGGTTGTGATTTCGATTCCCGGCGGCACGTTGTGTCTTTGAGCAAGACACTTTATTTCACGTTGCTCCAGTCCACTCAGCTGACAAAAATGGCCAGCCTTGTCACATTTTGTGCCATCCTGAATCTCCCTGAGAACTACGTTAAGGGTACGCGCGTCTGTCGAATGCTCAGTCACTTGCAACTTAATTCCACGAGCAGGTTGTTCCGTTGATCGGATCAATTGGAACACTCGTCGTCGTAACCGACGGAGAGCCCCATAAGGCGTGGTAAAAGTAATATTAGGCAATGACTTTTTTTGTAGGGGCAGGGCTAGAGCGAGGCAACTCGTAAGATGTTTAAGTCTATTTTGACTATCTGCCATGCATAGAATAGACCAGAGGTTCTCAAACCTTTGAGGCCATTGCCCTCCCCTCACAGCCACGTAATACCCTCAGCGACCCCAACCCTATTTCAAGAGAGACCTGCCTACACACAAATTGTAAATAATATATAATAAATAAAATCGCTAATTTATATATAATAAATAATATAATATATACTATGTATAAATAAATATTGTATTTGCTAAGGTAAGATTCTTTGTTATCTTAGCGATTTAATTTTCTTTCTAATGCATTGTTTGGTTTTCAAAATTATTTAAATAATGTGTATTTTATATGTTACTATATTTATATATGATATGTATCATTTGATATTTAATAAACGATTATATCACCTCTACCCCCCTCCACACACACACACCCTTAGGCCCCAGCGGCCCCTGGACCTCTCAAGGCCCCGAATCTCTGGAATAGACTACACCATATTGGCGAAGCAGTGATGAGAGAATCACAGTATAGTTGTACTGTATTATATACTGATTAGTGAGCGAAATATAGTATTGTTTAATATTTAAGGTAAGTTGTATAGTAGTCATATTACTAATGCCCAACATAGTAACCATGTAGTGCAGATGGTATGACGTCCGAAGAAAATACACCAATGAAACTGTGTGTGTCCCAATACGTTACATGTCCAGTCATGGTTGATTAAAGGTATCATGTTCAACACATTTTATTAGTGCTCACATTTCTAGACAAACCGAATATTTTATAGTAAAAGAAACTCTACATTAACCACCAAGGAGGACGATGTAGCCATGCGGTGATTTGACCATGGGGAAAAACCCATTTTCTAACACACACACACACACACACACACATACACACACACACGCACGCATATATATATATATATATATATATATATGAAAAGAGTCAGGACCCCGACGGCTGAGCTCCGGCCGTTTCGACAGCTAGATCCGAACTAACCCAGCAGTATTAGAACGGCAGGGACCTAGCTGAACTTATCAAGGGGCACAGTCCATATATGGGCATGCAGTCAAAACAAAAAAAAAGCAGAAGTATCAAATCAAACCTATTATCCACTCTACTACGTTATGGTCCACCTGGTTCCTTGCCACACTTTCTTTGTTATATATATATATATATATATATATATATATATATATATATATATATATATATTTCCATTTCAGGTAGACGCGCGCCATCATCCACTTTTCTAAAAAAATAAATCATACACAAAACGCCAGCACCAACAATGTTGCAACAGATGTCAATATGAATGGATCTGTTATTTTTATCTAAAGACATTTTTTCCAATTCCATCCCACCAGTCCCCTCAATCTATTTTATTTCTCATTCTTTCTTCTGATGAAAGACTAGCGTCCGAAACGTTAAGACCCTCTTCCTGCTATATCAAGCGTTAACCTAATATATACCTTCCATATACTGTACCGATTGTGTTGTTATTTCTGTTTACCTTTTACATATATATATATATATATATATATATATATATATATATATATATATAAGGTTAATATATATCTGAGGGTACAATGTACCCCCAGAAATACATAGGTTGTCTATGATTCAAGGTGGTTCTATGGTAATAATTTGATATACCAGAACTCGAATAGGTAAATATTTATATTATATTTTTTTAATTTTGATTAATTTTAATTGTAAATTAATTTTGATTTATTTTGAAAAATTGGTTGAATTTTACTTGTTCTGCTTATCTTGATATATATATATATAATTCAATGATATTAAATAAATGGAAACTATATTTATAAAACCATATTTATTTTATTATATATAGTTCAAGGGCAACCAAGACAACATTGGTACGCTTTCATCAGATAAAATACAAAGTTTGTTTTATAAATAGAGACATACCCATGAAAATCATACCTTATCGGTTGGAAATTCACTGGATAGGGCTCTAAATCAGTTATAAACATTTATGTTTGTCGGACTTCCAACAAATTAAATACAACTTCTACTTATATATATATATATATATATATATATATATATATATATATATATATATATATATAAATTAATAAAAACAATGAATAAAAACAAAGAAACAGTTCCTTATATTAAAAAATTCATCATTTTACGATCGTTTCTAGGATATATATGTGTTTGTTGGTATGTATGTATATCATATAGATCTATGTAAAAAATTTACAAACTATCAGGGGAAATATACATACCTACACATATATATGCTGTCTTCAGGGCCGTAATTATAAGGTATCTATTTTTGAAGTTCTAGTTAAACTTTATTTAGTTACCTACCTATCTATGTGTGCTTACACACTTTTACAAATTATCCCCTGTGATTGTTTCATATGTTTAATTATATGTCAATCAATTTCTAGTTGATATAAAATGCTCGGATCTACTCATTAGAATCTTGGAGCATATTTTACGGGTGATATGGCGCATGTCTATCTGACATGACACCCTTAATTTAATTTGATTTAATTTAATTTAATTCAATTTATCTTAATTTTGGATATATATATATATATATATATATATATATATATATATATATATATATAAACTTCATCATTTATGAAGCGTTGAGAGAGATTGAAATTTTAAAATGTGAACATCTCAAACGCAGAAAATTGATGTAATAACAGTTGATTGCTATAAATAATAGTTTGATTGTTATTAGTCATTTTCTGTGTTTGTAAAGCGCACATTTTTAAACAAATGTAGAAAGAGAGAGAGAGAGAGAGAGAGAGAGAGAGAGAGAGAGAGAGAGAGAGAGAGAGAGAGAGAGAGAGAGAGAGAATCAACAACTGTGCCCCCAAACCAAATAATATTTGTTTGGCAGAATCGTTAGAGCGTCGGTAGAAATGCCTTCCAGTATGTTCTCAGTTCAAATTCCGCCGAGACCAATATTGGACTTCATCCTTCCGTGATCGATAAAATATATCAATCAAGTACTGTCGCCGATTTAATCGATTTTTCTTTGCACTAGAAATTGCTGGCCTTGTGCCTAAATTAAAAACATTTATTATTATTATTATTTGTGTTGTTGTTAGTGATGTCAGTCGTTCTCCTTCGCTGGATCACTTCTTGTTGTTGTAGTTGTGGTTGCTGGCGTAGTTGCTGTTGTTGTTGTCATCGTCGTCGTCGACGTAGTAGTAGTAGCAGTGGCAGTAGTAGTAGTAGTAGTAGTAGTAGTTGATGTTGTTGTGGTTGCTGAAGTAGTTACAGTTTTTGTTGAGAGAGGTTATAAGTATCAGACTTGAAAAAAATATGCTGTGATATCGATATGACTGAAAACAATAAAAGAATAAACGAATAAAATATAAATCAGACTACATTTAACATGCAGGGGACGATTCTATCGTGAAACAGTCAATCAGCCGGGTCTTTTGAGCCGTGTACAACCTACACCTAAACATTGGACATACCAGCCAACGGAGCCTCGAGTTGTACTCGTCCTACATTTAAACAATAGACAGACCAACCTAACAGGTAACTTAAGCTGTGCACATCCTATATTTAAACATTGGACAGACCAGCCTACTGGGTCTTTAGAACCGTGTAGATTGTACATCTAAACATTGGATAAATCAGCCAAGTCTCTTGAGCTGAACACATCCTACATCTAAACATTGACAGACCAGCCAAACGCACCTTGAGCTGTATACATCCTACATCTAAACACGTTTTGAACTGTATACATCCTAAATCTAAGCATTTGGACAGACCAACCAACTGACTCTTTCCTGCTGTACACGTTCTAAATCTAAACATTGAACAGACCAGCCAAACAGATGTTTTGAACCATGTATACCTTATATCTAAACATTGGTCAAAATCAATTGGATGTATTGAGCTACGCAGATGTTACATCTAAACATGTGACAGACGAGTCAACGAGAATATATTTTGTAGTCACTCGACTTGTTAGAAGTGTGGATTACTAAATAGTTAACAGGTCACAACAGTTTCAAGAAAAGTTCACAATTGATATATATCACGATTCCCTCCTCCTTCGCATTATTTGATTGCTACTTAGTTTATCGCCTCCAGAAGAATAACAGCCTCACTGTTAGGTTGTCGATGCTGCCAATCTACCATCCTGATCTCATACAAATGGCAGCCAAATTTCTCGCAAATCGCAACTATTATCTTAAAAAGGGAAAGTACACGTTGTATTCCTAGATTCACAATGTCTGGGTTAAAGATAGGGTTTATCATCACTTGGGTATCTCTGATTATAGATCTGCTCTATCCTGGAGCTAAACAACAACGAGTAGAACAGAAGGTATGTGTGTTCACGTTTGTGTATATGTGTTCTTTCACGTATCTTAACGGTTCAACAAGATGAGATCGATAAAATAAGTACCAGAATTGGAAAAAGTACAGGGATCAATATTCTTCTTCTTCTTCTTCTTCTTCTTCTTCTTCTTCTTCTTCTTCTTCTTCTTCTTCTTCTTCTTCTTCTTCTTCTTCTTCTTCTTCTTCTTCTTCTCCTTCTTCTTCTACCACCTACACCTGCGAGGGCCGTGGGAGCAGAGTCCTCAAACACTCCTTCCAGCGTGTCCTGTC
>OZ024741.1:188020476-188025476 GCA_964016885.1 Eledone cirrhosa
TCTGAGTTCAAATCCCGCCGAGGTTAACTTTGCCTTTCATCCTTACGGGATCGATAAAATAAAGTACCAGTAATATACTGGATAATTGCTGGCCTTGTGCCAAAAGTAGAAACAATTATTAATATTCGAAAAACTCAGATTACATTTATTGTATTCAGCCATGTAGAGCGAAAATTTTCTTTATATATATATATATATATATATATATATATATAAGTATGTATACGTACATACATATATGTATACAGACGTACAGGGATGTTTGTTTACAAACAAACCGAGCATTATAATAAATGTTCGGTAAATCAATACGTACATATATATATGTGTGCATGTATGTATATATATACATACTACTGTACGTCTGTATACATATATGTATGTACGTATACATACTTATATTTAAGTAACAGCCGTACTAAGAGTGAGAAATGAAATTTCGTTTCATTTTTTCCATTTATATATATATATATATATATATATATATATATATATATATATATATATATATATATGTATATGTATATATATATATATACATATATGTATATATATATATATACATATATGTATGTATGAGTGTCTGTATATAAAAGGTAAACAGAAATAACAAAAAAAAAAAAACAATGAGAGAGAGAGAGAGAGAGAGAGAGAGAGAGAAATGGCTTCTACGAGACTAGAACTGGTCTTTCCTGATTATTTCCTTCGAATGAAATAGTTCTAGTCCTGTAGAAGCCATTTCTATATTAAATATGTATACTCTGCTATGTATTGAGTACCTAACTTACTGTGGTTAACCCCGATCGAACCCGGGATACACACACACACACACACACACACACACATACACACACACATATATTTGCATATATATATATATATATATATATACTAGCTGAATGGCCCGGCGTTGCCTGGGTTACTGCTGTTCTTATTCAATAAAAAAATGTTCTTAAACAATAAATATGAAGATATATTTTCTTCTCATAATTATTTCAAAATATCTATATTTTGTTTTTTAAAATATGAAAATTGTAATGATAATAAAATTTAGAAATGAAAATCTGTCAAACTTGAAGCACCAAAGGGTAAACAATATTCATTGTGCAATTTTTTGTTGGTGTCCAAATGAATAAATTTTTGCTGCTTCCAACTCGTGAGCAACCAACATATAGTTGACCGTGGGAGAAACATGCAGTAGAGAGATCAAGTTCAACTACCTTTAGGAATTGACCCTGAGGTTTATTAATTGAAATAACAAAACTTAGTTTGACTGGAAACTGAAGCTTCTTAAATTCAAATAGAACAGTTGTAGATATGAGAGGAATTTTTAGAATAAAGACATTCTTTTTCATTCTTTGGTCGAGCCATTTGAGAGTGCATAAGGAAACAGACAAACAGAGAGACAACGGATTTTATATCTAGAGAGAGAGATATTATGGTATGGTATCGGGCGTTTCTGACGGAGCCCATCCTTTTCCAAGCTTGAGTACAGCAGATTTCTTCCAAAGAGAAGAAGAATCCACCCCAGTGCTAGACTGGTGCTCTTTTTAATCGACCTCGAAAGAATGAAGGACAAAGTTGACCTCGGCGGGATTTGAACTCATAGAGCATAAAGCATTCTCCGCCGCCTATATATATATCGTGGGGCAGAGAAAATGTTCTTGAAACTTGAATATAGTGTAGTATTTAAGCTTGTTACAGAGGTCTGTTACTCTGGAGTTTCCAGAGTAATATGTGTGTATGTGTGCGTGTGCAATACCTATATATATATACACACAAACACGCGCATGCGCATGCACACACACACACACATATATATATATATGTGTGTGTGTGTGTGATATTATTACAAATCAAAGGTTAGATTTCATAACTGCTCTTATTACGCAATTAGCTATCGTCCCCGGGGCTTGAGAAGGTCCAAGGGGCACTGGGGTCTAAGGAAGGGGGTTTAAGGAAGGGGGTCTAAGGAAGGGGGTTTAAGATAATAGTATATTAAATATCAAATGATACATAGTATATATAAATATAGTAAGATAAAAAATATATATTTATTTATACATAGTATATATTATATTATTTATTATATATAAATTAACGATTTTATTTATTATATACTAGCTGAGGTACCCGGCTTCGCCCGGGAGAACAGTTAAGAGAAGACGGATAAAAGAGAAAACGACTAATTTGGATGTGTTGTCTGGTATGAGGTGAGAGAGAGAAAGACATGAAAAAAAGCAATCATAAAACTTTCTTATTGGGCTGGGGGAGTAAACTGCCGATTAAATGGTAGTATTGACCTTGGATTTTAAATGTGAAATAACCATAGTCAGTATGATCTTTTTCAGCTCCAAAGGAAGTCATCTGAAACACAGCAATATACCGCATAACATTGCTTCTGAAGTGTTTAACTTCGTTAGTATGGACTGTAAGTAGTATATGGATAAAAACAGGAGGGTAGATTAATTTCAAATAGTATCAATTTTTCTTTTTTCTGTAAAATCAAAGACTGTAAAATGACTTTATAAAAGCTAATGCAATATTGTTAAACCTTCAACTGATATACTTTGATCTACAGTTTAAGCCAATGTGGGATGTCACCCTCTCTCTGGATATCTAACACTTTAATTTTATCTCTCTGTCTAACGGTCTATCTTTCTCTTTCTGTCTGCGCCCCCCTCTTTCTCTCTCTATGTATATATGGTTTGTGTGTATGTGTGTGTGTGTGTAGCTTTTGTGTGATTCAACCAACCAATCAATAAACATCTTTCTTTTATATTATATATAGATTATTTACAATTTGCATGGAGGCAGGTCTCTCCGGAAATAGGATTGGGGGCGCTGAGGGTATTACGTGGCAGGGAGGGGGGAGTTTGAGAACCTCTGCTATTGACAGAGGATTTATTTGGATCTGCAAAAAATAACTCTATTTTCGATCTTTGTTTAGATCAGCGGTTCCCAACTTTTTATAATAAATTCCACCTTAATGATATAGCAAAACAGTATCCCCCCAAAAAAATTTAAATTTTTGATATAATGTTTATATGTAGAAATAATTTCGGCATGTCTTTTTATTCCAGTCAAAGTAATTTTGTCAATGAGAAATTTACTAAAATAAATCAAATATATCCTGTTATAAAAATAAGTTTCTTTACTAAGTTTCTTTACTAAAACATAAACTGTTATATCCAGATTTAAATAATTATCAAGTGAAGTAAAATCATAATTAGAAAAGGTAGAAAGTTGATAAAAAGTTGAATATAAAAATTTGAAGCAAGAAAAAGGAAAAATTATGTTAGGAAACTACTCTTCTTTTTTATATATGAAATTTTGTGATTTTTAGTTAATTCCCGTGGCTCCCCCAATAACTTGCTATGACCCACTGGGGGGCCATGGCCCCCTGGTTGGGAACCAATGGTTTAGATCATATCAGAAGCTACCTACACCTCTACGAAGAAATACGTTACTATAGTTTATATATATCTATCAAATGTGACAGTTATAGTGAACAAGATCTATTAATTTGTATAATTTTATTAAGGGCGGTGGATTGGCAGTATTGGTAGAGGGTCGGACGCCATGCTTTCCAGCATAGTTACGTCCCTTTACGATCTGAGTTCAAATCCCGCCGAGGTTGACTTTACGGGGTCGATAAAATCAAGTACCAGTAATGCACTGGTAAATTGCTGGCCTTGTGCCTAAAGTAGAAACAATTAATTTGTATAATTTTAATGCTTACGGTAGTTGCTACTTCGATTATTTATACATTTATATAGAGATATTCTATACTAGGCATGTCAAACGGAGGGTCCCCCGAGGGCCACATATGTGTTGTCTGAGGGCCACACACGGCAACTAATTGCACACATCACAACACATTTTTTTTTTATTTTATATTACGAAGATAAAACATGCTCGCGCTGTAAAAACCTTTGTGCGGGGCTGCAGATGTGCTTGTAGAGGGCCGCATGTTCGACATACCTACTTTATACTCTACATGGCAACTGAACATTTCATTAGAAGAATCAGCGAAGATTTGATTCAGCAATATTGTCTGTACGTCTCACAACATGGGCAAAGAAACAGGGGCAGACAAACACCAAGCTATGTGAAGCATATTGCTGTTTGCCTTAGTCATGGTGTCCGACGCAAAGAGAGTGAAACACGCAAAGTTGCCAGAAACATAGTGGCATGGACAGGGCTAGGTTTAATGGAGGGAGGGCAAAGGAGGAAATTGCTCCGGGCCCCCAGCAGTTGTGGGCCCCATCTTCGATGGCCGTAGCAATTTATATGTGCCCTCAGCTGGGCTTTTTAGTTTTAGGATGGTTAGAGTTTGTTAATGTAATACCTGTATGAATAACTTTTCAATTCCAAGCTACCACTTTGATATGTAAAATTGGTGGGGGGTGGGGGTGCTATGTATTCTAATTTTTTTGTGTATGAGCCTTCCCCCCCCCTTCCCGCCCCCGCAAAAATACAAACCCTGAAGTGTCCCAGCACCCCCAAAATCTAAATCCAGCCCTGGGCATGGAGATCAGTTGGTGAGGCCACCTGTCGTTTCTACACACCAGGAAGAGATCGAGGCGACTTACATACACACTAAGTAGCTGATAAATTCATATATGTTCGCAAACAGCATAAAGATTTAACCAAAAACTGCGAGATTGTATGTAATCACACATTTATATATATATATATATAAATATGTATGTGTAAACGTACATTACTTACGTATTTCTTAGGAGAGTGAAAAGATGATCAAGTTTTGGTCCTTGTCGCAAACATCATCGGATGTTATCTACATCTCTCACAACCCACAGAGAAATATGTAACTAAAGACGTTATATACCCATTAAATATGACTGAAACAGACGACTGGATCTGCTGTGTTGCATAACTTTAGTGCTTACACTGATAGCTGCGAGCAGTGCCGAATTTACATTTACCATTGTGCTTAGGTGTGCTTAAGAACAGGGGGGGGGGGGGGCTCTTCCTGG
>OZ024741.1:188030476-188037976 GCA_964016885.1 Eledone cirrhosa
CACAAATAAACACACATTGACACACATACACTCACAAATAAACACACACTGACACACAAACACTCACAAATAAACACACACGGACACATACATTCACAAATAAACACACACTGACACATATACACTCACAAATAAACACACACTGACACACTTACACTCACAAATAAACACACACTGACACACATACACTCACAAATAAACACACATTGACACACAAACACTCACAAATAAACACACACTGACACATACACTCACAAATAAACACACATTGACACACATACACTCACAAATAAACACACACTGACACACAAACACTCACAAATAAACACACACGGACACATACATTCACAAATAAAAACACACTGACACATATACACTCACAAATAAACACACGGACACATACATTCACAAATAAACACACACTGACACATATACACTCACAAATAAACACACACTGACACATATACACTCACAAATAAACACACACTGACACACAAAAATACACAACAGAGTTGATAGTCCGCTAAGTACACAAGGGCCAGCCAGGTAAGTGGTTAAAAACCGGGATACGGATTAAATGCAATACCCAACTAGACAACAGCGGGGCTTGAACTCAGAACGCACAGAATCAGAGCAAATACTGCAAGGCAACTCGTCCAACGATACAATAGTTTTATTTTATAGATCTCGAAAGTATGAAAGGCAAAGTGCAAATCTCGACAAGATTTGAAGTTAGATTGCAGAAAGCAGAGATAAATGTTACAAGGCATTTGGTTCTACTCTCTGACGATATCTCTTAATTGTTTCTACTTTTGGCACAAGGCCATCAATTTACCCAGTACATTACTGGTACTTTATTTGATCGACCCCCGTAAGGATGAAAGGCAAAGTTAACCTCGGTGGGATTTGAACTCAGACCGTAAATGGACGTAACTATGCTGGAAAGCATGGCGTCCGACCCTTACTCTTAATGATATCTATTCAGGTTATTTGCGCTCTGGATTTAAATCCTACCTAGATCATCTTATTTTTCATCTTTCCGACGTTTATAAATAATTTACCTCTCCAGAGTGGTTTACTGGAAGATTCGTTAGAGCAGCGGATAAGATGCTTTACAGCAGGCATGTCATGCATGCGGCCCGCGGGCCCCATGCAGCCCTTTATAAGCACACCTGCGGTCCGCACAAAGGTTTTTACAGCTCGAGCGCAATTTAAAATAAAAAAATATTAATTGTAATGTGCGCAATTAGTTGTCATGTGTGACCCTCAGTCAACACATATGTGACCCATGTGACCCTCGGGGAACCTTCAGTTTGACATGCCTGCCTTACAGTACTTGTCCACACTTGCGTTCTGATTTCAAATCCTACCGTAGTCTACTGACTTGAACCCTCATCCAGTTTAACACCGTCAGCTGATCCATTGGAGGCATTTAGTGCAGTTCACTCTATTTGCAAGTATCTGGATCAGGTCTTCGGTTTGAGGATACATTCTTCTCTCTCACCCATTTTAGTCTTGCACGCCCTTAAAAAGGGTCGTCGACACAGCCCTTCCTCCTGATTAAGCGACATAAAAAATTCCACACAAAGCCGATACGATACACATAACAATTAAATATAGGAACATACATTGCTATAAAGTATGCAATATATATATATATATATATATATATATATATATATATAACGAAGGAAATGTGGTAAGGAACCAGGTGGACCATAACGCACCAAAGTACTCAATACTTAGGGTAGTAGAGTGGGTAATAGGAACGAGTAGGACCCCGACGGCTGAGCTCAAGCCGTTTCGACGGCTAATTCTGGGTCCAGAATTAGCCGTCGAAACGGCTTGAGCTCAGCCGTTGGAGTCCTACTCGTTCCTATATATATATATAATATATATATATATATATATATATATATATATATATATATATATATATATATATATATATATACACCACCGACAACAACTTCCGCTCTTCTCTTTCCCATTTCCACCACCCTATACATGCATCACGTAATACTCAACATATCATATATTACTGTCTCTTCACAAACGAGACTAATTACAACCAATCAAATCACACATTACTATTTATAACTGATAAAATATATATGGTATTTTCTTTTATATTTTCTGACTACGGGTAAGACTACGGGTAAGCCGAAAAACAAAACTCCCGGCCAAATTGGTGAAGAATTTAATACCACACTACACCTCATATGTTTGTATATGCTAATGTATAATTCATCCACACGCATGCGCACTCACACACATATATATATGTATATGCATATGTATATATGTATGTGAATGTATATATATATATGTTTAAGTATACATACAGTATATGTATATATATATAAACTATATATATATATCGAGTACTCAGTTGGGTAATGGTCTAACTAGTTTAAAACTGGTTCTAACCTGATATATATATATATTGACCCCGGGATTCTAGGCTTGTTTTGCTGCGTTATGGGTAGTAGTTCGATGATCAACTTCCTTCACATAAATTACCATAATTTGTAATTTAATTAATAAGAAGAATTAGTTATTTAGCAGCTGTCAACATAAGTCTGGAAGAACTTTTCAAGCATTATACAAATTTCGAAAAAATATTGACTATTAATAATTCTTTAAAAATATATATATATAACGTTTTGCCTTACCGGTAAAAATTGTTTGTCGTTTTTATCTAGTAAATTAATCTCATGATGTGTCTCAGTATCCTATGTTTGGATTTAGAAAGGTCATTGTTTAACTAGAAATTTCTTGATTTGCGTTTTGAAATATCTTTTTTGTTTTTCAAAATACTTAAATGTTTTAAATGTTTACATATGATGAACGAGTTATCTTCCTTTGTTTTCATTCTTCGTAAATAATTTTGCTCTGACCGAATAGCTTGCTAAAGTATATTTAACATGATTTATACAGTTTAATAATTTATGGTAATCCTTAAAGGGAAACTATATATAATAATAAGTAATTATGGAAGTAAATTAGAAATAATAAAACTTTTGAGAGTAAATATAACTACAAATTAATCCTGTAATGAAATGACAATCAATGAATTGAAATGATTTTATAAAGAAAATAGAATAATTCAGATAATAAATGATCTCAATATAATATTTAATATATATACTGATGGTAATATATGCATATGTTTTAATAGATATCTTTATACATATTTAATAATTATTTAAATATGCTTTAAAGATAAAAATGTTTTTAAATATTATAACTAAATATTTAATGAATATATTACTTAATTAAACTATGTGTCTGATAGCTATAGAAGAAAATTTTTTCTTTTTTTATTGTTTAATTTTGATATAATATATTAGTATAATTAGCTTAAACATAACTAAAATATAAAAGATATTAAAAATGTCATGTTATTTAATTGGTTGCCTCAATTTGACTTAATATTTGAAAACAACGGTCTTTATACATATTCACATCATTTCTTTCTTTCTTTTTATGTCGTTATTTCTTCTCTCTTATTCTCTCTTCTCTCTCTCTCTTCCTTTTTCTTTTTTCTTTTTATATATTTATTCCCTAATACTTCTATTTACTCATTTAAATATTTATGTATGTATGTGTTTATTTATTTTCTTCTTGCATTTCCCCATATTCACCCCCTCCATATACCCATATCTCGCTCCACATCCTCTTCTTCTTTAAATTTAAGTTTATCATCTTATTATTTGTGGTATATAAATGTAGAGATATGTTGTAATAAATCACTGCCAATACTGGAATTGAGCTATCAAGACCGTTGGGGTATGTCATACATCAATTCATGTATTTTATCTGACGAGGGCGTACTGAAAAAACACCATAGTACCTTCGAAATATGCATAATAAAACATATATTATTATTCTGAATAATAATAACTCCAGAAAATTTTTTTGTAGAGTGCTTTTAATCTATTGTTAAACTATATTCATTGAGTAATCAATTAACCATATTAATCTTTGGTTATCTCTCTCTCTCTCTCTCTCTATATATATATATATATATATATATATATATATATATATTGTTATACTTGGGGAGGGTCATATTGTTGTAATATTGCCAGAAATAATAACAGAACTCACTGTTTGGTTGGTTTTCGCTTGTGCATCTTTTATATCTCCATAGTTAATTTATTTGGCAATCAATGTTTATCATTGACTGACTAACGGTTAAAAATACAGATACAAATATATATAGTCTAACAAAGTTCTTTCGTTGCACATCTGCAACATCATCAGTGGTACTATTATCATGTTTCCTCCTACTGTGTTGTATTGTAGTGTTTATATATATATATCTTTCACCGTATTTTTTACTAAAGAAATTTTAGTCTGATAATGGGGTTTAGAACCCTTAGAGAGATGGAAAAAGATGAGTGTACATCAATACTCATATATATATATATATATATATATATATATATATATATATATATATATATATATATATATATATATATATATATATATATATATATATATTTATATTTATATTTTTATATATATATATATATATATATATATATATATCACGATACATTAACGGAGCCATAGACTCTCGCCGTTCCCTGTAAATAATGTGCTCAAAGGAGAGGAAATCCTGGGCACTTTAAAATACAATATGTTGAAAAGGTAACACACTAGAGAGAGATACGGTGCGCCATCAATAAAACAGGGAAAAACCACCAGTGTATGGAATCTATAACCTATGAAAGGCAGACTATAGACACGATAATTAAAAATATAAATTAAAGCGTAAATAAATACCTCTATAACCCAGGTTATAGATTCCATACACTGGTGGTTTTTCCCTGTTTTATTGATGGCGCACTGTATCTCTCTCTAGTGTGTTACCTTTTCAACATATTGTATATATATATATATATATATATATATATATATATATATATATATATATATATATATATATAAAACTATATTATATTTTGAGATTAAACTCTAAGTCGTTTACAATTAATCAGCTCCAAGAAAGAGGCATTTCCGAGCAGTTAAATACATTAATATATATGATAAACACAAAACGTTAGCTATCAATGAAATAAACTAATTAAAGTATAAATATATATATATATATATATATATATATATATATATATATATATATATATATATATATATATATATATATATAGTACGGCTGATACGTATACATACTTATATATATATACGAGGTGTGTCAGAAAAATTCCAGGACTGATGTCACAAAAGATTTATTTCAAACTCAAACTTCACACTAAGAGTTTTCTCCTTCAAAGTAATCCCCCTGGAGTCTAATGCACTTTTCCATCCTTTTCTGCCACGCTTGCATGCACTCCTGGAAGGATTCTTCCGGGATCCTCCGCAGTTCCGTCGTCACGGCCTTTTTGATGTCGTCCACGTCTTCAAAACGGGTCCCCTCCGGCTCGTACTCGAAGATCCGTGGCTCATCACCGGTGATGACTGTCCCTAGCAAGTCTGGTTCGGTTTCAAGGCGCTCGAGGATGTCCTGGCACACTTTCATGCGTCGACCCTTCTGGGCATCATTCAGCAATTCTGGCACCATCTTCGCGCAGACTTTCCGCATGTCCAAATCTTCAGTGAGAATCTTCCAGACGCTGTCCCGATTCATGCCCAGCTCATTTGCCATCAGTCGAACACTCAGCCGACGATCGCTACGCACCATCTGCCTGACGCGCTCAACGTCGACCTCAGTCCCGGTTGTTGGGGGCCTTCCACCACTCCTGAGGTCATCTTGCACCACTCAAAAACACGTGAGTGTGACATCATCTCATCTCCATACACTTGCTGCAGCAATCCCAGCGCTTCTGACAGAGTTTTCCTCAACCGTACCAGAAACTTCAAGTTTGTTCTTTGCTCTGTGTTCATTGCTTGACGACCTGAAACAGAGGACATGTATATAAAATTATGAAGAAAAAAGTTTGATCGCTGCAGAGAGCTAAGATTACAGTTACATACTCCAGGGGATTACTTTGAAGGAGAAAACTCTTAGTGCGAAGTTTGGGTTTGAAATAAATCTTTTGTGACATCAGTCCTGGAACTTTTCTGACACACCTTGTATATATATATATATATATATATATATATATATATATATATATATATATTTATACACAGAAACACAGGCAGACAGGACAGACAGACGGACAGACAGACAGACACAGACAGACACACAGACACAGAGACACACACACACACACACACACACACACACACACACACACACACACACACACACACATATATATATATATATATAAAGGTTTACATATATATATATATATATATATATATATATATATATATATGTGTGTGTGTATTTTGCAACGGGTCACTTTGTGGCTCAATGAAGAGTTAATAAATTAAATAATCAGAGCTATATATCATAAAACATGTCTATAGAATCACCAAATAAAATATATACCGTTTCCTGAAGAGTCCGGTGCTCCAGATGTCCAATATTATCGGATATCTTAAAATGCGGACGAAACCATGGTAGAGGTAACTAAATATGTTCACTTTTCTCTTAGTTTATTTTACACCTAATTCTGTTTAGTTGACTGTATATCTGGTCGATTTATACACGCTGTCGAAATACTCGATAAATACTCCGTCGCAACCGCCGCGAAGGGCTGCTTTCGGTTATTTGTCGGAGATTTCTTCATAGAAGCCTTTATTCTTATAGCTTGGTCTAATCGATTTATGCTAATTGGGAAAGGAAACGGTATATATTTTATAGACATGTTTTATGATATATATATATATATATATATATATATATATATATATATATATATATATATATATGACGTTATAGTCGCATATATGTTATAGAATGCCGTTAGCTTCTTGCTAAAACAATCTCTATACCTCTCATTTATATATATATATATATAGGAAACTGATCCTCACTCAAATGAAATAAATTCATTGTTCCACAGTGGGCATTTAATTAATTATTCCATTTTATGAACAGAGGGCAAAGACAAAAGAAAACAAGTACCCAGGAATTTGATTATAGGGGAGATTACTCTCGTTGAATCCAGACCTGTAATGGATGCCCTATGAAAATTTCCGTTTGTATTGGAAGTTTTACACCAAATAATTGTGTGTGATTTCGTTCAATGCCGTAGGTTCTGGTATTAGAATCTAAAATGTCTTCAACAGGTATGTTGCATGTCATTTTCCCTCATTAGTGTTCGACCGTGCAACAGTATTATGTATACTTCAAGCTATATGGACGTTTTACACTTCAGTTTCCAGAGGTATTTGTCATAGAGAGGTGATGTTGATTTCATATCTGAATCTAAAGGATTATGCGCAGTGATTTTGTATCTGTTTTTATTAAAACGCTCTATGAGTATAGTTCCTCCGGTTATATATATTTATATGTCCCAAGGCTCTGATACCATCAACACTATACACACAGAGCTGGCATATCTAAGAACTGAC
>OZ024741.1:188045476-188080476 GCA_964016885.1 Eledone cirrhosa
CGCGCACACACACATACACACACACTTCGACTTCGAGCCACGCGCACACAGTTTATATAAAGTTAGATTTACAACCTGTTAAATATTGTATATTTGTCACTATGTAATCATACTTACTGTATACGAAACGATAACGTCACACACGCACACACACAAACATACACATACACACATACGTGTGCATATGCATACACACACAAACACGTACGCCACGAGCCAGTCATAAATACTAAAACACCCACACACACACATGCACGCACGCATACACGCACATACATACACGCACACATACACACACGCATTCATACATACATAAATGTATACACACAATCACATCCACGAGCACACAACCACAGATAAACATACACAGGCACACAATCACATATAAACAGACACACTTGTACATACATACATACATACATACATACATACATACATACATACATACATTCAAACATACGTACATACATATATGCATACTTACATATATACATACATACGTACGTACATACATACATACATACATATGTACATACATATATATACATAATACGTACACACATGCATACATACATACATACATACATACATACATACATACATACATACATACATACAAACATACGTACATACATACATACATACATACATACGTACATACATACATACATACATACATACATACATACATACATACATACATACATACATACATACAGACCGAAACACGTACATACATACATATGTACATACATATATACATGATACGTACACACATGCATACATACATACATACATACAAACATACGTACATACATACATACATACATACATACATACATACATACATACATACATACATACAGACCGAAACACGTACATACATACATACATACATACATACATACATACATACATACATACATACATACATACATACATACATACATACATACATACATACATACATACATACAGACAGACAGACAGACCGAAACACGTATATACACATCAGGCGAGTCCAGCAGACGACAACGTCACAAACAACAATGAAACGGCCACGAATGGCGCCGTAATTTGCTACCTCCATTGACAGAAGAGTTTATTGAGTGCATCACACCAACTTTAGATGACATAATTATTATAAGGTGTTGGCCAGACAACATTATATTAATATCTGGATCATCATCATCATCGTCGTCAACGTATCATCGTCATCGTCATCATCATCACCGCCATCATCATCATCTTTATTATCGTCGTCGTTATCCTCATCTTCATCATCATCATCATCATCATCTTCATTATTATCATTGTCGTCTTTCATCCTTACGGGGTCGATAAAATAAAGTACCAGTAATGCACTGGGTTATTGCTGACCTTGTGCCTAAAGTAGAAACAATTATTATCATTGTCGTCGTCATCATCATCATCATCATCATCATCATCATCATCATCATCATCATCATCGTTATCGTCGTCATTATCATCATCACCATCATTATCACCACCACGTTCATTATTACTACCACCACCATCAACATCTTTGTTATTGACTATCTCTTCGACATGAAAGCTTGCGTTGTCATATCTAAAGAGTATGTTCTTATGACCCAAGGGTGTGAAATCCATTTGATGGGGTCGCGTGACAAAGGCGCAACGCGATAACAAAATCTCAATTAGGTATTTGGCAGATCACGACAGAGGCATACTATATTATTCCAAGATTATGTGTCGGCTTTCTGGTTACACATTGCCCAACTGATTGAGGGTAGTGATGAACCGGGGTCAGTGGACCTGAGAGCCTACTTCAACGACATCTCGACAGAAAAAAAGGTGATGGCTCTCAGCAAAAAAAAAAAACGGGGTTGTAAAGAACTGATAACAACCGCTGACATACGATCGGCCGTCTGAGATAGTGCTAGGGGTAAATCCCTGGTTTGGATTGACTACCCAACGATCTTACGAATACATGCTGGATTTGTTCACCTATCCCAACTAGCAACAAACTGGAAATATTTCTTATTGCGTTAGTCGGGCAATGATAACGCTCGCTGTCGAAAGACATGAACAGGAAGGGGAATTGGCGATAACTTCCGGGTCATAACTCATCCGAACTTATAGTTCAGCCAAGAATTTAGCCAATATTCTCGCGACCTGAATAATTCTTGGCAGTTTCACAGCAATCTCTTCCTCGTGAGATTGGTCATAGAGAGTGTGGGTTATAAATATGGTTATGATAGGACTCTGATCCATTCGGATCTATCCAAATCCTTTTATCAGGTCGCTTTTGAGCACTACCGGTAACATCCTACCCAGTACAACCTGTCGCATGGTCGAGTCGTCCATTACTTCTACTATGTTACAACTTATCTTATCTAATAACAAGAGTGACGGGCGATATGTACACCCTACATAACCACTATTCACATATACACACTAATTAAAAATTACTATTAAGTCTACCTTTCTATAAAAATCATTTCTAGTATATGTCCCCCGGGTAAACAAGGTATGTGCTGGCTCGCTCCCGCTCAGGTAGCAAGGACGCAGGAAAACACTGAATATCACCGAATGGAATGTTAGAACAATACTTAATAAAACAAAATCTCAACGATCTAAGCGTCAGACTGCTCTAGTTGCAAAGGAATTAGATAGATACATCGACAACACCGTTCTTTATGAAACATGCTTTACTGGAAATGACAGCATGGTAGATCACGGTTACACATACTTCTGGAGTGAGAAGAGGGAAGAAGAACGAAGGGAAGCTGGTTTTGGCCTTGAAATAAGGAACTTCATCACTCTACAACTGGACCATGACAATGAGACTGCCATTCTACAAAAATGTCTGCGCCACAATTGTCAGTGTCTATGCGGTGATATCGGACACAACAAAAGCTGAGATGGTCGGTATCATTCTGAAAGAATACAAAGTGTTACAGGAGCACACATTAACGGAAGGGATTACATCACGACATCTGGGTATGTAAGTTTATGTCAGTCGACGACGTAGATCGCTCGATTGACGGTCTTGTTAAGATGATTTGGTTCTGTGGCTAGGAATTGTGACGAGACTACGGACAAAATGCCCATTCTAGCTTAGAAATAAGTTGAGAAAGGGCTATCATGGTAAAACAGTGTAGAAGTGGCGAACACCGCATAATACCATCTATTATTCATTACTGCATTTATGGCGGTGGATTGGCAGTATCGGTAGAGGGTCCCACGCCATGCTTTGCAGCATAGAGTTACGGCCCTTTATGATCTGAGTTCAAATCCCGCCGAGGTTAACTTTGCCTTTCATCCTTGCGGGGTCGATAAAAATAAAGTATCAGTCACGCACTGGGGTTGATTTAATCGACTTTCGCCTTTCCCAAAATTGCCGACCTTGTGCTTATATAAGAAACCATTATTTATTTGGATTGGCAGAGAGCGGTGGATTGGCAGTATCGGTAGAGGGTTGGATACTATGCTTTGCAGCAAAGAGTTACGGGCCTTTATGATCTGAGTTGAAATCCGGCCAAAAGTAAAAACAATTATTTATTACTGCCTAATCATCATTGCTTGTCCCAGTTTTCATCTGATCATCGGCTGCCCAAACAACCGTTTTATTCGCAGCTGAATGAAAAAAAGCCTAAGTGTGGCAGCCAAAGGAAGCGAATGAAAGACGTACTTAATCTAAAAAAAAACTATACAGCGTACCATCAGTTCGGGAGGGGGGGTGGGGGGTGTTGGCAGAGTCGTCAGTGTGTCGGATGAAAAATGCCTCGGTATTTGTTCCGGTTCTGAATTCAAATCTACTTTGCCTTTCATCTTTTCGGGGTCGATAAATAAAGTACCAATACTGAAATTGATACTCTTCCTCTATCTCTCTCTCACTCTCTCCCTCTGTCTGTCTGTCTGTCTCAATCTCTCTCTCTCTCTCTCTCTCTCTCTCTCTCTCTCTCTCTCTCTCTCTCTCTCTCTCTCTCTCTCTCTCTCTCTCTCTCTCTCTCTCTCTCTCTCACTCTAGGTGTGGAAGAGATCAGCTGTGTCCCAACCTGGAGAAGGATGTGCTCCGCCAAGGTTTAAATGCCCAAGCACGCTGTTTATCAGAATGGTCTCCCTACGACTCAACCATGAATTAAAGGCCTTCTACATTTACTTAGCATCAATGAGTACGAGCGGGAATCGTTCAGGTCGTAACATATGTGTTACAATAGATCTATGGGTCACACCTAATCGTTCACCAGACTGCCTACGTACTAAAGGTCAACACCACTGTTTCTTATCTTACCTATGATAACCATTACTATTCATCCACTTAGATTAAATGCATGTATGTATGGCCCCGTAACTCCTGATAGAGTCGTAGGGGTGCTGTATTGACATACGGCGTTTCTGGGGCATTTCAAGCCTGGCGGAGCCGCCCATCCCTCTCCAGGCCTGAGTATTGCAGACTTCTTCCAGAGAAAGATAGAAAGTGGAAATGAGTGGAAATGAGAAAGTAATCCACTTACATACAGCCATAGAACGGATTTCATTTATAGAAACTACTACTACATACATACTCATTTTAATAGATAGACACATACATTGCATGAACATATTCATACACACGTACAAACACATATAGAATACAAACAAGAAGCGTTTTTTTTATATGTATAAATACATACATGTATTATACATAATATGTACACCGTTCGTGCTAAATATATTTTACCTACAGCAATGTCGTCTGCTTCTTTCATTATTCAATATATTACGAAGTTCAGTTGTTTGTTCTTTTGTTGAATATTTTTTCTTTCTTGTTCTTCTTGTCATTATTGTTGTCATTATTGTTGTTATTATTATTATTATTATTATTATTATTATTATTATTATTATTGAATGCCATGGTTGACGGAGGCTCGGCTCTGTAAGGTATAGTAATTTTTAACCGTTAAAACAATTGTAAATTGTTTAAAACTTGAACCAAATTGTTGATAAAGACACCCTCCTCCTCGTGAGAGGGGTCTTTCTGTCCGTTATTTGGCCCTTCGGGGTTAAATAGCCAGTTATTGGGGTTTTGTACCCAAAATTTCATTTTAAACAAAAAAACATGGCTACCAAAAAAAAAAAATTTCATACGTCACTCCCACTCATTCCGTCTTCTTCTTCCTCAATCATCACTACAGGAGAGAGAAGATTGTCTCTCTCCCTCCCTTCTTTAAATGTGTCTCTCTCCCTACCTTCTCTTTCGCAAGCGACGAAAGAAAAGAAAAGTCTCGTGCAAAGCGTGCAAGGTTTCTCCACGACGACGACGACAGCGACGAAACAGGTGTGCGGGAAATACGAAAACCCAGTTCATTCGTCTGACGTCAGGAATAATAGCAGTAGCAGCCGTAATAACAACAGCAACAGTGACAATGAAAACAACAGTAGCAGCCGCAACAGCATCACCAGCAGCATAAACAACAACACCATTAGCAGCAGCAACACCAACAACAACCACAGCAACAGCGGCGGAGGCAGTAGTCGTAGTACCTGCAGCAACAACAAAAGTACCAGCAGCTCTGACGACAACAACAACAGCAGAGAAAAACCAATCTCATTTGCAGGTATTGCGAAAAACCTGGAAACAATCCTCATAACAAATGAGGAATTAGAGGAAGCGAAGAAGATGGTGACAAAGAACGGACACCGAGCAATCTGCAAGGCAGCGAAAAATTTTTTCGAAACCCAAGAGCACTGTACGGTCACGTACCGTACAGTAAGTACAAAATCCCGTAGGGTGGAAAGAGCCACAGAGGCCCAAATACAAAAAGCCTTGGGGTCTGTGTGGCAGAGGAAAACGCACATCACCCGAGGCAAAAAATACGCCACCGTAGACGTACTTTTTGCCACACCCCAGGAGGCAAAGGCCCAATCAGTAGTGACCCTAAGGAGCGAGGAAATGGTGTTGGTGCCCTCCTACTGCGGGCAAAAAATTGTGAGGGTCAAACTGACCCACGTCCCCCCCGGAATGACCCCTTCTTGGCTGGCCGCGTCTGTCCTCGTCGGAATCGAGGACAAAACAACTGTACTGCAAGTACAGAAAAAAGTAAGAGAAGATTGGGTCGGCTCCTCCATTGAGATGCTAATACAAACCAACCAGGAGTGCATCGAAGCTATCCCGGATGTGATAGACTTCGATAACGGCACTCAACTGCCCATAAGTGTTGAGGGCAAACGCCCGAAATGCTTTCGCTGTGGATCGAAGACTCACCTCAGGGCCTTCTGCAACGAGAAGACCCTGAGAAAGGAGAAAACCCCCCTCCTCCCGAATCCGGTTCCACGGCTACCAGCAACAGGACAAGCGGCAACCAGGAACGATAGGTCCGTGGCACCCATACCCACTCCACGGAAATCAAAGACAGCAGCAGCAGTGGAAATATTAACAACAACAACAGCAATACCAAATGCAGCTGCAACAGAGACTCCAGTGCAAACATCACCAACAACAACAAGTGAAAGAGTGGAGCTGGTACCCCTCCCCGACCTTACAGAATCAGACATGGAGTGTGAGGTGGGAGAGGGATGGCAAAAGGTCTCAAGAAGGCACAAACGCAGAAGCAGCGCATCGTCGCCTTTGAAAAGGGAGGAAAGAAATGAGAAAAGGGTAAAGTCTACTGCAAAGAGACCCACAGCAGCAACACCACCAACACCATCACCACCCACACCAGCACCACCATCACCACCGGCGACAACCCCACCGCCAACAACACCTTCAACACCACCACCACAAGCACCAACATCGCAAACACAACAACAAAACACACACACCCAGCAACAACGACAAGAAAATAGCAGAACCACACCCCACCCCCAGAAAAACAAATGCACGGCAATAAACACACACAACAAGAAACTAATGACTTACATAATTGAACACACAGACATTTCACAACAGGACTACATAATACCAGCACCAATCAAAACGCCAACTAACATAAGACTGCTAAAAATAGCACAGAAACAATACACAAACATTAAAACGAAATTCCCCAACGCAGTTGGTGATTTCAGGGACCTAGGAGGAACCATTAATCGAAGAGTATATTCAGACATTCTCTTAGAAGAGCCGACGACCAGCCGAAGGGACGATTCAACGGTCCCTTCACCAGACGATCAAGTGAAAAGGGATGTAAAAACCATCCCTCCTCTACCAAAAATACGGTAAGTGGTCTTTCCCATCTTTTCCACTCTATTTTAAACATGACCTCACTCAGAATAGGCAGCATAAATGCGCGTGGCTTGGGGTCGTCATGGAAGCAGGGTCACCTGCTCAACGACCTCAGGTCACTAAACATAGATGTAGTGGCCATCAGCGAGACCAGAATCTCCGAAGCACGGGCCTTCGCACCGATCTTCGGCGGCTACGATGTGTACGCATCTCCCAGCCGTCCTGGATCGGGTGGAGGAGTTGCTGTGCTTTTTCGGAGAGGTTTGGATCTCGCCATACGGGCCATCTTCCTGGACCCAGAGGGTAAGCTGGTGGTGCTGGACGTGACCAGCGGAGACGGGCAAGCTTTCAGGCTAGTGGCCGTCTATGCCCCGACAGGAGCAGGGCGGCCTGATTTCTTCCGGCGTCTGGAGACCTTTCTTGGAACGTCGCGCTCTTTAGTGTTAGTGGGCGACTGGAACGGGATCTTAGATGCACGCTGGGACTGTGTGGGATTAGCGGATAGGGGTGGAGGGTGCAAGAGCCTCACCAACCTGCTCAGGCGTTTTGAACTGTCTGACAGGTACCGATTGGATTTCCCGAATGTGCCAATGTGGACTTGGACAAACCGCATAGGGTCATCCAGATCATATCTAGATAGAGTATTTTGTAGGGAAATAGATAGGTCTAGCATAGGCTGTCCACAATTCAAGATAGTCAGCTACACGGACCACAAATTCGTGATCTGTGTGCTTGACTTAGATAGGCTTCATAGACGAGGACCCGGCTACTGGAAGCTAAACGCGTCCTTACCAGCGCGCAAGGCCTACAGAGACCGGATTAGCGAACTAGTTAAGCGGGCGTTGACGGGGGCCATCGTCAACAACAAGTGGTGGTTTGCTCTGAAAAGAGCGATTAGAATAGAATCGATTAGGTTTAGTAAGGCTTTAGCAATAGAGAAAAATAGAGCAGAGGGAGAACTAGTTAGAAAATTAGACGAGGCGCTTAGCAAAGGCATTGCGACCGACGTGCTTGCGGCGAAATTGGCCCTTGACCAATTCTTCAATGCAAAGCACGAAGGCTGCGTTGTCAGAGCTAGGGTGCGTGCTCTCAGACACGAGGGGACGAAAGCCGTTCAATGGGCCCGAGTGGCGGAGGCGCGTCGTGGCAACAAAGCCACGATCCGGTCTTTGGTGGACCACGACGGGCGCATGCTACTCGATCCCGGGCAAATGTGTGAAGCTTTTCAGCGACACTTCGCTCAGCTGTTCGGGGGCAGCGGGGGGCCGGGTAGAGGGATGGACTTTAGTGTCTACCTCGACGGACTGCCGCGGCTCTCGGCCACTGAGGCGAAGTGTTGCGAAAAGCCGATAACAGCCGCTGAAGTAAGGGAGGCAATGACTGGCTGCACAAGGGGTAAATCGCCTGGTTTGGATGGTCTGCCCTATGAACTTTACGTACAGATGCCAGACTTGTTCGGAGGCCTCTTGGCGGACGTCTACTGCAACTGGCAACAGAACGGGAGAATTCCCAGTTCTGTGAGCCGAGGAGCGGTGGCACTGCTGAGAAAGGATCCGAACAAGGGGGATAACATAGACAATTTCCGGCCCATAACTCTGCTAAACACAGAGTTTAAGATTTTGGCCAAGGTGCTAGCAAAGAGGTTGGCGCTTGTCGTTGGTGGTCTGGTGGGAGAGGCGCAGACATGCGCCATTCCCGACAGATCCATCCACGACAACCTCCACCTCATGCGATACATCGTAGAGAGGGTAGCTAGGGAACCTGGCACGGGTGGGTCCTTGATCAATTTAGATCAGTCGAAAGCTTTCGATAGGGTCGACCATCGTTACCTAGCGGCAGTCCTGAGGGCGGCTGGCTTTGGGCCCGTCTTCAGAGGCTGGATCGCTGCCATGCACAGCGACATCTGCTCTGTGGTGAGAGTGAACGGTCACCTGTCGGAACCGTTCAACATCATGCGCTCGGTCCGCCAAGGATGTCCCCTCTCGTCCCTCTTGTACGTATTGACTCTCGAGCCATTACTGCACAAACTGGAGACGTTGAGGGGAGTCCCGCGCGAACTAGGATGCGGAAGATCCGTGTCAGCATATGCGGACGATGTCACCGTAGTGGTGTCGAACGCCAAACACATCGAGGCGATCGGCACTACACTAAGAGAATACGAAGCGGTGACAGGAGCAATGATCAACCAGGAAAAGTCAGTGGGCCTGCAGCTCGGCACCTGGAGAGGCAGGTCCATGCCGTCCAACAGCGTCGTCGGGCGCTGGACGGACGGACCGGTTAAATTGCTAGGGGTCTGGTTCGGTCCGGACCTCCAGACGGACAAAAACTGGGACGAGGTGACGAGCAGGGTGGCTTCTCTCACCCAGAAATGGGCGGAGAGGAAGCTATCCCTGAAAGGTCGAGCGGAGGTGGCTAACGCGTACATCGCGTCTGTCATCTGCTACCGCCTAACCGTCGTACCTTGTCCTAAGCCTCGCCTGACTGCGCTGGAGCGTTTGCTCTTTCGCTTTTTGTGGAAGGGACGTGCTCCGATGGTCAGGCGGTCCATCTGTTGTCAACACCCGCTACGTGGAGGGCTGGGCATGCCGTGGCTGATGATGCGCAGGCACGCGCTCAGGCTACGACATCTCCACCTCTTCCTCGACGGTGATCAGGTGTGGTCGCCGTTTGCTAGACGCGTTTTTCCCCAGCTCGTTTCCTTGACGGAGCTGCAGTCCTGGGTCAAGCGAAGACCGAGAGGGAGCGCCTGGAGACTGGAATGTCTTCAGGCGCTCACAGCCCTCGACCAATCGGGCAATGTGATCGGTGGAAACTCCACCTCGGCGTTCTATAGAGGATTAGTGGAGGGGAAGAGCGACGACGTACTTGGGGAAACTCTAGGCGTCGACGAAAATCAACTAGCCAATCTCTTCGGAAGAACCTTCGGGCCAGGGCCTATGGACAACTTCCAGAAATCTCTGGCCTGGCAGTGCTACCGAGGAGCCTTGCCAGTTCGGGATAAACTCTACAGGCATGGAGGTGCCGTCAGCCGGGCATGTCCGAGATGCGCGCAGGGCGACGAAACCGTCCTGCACGCACTCGTCCAGTGTCCGAAAATTGCTGACTTGTGGGTTTATGTCGAACACCTGCTGTCGCGTTTAGGACGGATCCAGTTATCATCTGAGTCTATCGTGAGGATTGCCCCGCCCTCCTCCTTTAGCCGGGAAGGGCAGGCAGTTTTTATCTGTCTGGTGGCCATGGCGAAAGAGATAGTATGGTGGACACGTTTGAAAGGGCTGAAGACGAGCACTTACCTCTTCGGTGATGCTCTGATTGACTTTTTCAAATTTCATTTGAAAAGGAAAATCAGAGTAGAGAAGGAAGTGCTCTCTTCCCAGCATTTTGTTGAAAGATGGGTGAGAGAAGCAAGAATGGCCCGAGTGAATGGGCCGACTCTGAGTATATATCTGTAAACTAAAGGTGGAAAACTGGGAGAGGGCACTTGCCTTGGTGGTCAGGGTCATTGTGGCTTTTTACTGGGCTTTCTCCACAAATGTCCCTCCGAAGTCTCCCCCCTATTGGGGAATTTTTCATTGTTATTTTCATTGTTATTTTTGTTACATCCTCTGTTTTTGTTTTTTTTACACGCAGAAATGCCCATTTGTACCGTCCTGCATTGTCCTGCACTGTCCTTAATGTCTACTTTATGTAAACCCTTGTGGTTAATAAAGAAATCATTATTGTTGTTATTATTATTATTATTATTATTATTATTATTATTATTATTATTGAATGCCATGGTTGACGGAGGCTCGGCTCTGTAAGGTATAGTAATTTTTAACCGTTAAAACAATTGTAAATTGTTTAAAACTTGAACCAAATTGTTGATAAAGACACCCTCCTCCTCGTGAGAGGGGTCTTTCTGTCCGTTATTTGGCCCTTCGGGGTTAAATAGCCAGTTATTGGGGTTTTGTACCCAAAATTTCATTTTAAACAAAAAAACATGGCTACCAAAAAAAAAAAATTTCATACGTCACTCCCACTCATTCCGTCTTCTTCTTCCTCAATCATCACTACAGGAGAGAGAAGATTGTCTCTCTCCCTCCCTTCTTTAAATGTGTCTCTCTCCCTACCTTCTCTTTCGCAAGCGACGAAAGAAAAGAAAAGTCTCGTGCAAAGCGTGCAAGGTTTCTCCACGACGACGACGACAGCGACGAAACAGGTGTGCGGGAAATACGAAAACCCAGTTCATTCGTCTGACGTCAGGAATAATAGCAGTAGCAGCCGTAATAACAACAGCAACAGTGACAATGAAAACAACAGTAGCAGCCGCAACAGCATCACCAGCAGCATAAACAACAACACCATTAGCAGCAGCAACACCAACAACAACCACAGCAACAGCGGCGGAGGCAGTAGTCGTAGTACCTGCAGCAACAACAAAAGTACCAGCAGCTCTGACGACAACAACAACAGCAGAGAAAAACCAATCTCATTTGCAGGTATTGCGAAAAACCTGGAAACAATCCTCATAACAAATGAGGAATTAGAGGAAGCGAAGAAGATGGTGACAAAGAACGGACACCGAGCAATCTGCAAGGCAGCGAAAAATTTTTTCGAAACCCAAGAGCACTGTACGGTCACGTACCGTACAGTAAGTACAAAATCCCGTAGGGTGGAAAGAGCCACAGAGGCCCAAATACAAAAAGCCTTGGGGTCTGTGTGGCAGAGGAAAACGCACATCACCCGAGGCAAAAAATACGCCACCGTAGACGTACTTTTTGCCACACCCCAGGAGGCAAAGGCCCAATCAGTAGTGACCCTAAGGAGCGAGGAAATGGTGTTGGTGCCCTCCTACTGCGGGCAAAAAATTGTGAGGGTCAAACTGACCCACGTCCCCCCCGGAATGACCCCTTCTTGGCTGGCCGCGTCTGTCCTCGTCGGAATCGAGGACAAAACAACTGTACTGCAAGTACAGAAAAAAGTAAGAGAAGATTGGGTCGGCTCCTCCATTGAGATGCTAATACAAACCAACCAGGAGTGCATCGAAGCTATCCCGGATGTGATAGACTTCGATAACGGCACTCAACTGCCCATAAGTGTTGAGGGCAAACGCCCGAAATGCTTTCGCTGTGGATCGAAGACTCACCTCAGGGCCTTCTGCAACGAGAAGACCCTGAGAAAGGAGAAAACCCCCCTCCTCCCGAATCCGGTTCCACGGCTACCAGCAACAGGACAAGCGGCAACCAGGAACGATAGGTCCGTGGCACCCATACCCACTCCACGGAAATCAAAGACAGCAGCAGCAGTGGAAATATTAACAACAACAACAGCAATACCAAATGCAGCTGCAACAGAGACTCCAGTGCAAACATCACCAACAACAACAAGTGAAAGAGTGGAGCTGGTACCCCTCCCCGACCTTACAGAATCAGACATGGAGTGTGAGGTGGGAGAGGGATGGCAAAAGGTCTCAAGAAGGCACAAACGCAGAAGCAGCGCATCGTCGCCTTTGAAAAGGGAGGAAAGAAATGAGAAAAGGGTAAAGTCTACTGCAAAGAGACCCACAGCAGCAACACCACCAACACCATCACCACCCACACCAGCACCACCATCACCACCGGCGACAACCCCACCGCCAACAACACCTTCAACACCACCACCACAAGCACCAACATCGCAAACACAACAACAAAACACACACACCCAGCAACAACGACAAGAAAATAGCAGAACCACACCCCACCCCCAGAAAAACAAATGCACGGCAATAAACACACACAACAAGAAACTAATGACTTACATAATTGAACACACAGACATTTCACAACAGGACTACATAATACCAGCACCAATCAAAACGCCAACTAACATAAGACTGCTAAAAATAGCACAGAAACAATACACAAACATTAAAACGAAATTCCCCAACGCAGTTGGTGATTTCAGGGACCTAGGAGGAACCATTAATCGAAGAGTATATTCAGACATTCTCTTAGAAGAGCCGACGACCAGCCGAAGGGACGATTCAACGGTCCCTTCACCAGACGATCAAGTGAAAAGGGATGTAAAAACCATCCCTCCTCTACCAAAAATACGGTAAGTGGTCTTTCCCATCTTTTCCACTCTATTTTAAACATGACCTCACTCAGAATAGGCAGCATAAATGCGCGTGGCTTGGGGTCGTCATGGAAGCAGGGTCACCTGCTCAACGACCTCAGGTCACTAAACATAGATGTAGTGGCCATCAGCGAGACCAGAATCTCCGAAGCACGGGCCTTCGCACCGATCTTCGGCGGCTACGATGTGTACGCATCTCCCAGCCGTCCTGGATCGGGTGGAGGAGTTGCTGTGCTTTTTCGGAGAGGTTTGGATCTCGCCATACGGGCCATCTTCCTGGACCCAGAGGGTAAGCTGGTGGTGCTGGACGTGACCAGCGGAGACGGGCAAGCTTTCAGGCTAGTGGCCGTCTATGCCCCGACAGGAGCAGGGCGGCCTGATTTCTTCCGGCGTCTGGAGACCTTTCTTGGAACGTCGCGCTCTTTAGTGTTAGTGGGCGACTGGAACGGGATCTTAGATGCACGCTGGGACTGTGTGGGATTAGCGGATAGGGGTGGAGGGTGCAAGAGCCTCACCAACCTGCTCAGGCGTTTTGAACTGTCTGACAGGTACCGATTGGATTTCCCGAATGTGCCAATGTGGACTTGGACAAACCGCATAGGGTCATCCAGATCATATCTAGATAGAGTATTTTGTAGGGAAATAGATAGGTCTAGCATAGGCTGTCCACAATTCAAGATAGTCAGCTACACGGACCACAAATTCGTGATCTGTGTGCTTGACTTAGATAGGCTTCATAGACGAGGACCCGGCTACTGGAAGCTAAACGCGTCCTTACCAGCGCGCAAGGCCTACAGAGACCGGATTAGCGAACTAGTTAAGCGGGCGTTGACGGGGGCCATCGTCAACAACAAGTGGTGGTTTGCTCTGAAAAGAGCGATTAGAATAGAATCGATTAGGTTTAGTAAGGCTTTAGCAATAGAGAAAAATAGAGCAGAGGGAGAACTAGTTAGAAAATTAGACGAGGCGCTTAGCAAAGGCATTGCGACCGACGTGCTTGCGGCGAAATTGGCCCTTGACCAATTCTTCAATGCAAAGCACGAAGGCTGCGTTGTCAGAGCTAGGGTGCGTGCTCTCAGACACGAGGGGACGAAAGCCGTTCAATGGGCCCGAGTGGCGGAGGCGCGTCGTGGCAACAAAGCCACGATCCGGTCTTTGGTGGACCACGACGGGCGCATGCTACTCGATCCCGGGCAAATGTGTGAAGCTTTTCAGCGACACTTCGCTCAGCTGTTCGGGGGCAGCGGGGGGCCGGGTAGAGGGATGGACTTTAGTGTCTACCTCGACGGACTGCCGCGGCTCTCGGCCACTGAGGCGAAGTGTTGCGAAAAGCCGATAACAGCCGCTGAAGTAAGGGAGGCAATGACTGGCTGCACAAGGGGTAAATCGCCTGGTTTGGATGGTCTGCCCTATGAACTTTACGTACAGATGCCAGACTTGTTCGGAGGCCTCTTGGCGGACGTCTACTGCAACTGGCAACAGAACGGGAGAATTCCCAGTTCTGTGAGCCGAGGAGCGGTGGCACTGCTGAGAAAGGATCCGAACAAGGGGGATAACATAGACAATTTCCGGCCCATAACTCTGCTAAACACAGAGTTTAAGATTTTGGCCAAGGTGCTAGCAAAGAGGTTGGCGCTTGTCGTTGGTGGTCTGGTGGGAGAGGCGCAGACATGCGCCATTCCCGACAGATCCATCCACGACAACCTCCACCTCATGCGATACATCGTAGAGAGGGTAGCTAGGGAACCTGGCACGGGTGGGTCCTTGATCAATTTAGATCAGTCGAAAGCTTTCGATAGGGTCGACCATCGTTACCTAGCGGCAGTCCTGAGGGCGGCTGGCTTTGGGCCCGTCTTCAGAGGCTGGATCGCTGCCATGCACAGCGACATCTGCTCTGTGGTGAGAGTGAACGGTCACCTGTCGGAACCGTTCAACATCATGCGCTCGGTCCGCCAAGGATGTCCCCTCTCGTCCCTCTTGTACGTATTGACTCTCGAGCCATTACTGCACAAACTGGAGACGTTGAGGGGAGTCCCGCGCGAACTAGGATGCGGAAGATCCGTGTCAGCATATGCGGACGATGTCACCGTAGTGGTGTCGAACGCCAAACACATCGAGGCGATCGGCACTACACTAAGAGAATACGAAGCGGTGACAGGAGCAATGATCAACCAGGAAAAGTCAGTGGGCCTGCAGCTCGGCACCTGGAGAGGCAGGTCCATGCCGTCCAACAGCGTCGTCGGGCGCTGGACGGACGGACCGGTTAAATTGCTAGGGGTCTGGTTCGGTCCGGACCTCCAGACGGACAAAAACTGGGACGAGGTGACGAGCAGGGTGGCTTCTCTCACCCAGAAATGGGCGGAGAGGAAGCTATCCCTGAAAGGTCGAGCGGAGGTGGCTAACGCGTACATCGCGTCTGTCATCTGCTACCGCCTAACCGTCGTACCTTGTCCTAAGCCTCGCCTGACTGCGCTGGAGCGTTTGCTCTTTCGCTTTTTGTGGAAGGGACGTGCTCCGATGGTCAGGCGGTCCATCTGTTGTCAACACCCGCTACGTGGAGGGCTGGGCATGCCGTGGCTGATGATGCGCAGGCACGCGCTCAGGCTACGACATCTCCACCTCTTCCTCGACGGTGATCAGGTGTGGTCGCCGTTTGCTAGACGCGTTTTTCCCCAGCTCGTTTCCTTGACGGAGCTGCAGTCCTGGGTCAAGCGAAGACCGAGAGGGAGCGCCTGGAGACTGGAATGTCTTCAGGCGCTCACAGCCCTCGACCAATCGGGCAATGTGATCGGTGGAAACTCCACCTCGGCGTTCTATAGAGGATTAGTGGAGGGGAAGAGCGACGACGTACTTGGGGAAACTCTAGGCGTCGACGAAAATCAACTAGCCAATCTCTTCGGAAGAACCTTCGGGCCAGGGCCTATGGACAACTTCCAGAAATCTCTGGCCTGGCAGTGCTACCGAGGAGCCTTGCCAGTTCGGGATAAACTCTACAGGCATGGAGGTGCCGTCAGCCGGGCATGTCCGAGATGCGCGCAGGGCGACGAAACCGTCCTGCACGCACTCGTCCAGTGTCCGAAAATTGCTGACTTGTGGGTTTATGTCGAACACCTGCTGTCGCGTTTAGGACGGATCCAGCTATCATCTGAGTCTATCGTGAGGATTGCCCCGCCCTCCTCCTTTAGCCGGGAAGGGCAGGCAGTTTTTATCTGTCTGGTGGCCATGGCGAAAGAGATAGTATGGTGGACACGTTTGAAAGGGCTGAAGACGAGCACTTACCTCTTCGGTGATGCTCTGATTGACTTTTTCAAATTTCATTTGAAAAGGAAAATCAGAGTAGAGAAGGAAGTGCTCTCTTCCCAGCATTTTGTTGAAAGATGGGTGAGAGAAGCAAGAATGGCCCGAGTGAATGGGCCGACTCTGAGTATATATCTGTAAACTAAAGGTGGAAAACTGGGAGAGGGCACTTGCCTTGGTGGTCAGGGTCATTGTGGCTTTTTACTGGGCTTTCTCCACAAATGTCCCTCCGAAGTCTCCCCCCTATTGGGGAATTTTTCATTGTTATTTTCATTGTTATTTTTGTTACATCCTCTATTTTTGTTTTTTTTACACGCAGAAATGCCCATTTGTACCGTCCTGCATTGTCCTGCACTGTCCTTAATGTCTACTTTATGTAAACCCTTGTGGTTAATAAAGAAATCATTATTGTTGTTATTATTATTATTATTATTATTATTATTATTATTATTATTATTGAATGCCATGGTTGACGGAGGCTCGGCTCTGTAAGGTATAGTAATTTTTAACCGTTAAAACAATTGTAAATTGTTTAAAACTTGAACCAAATTGTTGATAAAGACACCCTCCTCCTCGTGAGAGGGGTCTTTCTGTCCGTTATTTGGCCCTTCGGGGTTAAATAGCCAGTTATTGGGGTTTTGTACCCAAAATTTCATTTTAAACAAAAAAACATGGCTACCAAAAAAAAAAAATTTCATACGTCACTCCCACTCATTCCGTCTTCTTCTTCCTCAATCATCACTACAGGAGAGAGAAGATTGTCTCTCTCCCTCCCTTCTTTAAATGTGTCTCTCTCCCTACCTTCTCTTTCGCAAGCGACGAAAGAAAAGAAAAGTCTCGTGCAAAGCGTGCAAGGTTTCTCCACGACGACGACGACAGCGACGAAACAGGTGTGCGGGAAATACGAAAACCCAGTTCATTCGTCTGACGTCAGGAATAATAGCAGTAGCAGCCGTAATAACAACAGCAACAGTGACAATGAAAACAACAGTAGCAGCCGCAACAGCATCACCAGCAGCATAAACAACAACACCATTAGCAGCAGCAACACCAACAACAACCACAGCAACAGCGGCGGAGGCAGTAGTCGTAGTACCTGCAGCAACAACAAAAGTACCAGCAGCTCTGACGACAACAACAACAGCAGAGAAAAACCAATCTCATTTGCAGGTATTGCGAAAAACCTGGAAACAATCCTCATAACAAATGAGGAATTAGAGGAAGCGAAGAAGATGGTGACAAAGAACGGACACCGAGCAATCTGCAAGGCAGCGAAAAATTTTTTCGAAACCCAAGAGCACTGTACGGTCACGTACCGTACAGTAAGTACAAAATCCCGTAGGGTGGAAAGAGCCACAGAGGCCCAAATACAAAAAGCCTTGGGGTCTGTGTGGCAGAGGAAAACGCACATCACCCGAGGCAAAAAATACGCCACCGTAGACGTACTTTTTGCCACACCCCAGGAGGCAAAGGCCCAATCAGTAGTGACCCTAAGGAGCGAGGAAATGGTGTTGGTGCCCTCCTACTGCGGGCAAAAAATTGTGAGGGTCAAACTGACCCACGTCCCCCCCGGAATGACCCCTTCTTGGCTGGCCGCGTCTGTCCTCGTCGGAATCGAGGACAAAACAACTGTACTGCAAGTACAGAAAAAAGTAAGAGAAGATTGGGTCGGCTCCTCCATTGAGATGCTAATCCAAACCAACCAGGAGTGCATCGAAGCTATCCCGGATGTGATAGACTTCGATAACGGCACTCAACTGCCCATAAGTGTTGAGGGCAAACGCCCGAAATGCTTTCGCTGTGGATCGAAGACTCACCTCAGGGCCTTCTGCAACGAGAAGACCCTGAGAAAGGAGAAAACCCCCCTCCTCCCGAATCCGGTTCCACGGCTACCAGCAACAGGACAAGCGGCAACCAGGAACGATAGGTCCGTGGCACCCATACCCACTCCACGGAAATCAAAGACAGCAGCAGCAGTGGAAATATTAACAACAACAACAGCAATACCAAATGCAGCTGCAACAGAGACTCCAGTGCAAACATCACCAACAACAACAAGTGAAAGAGTGGAGCTGGTACCCCTCCCCGACCTTACAGAATCAGACATGGAGTGTGAGGTGGGAGAGGGATGGCAAAAGGTCTCAAGAAGGCACAAACGCAGAAGCAGCGCATCGTCGCCTTTGAAAAGGGAGGAAAGAAATGAGAAAAGGGTAAAGTCTACTGCAAAGAGACCCACAGCAGCAACACCACCAACACCATCACCACCCACACCAGCACCACCATCACCACCGGCGACAACCCCACCGCCAACAACACCTTCAACACCACCACCACAAGCACCAACATCGCAAACACAACAACAAAACACACACACCCAGCAACAACGACAAGAAAATAGCAGAACCACACCCCACCCCCAGAAAAACAAATGCACGGCAATAAACACACACAACAAGAAACTAATGACTTACATAATTGAACACACAGACATTTCACAACAGGACTACATAATACCAGCACCAATCAAAACGCCAACTAACATAAGACTGCTAAAAATAGCACAGAAACAATACACAAACATTAAAACGAAATTTCCCAACGCAGTTGGTGATTTCAGGGACCTAGGAGGAACCATTAATCGAAGAGTATATTCAGACATTCTCTTAGAAGAGCCGACGACCAGCCGAAGGGACGATTCAACGGTCCCTTCACCAGACGATCAAGTGAAAAGGGATGTAAAAACCATCCCTCCTCTACCAAAAATACGGTAAGTGGTCTTTCCCATCTTTTCCACTCTATTTTAAACATGACCTCACTCAGAATAGGCAGCATAAATGCGCGTGGCTTGGGGTCGTCATGGAAGCAGGGTCACCTGCTCAACGACCTCAGGTCACTAAACATAGATGTAGTGGCCATCAGCGAGACCAGAATCTCCGAAGCACGGGCCTTCGCACCGATCTTCGGCGGCTACGATGTGTACGCATCTCCCAGCCGTCCTGGATCCGGTGGAGGAGTTGCTGTACTTTTTCGGAGAGGTTTGGATCTCGCCATACGGGCCATCTTCCTGGACCCAGAGGGTAAGCTGGTGGTGCTGGACGTGACCAGCGGAGACGGGCAAGCTTTCAGGCTAGTGGCCGTCTATGCCCCGACAGGAGCAGGGCGGCCTGATTTCTTCCGGCGTCTGGAGACCTTTCTTGGAACGTCCCGCTCTTTAGTGTTAGTGGGCGACTGGAACGGGATCTTAGATGCACGCTGGGACTGTGTGGGATTAGCGGATAGGGGTGGAGGGTGCAAGAGCCTCACCAACCTGCTCAGGCGTTTTGAACTGTCTGACAGGTACCGATTGGATTTCCCGAATGTGCCAATGTGGACTTGGACAAACCGCATAGGGTCATCCAGATCATATCTAGATAGAGTATTTTGTAGGGAAATAGATAGGTCTAGCATAGGCTGTCCACAATTCAAGATAGTCAGCTACACGGACCACAAATTCGTGATCTGTGTGCTTGACTTAGATAGGCTTCATAGACGAGGACCCGGCTACTGGAAGCTAAACGCGTCCTTACCAGCGCGCAAGGCCTACAGAGACCGGATTAGCGAACTAGTTAAGCGGGCGTTGACGGGGGCCATCGTCAACAACAAGTGGTGGTTTGCTCTGAAAAGAGCGATTAGAATAGAATCGATTAGGTTTAGTAAGGCTTTAGCAATAGAGAAAAATAGAGCAGAGGGAGAACTAGTTAGAAAATTAGACGAGGCGCTTAGCAAAGGCATTGCGACCGACGTGCTTGCGGCGAAATTGGCCCTTGACCAATTCTTCAATGCAAAGCACGAAGGCTGCGTTGTCAGAGCTAGGGTGCGTGCTCTCAGACACGAGGGGACGAAAGCCGTTCAATGGGCCCGAGTGGCGGAGGCGCGTCGTGGCAACAAAGCCACGATCCGGTCTTTGGTGGACCACGACGGGCGCATGCTACTCGATCCCGGGCAAATGTGTGAAGCTTTTCAGCGACACTTCGCTCAGCTGTTCGGGGGCAGCGGGGGGCCGGGTAGAGGGATGGACTTTAGTGTCTACCTCGACGGGCTGCCGCGGCTCTCGGCCACTGAGGCGAGGTGTTGCGAAAAGCCGATAACAGCCGCTGAAGTACGGGAGGCAATGACTGGCTGCACAAGGGGTAAATCGCCTGGTTTGGATGGTCTGCCCTATGAACTTTACGTACAGATGCCAGACTTGTTCGGAGGCCTCTTGGCGGACGTCTACTGCAACTGGCAACAGAACGGGAGAATTCCCAGTTCTGTGAGCCGAGGAGCGGTGGCACTGCTGAGAAAGGATCCGAACAAGGGGGATAACATAGACAATTTCCGGCCCATAACTCTGCTAAACACAGAGTTTAAGATTTTGGCCAAGGTGCTAGCAAAGAGGTTGGCGCTTGTCGTTGGTGGTCTGGTGGGAGAGGCGCAGACATGCGCCATTCCCGACAGATCCATCCACGACAACCTCCACCTCATGCGATACATCGTAGAGAGGGTAGCTAGGGAACCTGGCACGGGTGGGTCCTTGATCAATTTAGATCAGTCGAAAGCTTTCGATAGGGTCGACCATCGTTACCTAGCGGCAGTCCTGAGGGCGGCTGGCTTTGGGCCCGTCTTCAGAGGCTGGATCGCTGCCATGCACAGCGACATCTGCTCTGTGGTGAGAGTGAACGGTCACCTGTCGGAACCGTTCAACATCATGCGCTCGGTCCGCCAAGGATGTCCCCTCTCGTCCCTCTTGTACGTATTGACTCTCGAGCCATTACTGCACAAACTGGAGACGTTGAGGGGAGTCCCGCGCGAACTAGGATGCGGAAGATCCGTGTCAGCATATGCGGACGATGTCACCGTAGTGGTGTCGAACGCCAAACACATCGAGGCGATCGGCACTACACTAAGAGAATACGAAGCGGTGACAGGAGCAATGATCAACCAGGAAAAGTCAGTGGGCCTGCAGCTCGGCACCTGGAGAGGCAGGTCCATGCCGTCCAACAGCGTCGTCGGGCGCTGGACGGACGGACCGGTTAAATTGCTAGGGGTCTGGTTCGGTCCGGACCTCCAGACGGACAAAAACTGGGACGAGGTGACGAGCAGGGTGGCTTCTCTCACCCAGAAATGGGCGGAGAGGAAGCTATCCCTGAAAGGTCGAGCGGAGGTGGCTAACGCGTACATCGCGTCTGTCATCTGCTACCGCCTAACCGTCGTACCTTGTCCTAAGCCTCGCCTGACTGCGCTGGAGCGTTTGCTCTTTCGCTTTTTGTGGAAGGGACGTGCTCCGATGGTCAGGCGGTCCATCTGTTGTCAACACCCGCTACGTGGAGGGCTGGGCATGCCGTGGCTGATGATGCGCAGGCACGCGCTCAGGCTACGACATCTCCACCTCTTCCTCGACGGTGATCAGGTGTGGTCGCCGTTTGCTAGACGCGTTTTTCCCCAGCTCGTTTCCTTGACGGAGCTGCAGTCCTGGGTCAAGCGAAGACCGAGAGGGAGCGCCTGGAGACTGGAATGTCTTCAGGCGCTCACAGCCCTCGACCAATCGGGCAATGTGATCGGTGGAAACTCCACCTCGGCGTTCTATAGAGGATTAGTGGAGGGGAAGAGCGACGACGTACTTGGGGAAACTCTAGGCGTCGACGAAAATCAACTAGCCAATCTCTTCGGAAGAACTTTCGGGCCGGGGCCTATGGACAACTTCCAGAAATCTCTGGCCTGGCAGTGCTACCGAGGAGCCTTGCCAGTTCGGGATAAACTCTACAGGCATGGAGGTGCCGTCAGCCGGGCATGTCCGAGATGCGCGCAGGGCGACGAAACTGTCCTGCACGCACTCGTCCAGTGTCCGAAAATTGCTGACTTGTGGGTTTATGTCGAACACCTGCTGTCGCGTTTAGGACGGATCCAGCTATCATCTGAGTCCATCGTGAGGATTGCCCCGCCCTCCTCCTTTAGCCGGGAAGGGCAGGCAGTTTTTATCTGTCTGGTGGCCATGGCGAAAGAGATAGTATGGTGGACACGTTTGAAAGGGCTGAAGACGAGCACTTACCTCTTCGGTGATGCTCTGATTGACTTTTTCAAATTTCATTTGAAAAGGAAAATCAGAGTAGAGAGGGAAGTGCTCTCTTCCCAGCATTTTGTTGAAAGATGGGTGAGAGAAGCAAGAATGGCCCGAGTGAATGGGCCGACTCTGAGTATATATCTGTAAACTAAAGGTGGAAAACTGGGAGAGGGCACTTGCCTTGGTGGTCAGGGTCATTGTGGCTTTTTACTGGGCTTTCTCCACAAATGTCCCTCCGAAGTCTCCCCCCTATTGGGGAATTTTTCATTGTTATTTTCATTGTTATTTTTGTTACATCCTCTGTTTTTGTTTTTTTACACGCAGAAATGCCCATTTGTACCGTCCTGCATTGTCCTGCACTGTCCTTAATGTCTACTTTATGTAAACCCTTGTGGTTAATAAAGAAATCATTATTGTTGTTATTATTATTATTATTATTATTATTATTATTATTATTATTATTGAATGCCATGGTTGACGGAGGCTCGGCTCTGTAAGGTATAGTAATTTTTAACCGTTAAAACAATTGTAAATTGTTTAAAACTTGAACCAAATTGTTGATAAAGACACCCTCCTCCTCGTGAGAGGGGTCTTTCTGTCCGTTATTTGGCCCTTCGGGGTTAAATAGCCAGTTATTGGGGTTTTGTACCCAAAATTTCATTTTAAACAAAAAAACATGGCTACCAAAAAAAAAAAATTTCATACGTCACTCCCACTCATTCCGTCTTCTTCTTCCTCAATCATCACTACAGGAGAGAGAAGATTGTCTCTCTCCCTCCCTTCTTTAAATGTGTCTCTCTCCCTACCTTCTCTTTCGCAAGCGACGAAAGAAAAGAAAAGTCTCGTGCAAAGCGTGCAAGGTTTCTCCACGACGACGACGACAGCGACGAAACAGGTGTGCGGGAAATACGAAAACCCAGTTCATTCGTCTGACGTCAGGAATAATAGCAGTAGCAGCCGTAATAACAACAGCAACAGTGACAATGAAAACAACAGTAGCAGCCGCAACAGCATCACCAGCAGCATAAACAACAACACCATTAGCAGCAGCAACACCAACAACAACCACAGCAACAGCGGCGGAGGCAGTAGTCGTAGTACCTGCAGCAACAACAAAAGTACCAGCAGCTCTGACGACAACAACAACAGCAGAGAAAAACCAATCTCATTTGCAGGTATTGCGAAAAACCTGGAAACAATCCTCATAACAAATGAGGAATTAGAGGAAGCGAAGAAGATGGTGACAAAGAACGGACACCGAGCAATCTGCAAGGCAGCGAAAAATTTTTTCGAAACCCAAGAGCACTGTACGGTCACGTACCGTACAGTAAGTACAAAATCCCGTAGGGTGGAAAGAGCCACAGAGGCCCAAATACAAAAAGCCTTGGGGTCTGTGTGGCAGAGGAAAACGCACATCACCCGAGGCAAAAAATACGCCACCGTAGACGTACTTTTTGCCACACCCCAGGAGGCAAAGGCCCAATCAGTAGTGACCCTAAGGAGCGAGGAAATGGTGTTGGTGCCCTCCTACTGCGGGCAAAAAATTGTGAGGGTCAAACTGACCCACGTCCCCCCCGGAATGACCCCTTCTTGGCTGGCCGCGTCTGTCCTCGTCGGAATCGAGGACAAAACAACTGTACTGCAAGTACAGAAAAAAGTAAGAGAAGATTGGGTCGGCTCCTCCATTGAGATGCTAATACAAACCAACCAGGAGTGCATCGAAGCTATCCCGGATGTGATAGACTTCGATAACGGCACTCAACTGCCCATAAGTGTTGAGGGCAAACGCCCGAAATGCTTTCGCTGTGGATCGAAGACTCACCTCAGGGCCTTCTGCAACGAGAAGACCCTGAGAAAGGAGAAAACCCCCCTCCTCCCGAATCCGGTTCCACGGCTACCAGCAACAGGACAAGCGGCAACCAGGAACGATAGGTCCGTGGCACCCATACCCACTCCACGGAAATCAAAGACAGCAGCAGCAGTGGAAATATTAACAACAACAACAGCAATACCAAATGCAGCTGCAACAGAGACTCCAGTGCAAACATCACCAACAACAACAAGTGAAAGAGTGGAGCTGGTACCCCTCCCCGACCTTACAGAATCAGACATGGAGTGTGAGGTGGGAGAGGGATGGCAAAAGGTCTCAAGAAGGCACAAACGCAGAAGCAGCGCATCGTCGCCTTTGAAAAGGGAGGAAAGAAATGAGAAAAGGGTAAAGTCTACTGCAAAGAGACCCACAGCAGCAACACCACCAACACCATCACCACCCACACCAGCACCACCATCACCACCGGCGACAACCCCACCGCCAACAACACCTTCAACACCACCACCACAAGCACCAACATCGCAAACACAACAACAAAACACACACACCCAGCAACAACGACAAGAAAATAGCAGAACCACACCCCACCCCCAGAAAAACAAATGCACGGCAATAAACACACACAACAAGAAACTAATGACTTACATAATTGAACACACAGACATTTCACAACAGGACTACATAATACCAGCACCAATCAAAACGCCAACTAACATAAGACTGCTAAAAATAGCACAGAAACAATACACAAACATTAAAACGAAATTCCCCAACGCAGTTGGTGATTTCAGGGACCTAGGAGGAACCATTAATCGAAGAGTATATTCAGACATTCTCTTAGAAGAGCCGACGACCAGCCGAAGGGACGATTCAACGGTCCCTTCACCAGACGATCAAGTGAAAAGGGATGTAAAAACCATCCCTCCTCTACCAAAAATACGGTAAGTGGTCTTTCCCATCTTTTCCACTCTATTTTAAACATGACCTCACTCAGAATAGGCAGCATAAATGCGCGTGGCTTGGGGTCGTCATGGAAGCAGGGTCACCTGCTCAACGACCTCAGGTCACTAAACATAGATGTAGTGGCCATCAGCGAGACCAGAATCTCCGAAGCACGGGCCTTCGCACCGATCTTCGGCGGCTACGATGTGTACGCATCTCCCAGCCGTCCTGGATCGGGTGGAGGAGTTGCTGTGCTTTTTCGGAGAGGTTTGGATCTCGCCATACGGGCCATCTTCCTGGACCCAGAGGGTAAGCTGGTGGTGCTGGACGTGACCAGCGGAGACGGGCAAGCTTTCAGGCTAGTGGCCGTCTATGCCCCGACAGGAGCAGGGCGGCCTGATTTCTTCCGGCGTCTGGAGACCTTTCTTGGAACGTCGCGCTCTTTAGTGTTAGTGGGCGACTGGAACGGGATCTTAGATGCACGCTGGGACTGTGTGGGATTAGCGGATAGGGGTGGAGGGTGCAAGAGCCTCACCAACCTGCTCAGGCGTTTTGAACTGTCTGACAGGTACCGATTGGATTTCCCGAATGTGCCAATGTGGACTTGGACAAACCGCATAGGGTCATCCAGATCATATCTAGATAGAGTATTTTGTAGGGAAATAGATAGGTCTAGCATAGGCTGTCCACAATTCAAGATAGTCAGCTACACGGACCACAAATTCGTGATCTGTGTGCTTGACTTAGATAGGCTTCATAGACGAGGACCCGGCTACTGGAAGCTAAACGCGTCCTTACCAGCGCGCAAGGCCTACAGAGACCGGATTAGCGAACTAGTTAAGCGGGCGTTGACGGGGGCCATCGTCAACAACAAGTGGTGGTTTGCTCTGAAAAGAGCGATTAGAATAGAATCGATTAGGTTTAGTAAGGCTTTAGCAATAGAGAAAAATAGAGCAGAGGGAGAACTAGTTAGAAAATTAGACGAGGCGCTTAGCAAAGGCATTGCGACCGACGTGCTTGCGGCGAAATTGGCCCTTGACCAATTCTTCAATGCAAAGCACGAAGGCTGCGTTGTCAGAGCTAGGGTGCGTGCTCTCAGACACGAGGGGACGAAAGCCGTTCAATGGGCCCGAGTGGCGGAGGCGCGTCGTGGCAACAAAGCCACGATCCGGTCTTTGGTGGACCACGACGGGCGCATGCTACTCGATCCCGGGCAAATGTGTGAAGCTTTTCAGCGACACTTCGCTCAGCTGTTCGGGGGCAGCGGGGGGCCGGGTAGAGGGATGGACTTTAGTGTCTACCTCGACGGACTGCCGCGGCTCTCGGCCACTGAGGCGAAGTGTTGCGAAAAGCCGATAACAGCCGCTGAAGTAAGGGAGGCAATGACTGGCTGCACAAGGGGTAAATCGCCTGGTTTGGATGGTCTGCCCTATGAACTTTACGTACAGATGCCAGACTTGTTCGGAGGCCTCTTGGCGGACGTCTACTGCAACTGGCAACAGAACGGGAGAATTCCCAGTTCTGTGAGCCGAGGAGCGGTGGCACTGCTGAGAAAGGATCCGAACAAGGGGGATAACATAGACAATTTCCGGCCCATAACTCTGCTAAACACAGAGTTTAAGATTTTGGCCAAGGTGCTAGCAAAGAGGTTGGCGCTTGTCGTTGGTGGTCTGGTGGGAGAGGCGCAGACATGCGCCATTCCCGACAGATCCATCCACGACAACCTCCACCTCATGCGATACATCGTAGAGAGGGTAGCTAGGGAACCTGGCACGGGTGGGTCCTTGATCAATTTAGATCAGTCGAAAGCTTTCGATAGGGTCGACCATCGTTACCTAGCGGCAGTCCTGAGGGCGGCTGGCTTTGGGCCCGTCTTCAGAGGCTGGATCGCTGCCATGCACAGCGACATCTGCTCTGTGGTGAGAGTGAACGGTCACCTGTCGGAACCGTTCAACATCATGCGCTCGGTCCGCCAAGGATGTCCCCTCTCGTCCCTCTTGTACGTATTGACTCTCGAGCCATTACTGCACAAACTGGAGACGTTGAGGGGAGTCCCGCGCGAACTAGGATGCGGAAGATCCGTGTCAGCATATGCGGACGATGTCACCGTAGTGGTGTCGAACGCCAAACACATCGAGGCGATCGGCACTACACTAAGAGAATACGAAGCGGTGACAGGAGCAATGATCAACCAGGAAAAGTCAGTGGGCCTGCAGCTCGGCACCTGGAGAGGCAGGTCCATGCCGTCCAACAGCGTCGTCGGGCGCTGGACGGACGGACCGGTTAAATTGCTAGGGGTCTGGTTCGGTCCGGACCTCCAGACGGACAAAAACTGGGACGAGGTGACGAGCAGGGTGGCTTCTCTCACCCAGAAATGGGCGGAGAGGAAGCTATCCCTGAAAGGTCGAGCGGAGGTGGCTAACGCGTACATCGCGTCTGTCATCTGCTACCGCCTAACCGTCGTACCTTGTCCTAAGCCTCGCCTGACTGCGCTGGAGCGTTTGCTCTTTCGCTTTTTGTGGAAGGGACGTGCTCCGATGGTCAGGCGGTCCATCTGTTGTCAACACCCGCTACGTGGAGGGCTGGGCATGCCGTGGCTGATGATGCGCAGGCACGCGCTCAGGCTACGACATCTCCACCTCTTCCTCGACGGTGATCAGGTGTGGTCGCCGTTTGCTAGACGCGTTTTTCCCCAGCTCGTTTCCTTGACGGAGCTGCAGTCCTGGGTCAAGCGAAGACCGAGAGGGAGCGCCTGGAGACTGGAATGTCTTCAGGCGCTCACAGCCCTCGACCAATCGGGCAATGTGATCGGTGGAAACTCCACCTCGGCGTTCTATAGAGGATTAGTGGAGGGGAAGAGCGACGACGTACTTGGGGAAACTCTAGGCGTCGACGAAAATCAACTAGCCAATCTCTTCGGAAGAACCTTCGGGCCAGGGCCTATGGACAACTTCCAGAAATCTCTGGCCTGGCAGTGCTACCGAGGAGCCTTGCCAGTTCGGGATAAACTCTACAGGCATGGAGGTGCCGTCAGCCGGGCATGTCCGAGATGCGCGCAGGGCGACGAAACCGTCCTGCACGCACTCGTCCAGTGTCCGAAAATTGCTGACTTGTGGGTTTATGTCGAACACCTGCTGTCGCGTTTAGGACGGATCCAGCTATCATCTGAGTCTATCGTGAGGATTGCCCCGCCCTCCTCCTTTAGCCGGGAAGGGCAGGCAGTTTTTATCTGTCTGGTGGCCATGGCGAAAGAGATAGTATGGTGGACACGTTTGAAAGGGCTGAAGACGAGCACTTACCTCTTCGGTGATGCTCTGATTGACTTTTTCAAATTTCATTTGAAAAGGAAAATCAGAGTAGAGAAGGAAGTGCTCTCTTCCCAGCATTTTGTTGAAAGATGGGTGAGAGAAGCAAGAATGGCCCGAGTGAATGGGCCGACTCTGAGTATATATCTGTAAACTAAAGGTGGAAAACTGGGAGAGGGCACTTGCCTTGGTGGTCAGGGTCATTGTGGCTTTTTACTGGGCTTTCTCCACAAATGTCCCTCCGAAGTCTCCCCCCTATTGGGGAATTTTTCATTGTTATTTTCATTGTTATTTTTGTTACATCCTCTATTTTTGTTTTTTTTACACGCAGAAATGCCCATTTGTACCGTCCTGCATTGTCCTGCACTGTCCTTAATGTCTACTTTATGTAAACCCTTGTGGTTAATAAAGAAATCATTATTGTTGTTATTATTATTATTATTATTATTATTATTATTATTATTATTATTGAATGCCATGGTTGACGGAGGCTCGGCTCTGTAAGGTATAGTAATTTTTAACCGTTAAAACAATTGTAAATTGTTTAAAACTTGAACCAAATTGTTGATAAAGACACCCTCCTCCTCGTGAGAGGGGTCTTTCTGTCCGTTATTTGGCCCTTCGGGGTTAAATAGCCAGTTATTGGGGTTTTGTACCCAAAATTTCATTTTAAACAAAAAAACATGGCTACCAAAAAAAAAAAATTTCATACGTCACTCCCACTCATTCCGTCTTCTTCTTCCTCAATCATCACTACAGGAGAGAGAAGATTGTCTCTCTCCCTCCCTTCTTTAAATGTGTCTCTCTCCCTACCTTCTCTTTCGCAAGCGACGAAAGAAAAGAAAAGTCTCGTGCAAAGCGTGCAAGGTTTCTCCACGACGACGACGACAGCGACGAAACAGGTGTGCGGGAAATACGAAAACCCAGTTCATTCGTCTGACGTCAGGAATAATAGCAGTAGCAGCCGTAATAACAACAGCAACAGTGACAATGAAAACAACAGTAGCAGCCGCAACAGCATCACCAGCAGCATAAACAACAACACCATTAGCAGCAGCAACACCAACAACAACCACAGCAACAGCGGCGGAGGCAGTAGTCGTAGTACCTGCAGCAACAACAAAAGTACCAGCAGCTCTGACGACAACAACAACAGCAGAGAAAAACCAATCTCATTTGCAGGTATTGCGAAAAACCTGGAAACAATCCTCATAACAAATGAGGAATTAGAGGAAGCGAAGAAGATGGTGACAAAGAACGGACACCGAGCAATCTGCAAGGCAGCGAAAAATTTTTTCGAAACCCAAGAGCACTGTACGGTCACGTACCGTACAGTAAGTACAAAATCCCGTAGGGTGGAAAGAGCCACAGAGGCCCAAATACAAAAAGCCTTGGGGTCTGTGTGGCAGAGGAAAACGCACATCACCCGAGGCAAAAAATACGCCACCGTAGACGTACTTTTTGCCACACCCCAGGAGGCAAAGGCCCAATCAGTAGTGACCCTAAGGAGCGAGGAAATGGTGTTGGTGCCCTCCTACTGCGGGCAAAAAATTGTGAGGGTCAAACTGACCCACGTCCCCCCCGGAATGACCCCTTCTTGGCTGGCCGCGTCTGTCCTCGTCGGAATCGAGGACAAAACAACTGTACTGCAAGTACAGAAAAAAGTAAGAGAAGATTGGGTCGGCTCCTCCATTGAGATGCTAATACAAACCAACCAGGAGTGCATCGAAGCTATCCCGGATGTGATAGACTTCGATAACGGCACTCAACTGCCCATAAGTGTTGAGGGCAAACGCCCGAAATGCTTTCGCTGTGGATCGAAGACTCACCTCAGGGCCTTCTGCAACGAGAAGACCCTGAGAAAGGAGAAAACCCCCCTCCTCCCGAATCCGGTTCCACGGCTACCAGCAACAGGACAAGCGGCAACCAGGAACGATAGGTCCGTGGCACCCATACCCACTCCACGGAAATCAAAGACAGCAGCAGCAGTGGAAATATTAACAACAACAACAGCAATACCAAATGCAGCTGCAACAGAGACTCCAGTGCAAACATCACCAACAACAACAAGTGAAAGAGTGGAGCTGGTACCCCTCCCCGACCTTACAGAATCAGACATGGAGTGTGAGGTGGGAGAGGGATGGCAAAAGGTCTCAAGAAGGCACAAACGCAGAAGCAGCGCATCGTCGCCTTTGAAAAGGGAGGAAAGAAATGAGAAAAGGGTAAAGTCTACTGCAAAGAGACCCACAGCAGCAACACCACCAACACCATCACCACCCACACCAGCACCACCATCACCACCGGCGACAACCCCACCGCCAACAACACCTTCAACACCACCACCACAAGCACCAACATCGCAAACACAACAACAAAACACACACACCCAGCAACAACGACAAGAAAATAGCAGAACCACACCCCACCCCCAGAAAAACAAATGCACGGCAATAAACACACACAACAAGAAACTAATGACTTACATAATTGAACACACAGACATTTCACAACAGGACTACATAATACCAGCACCAATCAAAACGCCAACTAACATAAGACTGCTAAAAATAGCACAGAAACAATACACAAACATTAAAACGAAATTCCCCAACGCAGTTGGTGATTTCAGGGACCTAGGAGGAACCATTAATCGAAGAGTATATTCAGACATTCTCTTAGAAGAGCCGACGACCAGCCGAAGGGACGATTCAACGGTCCCTTCACCAGACGATCAAGTGAAAAGGGATGTAAAAACCATCCCTCCTCTACCAAAAATACGGTAAGTGGTCTTTCCCATCTTTTCCACTCTATTTTAAACATGACCTCACTCAGAATAGGCAGCATAAATGCGCGTGGCTTGGGGTCGTCATGGAAGCAGGGTCACCTGCTCAACGACCTCAGGTCACTAAACATAGATGTAGTGGCCATCAGCGAGACCAGAATCTCCGAAGCACGGGCCTTCGCACCGATCTTCGGCGGCTACGATGTGTACGCATCTCCCAGCCGTCCTGGATCGGGTGGAGGAGTTGCTGTGCTTTTTCGGAGAGGTTTGGATCTCGCCATACGGGCCATCTTCCTGGACCCAGAGGGTAAGCTGGTGGTGCTGGACGTGACCAGCGGAGACGGGCAAGCTTTCAGGCTAGTGGCCGTCTATGCCCCGACAGGAGCAGGGCGGCCTGATTTCTTCCGGCGTCTGGAGACCTTTCTTGGAACGTCGCGCTCTTTAGTGTTAGTGGGCGACTGGAACGGGATCTTAGATGCACGCTGGGACTGTGTGGGATTAGCGGATAGGGGTGGAGGGTGCAAGAGCCTCACCAACCTGCTCAGGCGTTTTGAACTGTCTGACAGGTACCGATTGGATTTCCCGAATGTGCCAATGTGGACTTGGACAAACCGCATAGGGTCATCCAGATCATATCTAGATAGAGTATTTTGTAGGGAAATAGATAGGTCTAGCATAGGCTGTCCACAATTCAAGATAGTCAGCTACACGGACCACAAATTCGTGATCTGTGTGCTTGACTTAGATAGGCTTCATAGACGAGGACCCGGCTACTGGAAGCTAAACGCGTCCTTACCAGCGCGCAAGGCCTACAGAGACCGGATTAGCGAACTAGTTAAGCGGGCGTTGACGGGGGCCATCGTCAACAACAAGTGGTGGTTTGCTCTGAAAAGAGCGATTAGAATAGAATCGATTAGGTTTAGTAAGGCTTTAGCAATAGAGAAAAATAGAGCAGAGGGAGAACTAGTTAGAAAATTAGACGAGGCGCTTAGCAAAGGCATTGCGACCGACGTGCTTGCGGCGAAATTGGCCCTTGACCAATTCTTCAATGCAAAGCACGAAGGCTGCGTTGTCAGAGCTAGGGTGCGTGCTCTCAGACACGAGGGGACGAAAGCCGTTCAATGGGCCCGAGTGGCGGAGGCGCGTCGTGGCAACAAAGCCACGATCCGGTCTTTGGTGGACCACGACGGGCGCATGCTACTCGATCCCGGGCAAATGTGTGAAGCTTTTCAGCGACACTTCGCTCAGCTGTTCGGGGGCAGCGGGGGGCCGGGTAGAGGGATGGACTTTAGTGTCTACCTCGACGGACTGCCGCGGCTCTCGGCCACTGAGGCGAAGTGTTGCGAAAAGCCGATAACAGCCGCTGAAGTAAGGGAGGCAATGACTGGCTGCACAAGGGGTAAATCGCCTGGTTTGGATGGTCTGCCCTATGAACTTTACGTACAGATGCCAGACTTGTTCGGAGGCCTCTTGGCGGACGTCTACTGCAACTGGCAACAGAACGGGAGAATTCCCAGTTCTGTGAGCCGAGGAGCGGTGGCACTGCTGAGAAAGGATCCGAACAAGGGGGATAACATAGACAATTTCCGGCCCATAACTCTGCTAAACACAGAGTTTAAGATTTTGGCCAAGGTGCTAGCAAAGAGGTTGGCGCTTGTCGTTGGTGGTCTGGTGGGAGAGGCGCAGACATGCGCCATTCCCGACAGATCCATCCACGACAACCTCCACCTCATGCGATACATCGTAGAGAGGGTAGCTAGGGAACCTGGCACGGGTGGGTCCTTGATCAATTTAGATCAGTCGAAAGCTTTCGATAGGGTCGACCATCGTTACCTAGCGGCAGTCCTGAGGGCGGCTGGCTTTGGGCCCGTCTTCAGAGGCTGGATCGCTGCCATGCACAGCGACATCTGCTCTGTGGTGAGAGTGAACGGTCACCTGTCGGAACCGTTCAACATCATGCGCTCGGTCCGCCAAGGATGTCCCCTCTCGTCCCTCTTGTACGTATTGACTCTCGAGCCATTACTGCACAAACTGGAGACGTTGAGGGGAGTCCCGCGCGAACTAGGATGCGGAAGATCCGTGTCAGCATATGCGGACGATGTCACCGTAGTGGTGTCGAACGCCAAACACATCGAGGCGATCGGCACTACACTAAGAGAATACGAAGCGGTGACAGGAGCAATGATCAACCAGGAAAAGTCAGTGGGCCTGCAGCTCGGCACCTGGAGAGGCAGGTCCATGCCGTCCAACAGCGTCGTCGGGCGCTGGACGGACGGACCGGTTAAATTGCTAGGGGTCTGGTTCGGTCCGGACCTCCAGACGGACAAAAACTGGGACGAGGTGACGAGCAGGGTGGCTTCTCTCACCCAGAAATGGGCGGAGAGGAAGCTATCCCTGAAAGGTCGAGCGGAGGTGGCTAACGCGTACATCGCGTCTGTCATCTGCTACCGCCTAACCGTCGTACCTTGTCCTAAGCCTCGCCTGACTGCGCTGGAGCGTTTGCTCTTTCGCTTTTTGTGGAAGGGACGTGCTCCGATGGTCAGGCGGTCCATCTGTTGTCAACACCCGCTACGTGGAGGGCTGGGCATGCCGTGGCTGATGATGCGCAGGCACGCGCTCAGGCTACGACATCTCCACCTCTTCCTCGACGGTGATCAGGTGTGGTCGCCGTTTGCTAGACGCGTTTTTCCCCAGCTCGTTTCCTTGACGGAGCTGCAGTCCTGGGTCAAGCGAAGACCGAGAGGGAGCGCCTGGAGACTGGAATGTCTTCAGGCGCTCACAGCCCTCGACCAATCGGGCAATGTGATCGGTGGAAACTCCACCTCGGCGTTCTATAGAGGATTAGTGGAGGGGAAGAGCGACGACGTACTTGGGGAAACTCTAGGCGTCGACGAAAATCAACTAGCCAATCTCTTCGGAAGAACCTTCGGGCCGGGGCCTATGGACAACTTCCAGAAATCTCTGGCCTGGCAGTGCTACCGAGGAGCCTTGCCAGTTCGGGATAAACTCTACAGGCATGGAGGTGCCGTCAGCCGGGCATGTCCGAGATGCGCGCAGGGCGACGAAACCGTCCTGCACGCACTCGTCCAGTGTCCGAAAATTGCTGACTTGTGGGTTTATGTCGAACACCTGCTGTCGCGTTTAGGACGGATCCAGCTATCATCTGAGTCTATCGTGAGGATTGCCCCGCCCTCCTCCTTTAGCCGGGAAGGGCAGGCAGTTTTTATCTGTCTGGTGGCCATGGCGAAAGAGATAGTATGGTGGACACGTTTGAAAGGGCTGAAGACGAGCACTTACCTCTTCGGTGATGCTCTGATTGACTTTTTCAAATTTCATTTGAAAAGGAAAATCAGAGTAGAGAAGGAAGTGCTCTCTTCCCAGCATTTTGTTGAAAGATGGGTGAGAGAAGCAAGAATGGCCCGAGTGAATGGGCCGACTCTGAGTATATATCTGTAAACTAAAGGTGGAAAACTGGG
>OZ024741.1:188085476-188087976 GCA_964016885.1 Eledone cirrhosa
GACTGTAGGAGAAAGGGCTATAAATGCCATAAAGGAGAAGAAAAAGAGGGGAAAGCAAGGACTGTGAGGCCACGGAAGAAAGGGAGGGGGAAGGGGAGAGGGTGATAGGCTCTATGGGTGATAGGCTCTATGGGTGATAGGCTCTATGGGTGCTTGGGCTGCGTACCGCGTACAAAGCTGCAAAGGCATTTCCGTGGCCAATGATTACCGACACCCGTTGCAACAGCCACTCCATTTCGTAGGGTTCCTTCCTCAGACGGGCTGCTGACGATCCAGTCTGTGTATCTATATTCAGACAATAATGACGACAACATCTTTCTATCTGCTTTACCTTACGTACCTATCTGTCTGTTTATCTAGTTATCTCTCTATCTCTGTCTCTATCTCTCTATCTATATCAATCCATCTTTCCATCTAGTTATCTACCAATCTCCCTACCTGTCTATCTATTACCCTATATACCTGTTTATGTATCATCATCATCATCATCATCAATCCCTTGACTACTGTAGTCGTCAGGGAGATCCTACTGTAGAAGCAGCACACACACAAATTAGTCTATCAACGGCGGCCGTCAACAAATCTGGTGTATTCATTTGCGTCAATTTTTGACATTGTTCAACCAGTTTTTGCGTTGGCGTCCCCTCCTGTGTTCACCTTCAACGATGCCTTGTATGATGGTCTTGCACAGGCTGTCATGTCATGTGACATGGCCAAACCATGCCAGTTTCCTCCTCTTGACAGTGGCGAGGAGAGGTTCCTGGTGTCCCACAAAACTTTTAATCTTACCCCGCACTTATGCATTGGTTTTACGTTCCCAATAGGAAATAAGTGAAGGCGTGTGGCTGACTGGTTAGGGAATTGGATTCGCAATCGTAAGGTTGTGAGTTCGATTCCTGGACCAGGCGATGCGTTATGTCCTTGAGCAAGACACTTTATTTCACGTTGCTCCTTCTACCTGGAGTTGCGACCGATAGATAGTATTAGCAATTGGAAAGACCAACGGAAACATTGTTCCCTCGGTCCGATTTGACGAAAGTCGATCGTTCCTTTTATAGGAAATAAGAATGCGTTTTCTCATGCATTTGTCCGCAAAAACCCGGATCCTTCTCTCTGTTTCTGCCAAAAGTGTCCAGGTTTCACACCTATATAGGAGGACAGAGACAACCAGCGATTTGCACAATCTGTACTTGGTCTGGAAGCTGATGTTGCTCCTCCATATTCTTGCCCATTTTGGCCATCACTGCCATAGCTGCGGCAACCCGTGTGCAAATTTCTACGTTGCAGATACCATCTTTTGACAAGACTGCTCCAAAGTATTTGAAACTGGACACTTCTTCCAATGAATGTCCGTTCATGGTGATGTTGACACAGGTGCTACTTGTACTATTCACCATTACTTTGAATTTCTAGGAGCTGACCGCCATTCCATATGCTCCTGCTCTTTCAACATGTATAGCTATCTCTTAATGTATATTTACCAATGTACCTTTCACAGGAAAACACCAACAACAACAACAACAAAGCACGAATCAAAATATCGGTCCAAAATAAGATAGATATATAGGTAGAACAAAGTCATGGTAATTTAATAGATATATCAGACCTATCAACTCTCCCCGCCCGACGGGGAGATCTCCCACCCACTTTGGGGTGGGTGAGAGGTGTCTTTTCTTGTGAAAATAGGTATAATTATGTAAAATCTCCCTATTTTGCTACATTAAATTCTCGTTTTGGGGGCACCTTTTTTCATGATACTCCCCGTTTGGGTGTTTAGAGGTTGGCAGGTCTGTATATGCTTGATAATGATTAAATAGAATGTGGGTCAAAATCAATGTAATTGATTCAAATGAATCTTTATATAGAATGTTGTAATCAAGGAATTATTATATTAAATATTTTTTACTGTAAGCTGCATAATTTTTACAGGTACCATGCTAATATATATAGTCACATGCATATATATATATATATATATATATATATGTGTGTGTGTGTGTGTGTGTGTGTGTGTGTATAAATTTCGAATTTCTAAAGAAATACGATATGTTTGCAGGGTAAACATTTACACAGACGAGAAAACTATATATCCTCGAATATTCTGAAGTCCAGCAGACGCAAGCGTGGGAGGTATCGTCCAGATGAAGACTAGTTAAGTCTGAAATGCATAGACGATTGTCTCCCTTGCTTCTGCTGGACACCACCAGAGGACTTAGGCCCGGCGGTTTGCATAGCTACGGCTTCCTAAATGTTTACCCTGAAAAAACATACCGTATTTCTTAGAAATGCAAAATTTTTATACATATCTGTATACAGCTATGCTTGAAGCTAAATCCTATATATATGTGTATATATATCTCTGTTGCTCTCACCTTCTTTCGCCCCCTCTGTCAATTACACTTTCTCTCGACTGACCTCTTCCTCGCACTTCCACTCTCTTACTCTCTGTTTCTCCCCTTCTCACTTCCTCCCATTTGGCTAGTAGTGGGTTCTCTTCTTG
>OZ024741.1:188092976-188120476 GCA_964016885.1 Eledone cirrhosa
TTTCAGTATACATATATGGATGTACATCTTTAACTTAATTGTTTAAGCGTCAGTCATACAAAAGTGAGTTACAAACGAAACGAAATTTAATTTCGTTTCGTTATTTGTTTTTATATATATATATATATATATATATATATATATATATATATAAGAAAATACATAAATATTATATATATATAAAAATAAATATAAAAAGGTGGAAGGGGTAAACAAATAGTTGGAAATACGACAAATAATAAATAAATAAATAGATAAAGGTATAAATGTTTATAGCTGATTTAGAGCACTCAACAAATTCCTGGAGCAAATAATCAATGAAAATTAAATCACTGTATGTAATTATGCATATACATACACATATATACATACACACACACAACCATACAAATATACATATATATATATATATATATATATATATATATATATATATATATATATATATATATTTCGTTTCTGAATTTGTTTAGCAAGATTCTTTATCTGAAATCGTGTGTTGAAACCGATATTGTTATACTTTGGGAGGGTCATGTTGCCAATAAGAAACACACGCACCAGTTGCTTTCACTTCAATTTATTATATATTTATAAATTTATAAATTTACAAATCTACAAACTTATAAATTTCTGGTTGGTTGGTTGGTTGGTTCCACAACCAGATAGTTGTTTATATATAGTCATAGTCCTTTCGTCACACACTCTGTGACCTCTTCAGTGACTGGGGATACCTTTCTTTGTTTCTGTGCCTTTCCTTTCTTCTATCCTACGCCATTTTGTTTCTGTGTGTGTGTTGTGTGCTCAGTTTGCGCATGCGCCACATCCGGGTGTCTGTGTGTGTTTGTGTTCATTTATCTATTTGTTTATTTATTTATTTATTTATTGTTGGTTGGTTGTTTGTTCTATGTGTGTGTGTGTTTTCATTTTGTCCTGTGTGTGTTTTCATTTTGTCCTTAATTGTAAGTTGTGATGTTGCTGTTCCACTCATATTTTCTATTTAATTTTGGTTGTAATTCTTTTATGCTTACTGCCTCTGTAATTTGCCTAAACATTGCATCTTTTCTGTGTGTGGATTCTATAAATATATATATCTAAGTCCAAAATTAAGATAAATGAATTAAATGAATTTAATCTAAATCGAAATCATGGGCGTCATGACATAATGCATGCGCCATATATCCTGAGATTTTAAGCTCAAAGATAAATAAATCTGAGCATATTATAATAACTAGAGATTGATTAACATATAAAAATACATGAATAATCACAGGAGATAATTCAAGCTTGCGTGTAACCGCGCATAGTTAGTTTAGGCAATATTTACCTTTAAGAGTGATTAACATTCCTTGTATATATCCCATTAAAGAAATATATTTCACCAATTAATCAGATGGTAAGTCACGGAAAGTGGATATTATGGATTGTCACTTTCCGTGACTTACCATCTGATTAATTGGTGAAATATATTTCTTTAATGGGATATATACAAGGAAAGTTAATCACTCTTAAAGGTAAATATTGCCTAAACTAGCTATGCGCGGTTACACGCAAGCTTAAATTATCTCCTGTGATTATTCATGTATTTTTATATGTTAATCAATCTCTAGTTATTATATAAATATATATATAAATATATATATATATAAATATGCAAATACACACACACATATAACCAAAAAGTTACGTCACCACGAAAATAAAAGTACACACACACATATAAACACACACACATATATATATATACACACATACATATACATACAGATATATATAATTATATACACATATATACTTACATATATATATACATATGTACACATATACACAACACATACATACACACAGAAATAAATATCTATAAATAAAAAAGGTGGGTATGTAAAGGGTAAGGTAGAAAGTAGGGGGGAATAAGGAAAATAAATAACATAGGAAAAAATTTAAATATAAGGGGAGATAAGGGAGAAAAAGAATATAAGGGTACAGAAAGTGAGTTCAGAGAGTAATAAAAATCGTAGTGGATGTAAGGCGTAAAGAGCAGAGAAGAAGTTCAAGGTGGTTGAGTCATCGTAGGAATGTCAATCCAGTTACAGAGCAGATGTGATTTCAGGTGAAGACAACATCTGAAGATCTCGGTCTTGGAGTTCAGGCAAGTTGAAGTGGCTTTCAAGTTTTGTAGAATTCTAAATTTTTCAGTGGTACACAAAAAACAATTCTTTGTGCCCCTTTGGTATTCCCTCGAATGGTCTTAAATAGACCAATCGATAAAGTACGGGATGCTTTTATCTTTGAATTCCCACACCTTATTGGCGAGAGCCATTGCTGTTCTTTTATCAGAGTGTTTAAAAGAAGCGACATGTGCATAATATATATATATATATATATATATATATATATATATATATATATATATATATATATATATATATATATATATATATATGAAAACAGGGAGAAAGAGACGATTATGAGGAAGAAAAATTTTTTTTTTTTCATTTTTTTTGTGTCTCTCTCTCCCTTTTTTCTGGGTTAGAAAATGATTAAAACGAAATGTTTTACTGTGTGTGGAGTGTTGAGGTATTAGTTGATTTATTTATTATTTAACAATGGCATTTATTTATCTATTTATATATTTAATTATTGTCTATTACCGGTTTCTGTATTTATATGCATTATCAAATGATAGTGAAATGTATTAGTGTGGTGTCGCACATGTTAAACAGAAGGTGCAGAAAGAATAATGTTATATACAAACAAGGTTTAAGAAGTGAAAAGAAAAAAGAAAAAGGAAAAAAAACGTGCATAATGTGGAACGTAAAAAGTCAATGTGGAAGAAAAGTTAATGTTATTTACAAGCACAGCCATTGAAGTTAAGCAGTTCAAAATGTGTTAATATCGCAAGAGTGTTTAGTTGAACCATGGTTCCGTGAAGGAGGCAAATGGTGGACTGTGGTTTGATATGATTTCCCTTTTTAGAGAGTTAATATGCAGGAGGAAGCAATTCTTGTTGGGTGATATTTAATTTATTTAAGAAAAAGGATTAGGTAGGGTGTGAGGGAGGTAACTCTTGTAAATGTTTGATGGTTTGTTGCAGTTTTAGAAAGGTCCGAATTTTAGGGCATTGAGTACTGGTTGAAATTTATTAATGAAATGTGTTTCCTTATTGGCACGTTGGATGAAAGTTGTCTATGAATTTGTAAATCGGGAAAATTTTAAAGTTTGGAAGTTGGTTGAGAGCACAATTGGCGATATGTTCACTAAATGCAATCTTTCTGTATTCCTGTATTTTAATTTGTGATTTATGGATGGTCATATGTTGACGGAGGCTGTTTTTTGTCTGGCCTATATAGTGCTCTAGACAACATGAGCAAGTCAAAACATAGATAAGATTTTCAGATGCACATGTAAAGTTGTGTTTAACTGTGAAACGTTGTCCTTGCTTGAAATGGAATGTTGAACCTTCTATTAGATGTATGCATATGCCACAGTTGGGCCTTCCGCATTTTGTTACTGTAGGGTTTATTGTGAGGATTTGATGGATTTTGGCTTGTGTGAGGATGTTTTTTTATGGATTTGGGTTGTCTTTTGCTCTTTATGATGTTGTGTGTTTGGAGGATATTGTTCATTCTTGGGTCTCTTTTTAGTAAAGGAATGTTCTGGAGGATGGTATCGAATGCCTCATTGTTGAGGGGGTTGTGTGTGGAGATGTATGGTAGAGTTTTTTGTAGCGGTTCACTCCTGGGTTTGGGGTGTCTGAGTTCCTGGATGTCTAGTTTTAGGGCACGTTGGAATCCATTGGTGATTAGGGATGGTGGGTAGTTTCTGCTGATAAGTGTGTTTTTTTAATTCTTCTAGTCGTGTGTAGCATGTGTATTTATCTGAAACTATTGTGCAGATCCTTCTGGCTAGGTTATAAGGAATTGCCATTTTGGTGTGTCTAGGGTGGTACGAGTTGAATGGAAGGTATTGTTTGGAGTCTGTGGGTTTGTAGTATATGTCTGTTTCTATTTTGTTGCTTGTTTTCTTGATGAGGGTGTCGAGGAAAGGGAGTTGTTCATGGCTGTAATCCATTGTGAATTGTAAGTTTGTGTTGAGCTCATTCAGAAGGGTTTTGAACTCAAACAGTCTATCTATACTTTCATGCCAGATGATGAAGCAGTCGTCCAGATATCTCTTCCAGTTCTTTTCTATGTGTTGGTAGAAGTGGTTGCCATATTTGTCTAGAATTTTGCGGTAGAGAATGGTTTCCAAATATCCCATGACAAGGTTGGCGTATGAAGGGGCCACTTTCGTGCCCATGGCAGTCCCAGATTTCTGTCTGTAGTATTTGGCATTGAATTCGAATAAATTGTTTTCCAAGATGAATTTGAGTCCCTCCAACACAAATTCTTTAGGGATGCGCTGTGGAAGTTCACTAGGGAAATTTTCCATCCAGAATTGTATTGCCTCTATACCTAGGTTGTGTGGGATATTGGAATATAAATTGATGACATCAAAGGGTACTAGTAGGGTATGTTCGTTATTGAGTGTTGTTGGGAGGTGGTTGAGCATGTCAAGGTCGTCCTTTATGAAGCTTTTTATATATTTTAGGAAAGGTTTAAGCAGAATATCTAGGAAGTTGCTTAGGCGATGGGTTTCACATGCGGTGCCTGCTATTATGGGTCTTAATTTAAGGTCATCAGGAGGGGCTATATTGATGTAAACGTATGTGGCTTGCTTGCAGGCCCTGCCTATTACTTCGCTTTTGTGTGTCTTGGGGATACCGTAGAAGAGGCTGGTTCTGCTTTTGAAATTGGTGATGTAGTTGTATTCCTTGTCTGTAAGGCCATCTTTGTAAAGGGTTGTTAGGGATTTTAGGTTTCTCATTATTTTCTGTTTTGTGTAGTGTTGGGCCTTTTCATAATATGTTTGGTTTTCTAGAGTTGAGAGTACTAGAGTTGTGTAATAATCTGTCTCCATAAGGACTACTGCACTCCCTTTATCTGCCTCTTTGATTGTTAGGGTTTTGTCGTTTTCTAGACTGTTAAGACCATTCCATTCTTTTTTGCTTAGGTTTGGTTTTTGTTTATGTCTGCGTAGATGGTGGTATGGGTAATTAGTAATGTCTTTGCAGAATTGATCGAGGAATTTATTCTTGCCTTTTGGTGGGGTGTAGTTGCTTCTATTTCTGGCTATTGAGTCATCCTCATTGTATTTGTTGTATAGTTGTTCGCTGAGTCTTAGTTTTCTACAGAATTCTGCAATATCTTCCTTCATTTCGGGGCAGTTTGGTTGTTGGGGAGTTGGTGTAAATTTTAGACCTTTGGAGAGTATGTTGATTTGGTCTGTTGTTAATTCTTTGGAGGTTAAATTGACAATTTTTATTGCATTTTGTGTCTCCTGTGTGTTTTGTGTTATCTTGTAATCCTGTGTCTGTGTGCTGTGTCTAAAAAATGATTACGGAAGTTGTGATGGCTGTTGAAGTTTGGATGTCTCTTATAGTTGTATTGGCTCCTGCTTTTGTTGGAAGATGGTGTGTAGCTGTGGTGGTTGTTGAGTTTAGGTTGTATCGTGTGGTTGTATTGAGCCCTGCTGATGTTGTTGTAGGGTGTGTAGATTTGATGGACGTAGTTATAGGGTGTGAAGTTGTGGTGGTTGTTGAAGTTGGGTTGTAACGTGTGGTTGTGTTGAGCACTGCTGTTGTTGTAGTGTGTGTAGACTTGGTGGTAGTTGTAGTAGGGTTGTCTTGTGTGTTCATATTGAGTCCTGTTGTTGCAGTTTTATGGTGTGTAGCTATGGTGGTTGTAGTGGTTAGGGTGTCTGGTGTGGTTGTATTGTTCCCTGCTGGTGTTGTTGTAGTAGGGTGTGGTAAGTGGGGGAGGGTTGATTAGGGTTTCCTTATAGATGGTGTGTGGTTGTGAGGCTCTGTGTGACATGTGTGGTAGTTGTGTATTTTGGGTTCTATGTTGGAAGTAATGATGGTTGTGGGTTTGTTGTGTGGGGATGCTAGGGGGGGGGGTGTAAGTGTGGGGGGTTTTATGGTTTCTCCTGATGGGAGAGAAGTTGTAGTGTCTATCTTGTAGCTGATGTTTCTCTATTACTATATTTGTTGCTTGGGAGTCCGTGTGATAGTTGTCGGAGGGGGGGGTAGGAGGTAGGGGCGAGGTGATGCCTTCTTTTGTTGGTATGTGGGGAGGCATTGTTTTTTTTTGTTGTTGTTGGTTGTTGTGTGTTGTTTGGGTGTTGATTGAGTTTTCTTGTTATTATGGTTTTAATGAAGGGGTTTTGGGATGTGTGTTCTTTTTGGAAAAGTGTTTCATAGTTAGAGAACCAGGTTTCGTTTATTTCCCAGCGTTGAAGGGATGTTAATTCTTCCTTATTACAGTCCTCTAACCATAATTTTGAAATATTTTCTAGGGTGGTGTCTTTGGTTATATTGATAATTGCTAGATTAATCTCATCGTCGATTGATTTGATCCTATCTTCATATGCTTGGGCTCTCAATTTAAGGAGTTCAATTTCGGTTTTTATGTTATCCAGTGCCATTCTTTCCCTGATGTGTCTTTGTGTCTCTGGTTCATTTGGGATGGATTTAATTTGTAGTTTTCGGGGGATGATTAATGGGGAAGAGTTAATCCATTTTTCATAGATCTCCGCTTTGTTATTGTTTTGTATCATCTTCCAAAAGTAGAATTTCCTGTTATTAAGAGATGTGTACCATTGTGGTATTAATTTGTTTTTTATTTGGTAAGTTGTAAGTGTATTAGTGTCATATGTATTTTCGTTCGTTTGAATAGGGTTTGTGTTGTTACACCCTACCTAATCCTTTTTCTTAAATAAATTAAATATCACCCAGCAAGAATTGCTTCCCCCTGCATATTAACTCTCTAAAAAGGGAAATCATATCAAACCACAGTCCACCATTTGCCTCCTTCACGGAACCATGGTTCAACTAAACACTCTTGCGATATTAACACATTTTGAACTGCTTAACTTCAATGACTGTGCTTGTAAATAACATTAACTTTTCTTCCACATTGACTTTTTACGTTCCACATTATGCACGTTTTTTTTTTTCCTTTTTCTTTTTTCTTTTCACTTTTTAAATCTTGTTTGTGTATAACATTATTCTTTCTGCACCTTCTCTTTAACATGTGCGACACCACACTAATACATTTCACTATCATTTGATAATGCATACAAATGCAGAAACCGGTAATAGATAATAATTAAATATATAAATAGATAAATAAATGCCATTGTTAAATAATAAATACATCAACTAATACCTTAACACTTCACACACAGTAAAACATTTCGTTTTAATCATTTTCTAACCCAGAAAAAAAGAGAGAGAGAGACACAAAAAAAATGGAAAAAAAATATTTTTCTTCCTCATAATCGTCTCTTTCTCCCTGTTTTCATATATATATATATATATATATATATATATATATATATATATATATATATATATATATATATATATATATATATATATATATATATATCCTAACTCGTATGCCTCCTCTCCACATTTTATTATTATTATTATTATATATATATATATATATATAATATCATTCAACCCCTTGTGGCTAATAAAGAAACATATCTATACATCGTATACAATGATAATGTATATGTTTAGTTTCTCTTTTTTTTTTATGCCAAAGAAATGAAATAGAAATGTTTCTTTGTAATAATAACAACGTACTTCCTAATGTGTGTATATTGCTCGTTATTCAACATTTAAAATAATGAAAAGCAATGTCCAAACGTTTGTTCATTCTTTTTAACATGACCAAAACAAATAAACCGACTTTAATTTTGAAAGGAAAACAACAAACATATCACAGGCTCTTAAAAGCTTGTCTCAACAAACAATAAAGACATACATGCAGGTGCACACACTCTTTCTTTCTATATATCAGTTGTTTTCTTTCTTTCTTTTCTTTTTTGTTAACCAGCTAAGAAAATGTTAAGAACAAATAATCTGTAAATAAATATAAATAATTTCAATTTAATAATAGTAATATATACGTGTGTATATATATATATATATATATATATATAAAATTACACCGATCTACATAGCAAAATTGTAAAATTTGTAAAATTATAAAATTAAATTGTTTATAACACTAACTACAAGTGATATATATATATATATATATATATATATATATATATATATATATATATATATATCACTTGTAGTTAGTGTTATAAACAATTTAATTATAATATATATATATATATATATATATATATATATAGGTACATATATATACATATATATATATATATATATATATATATACATACATATATATATATATATATATATATATATATATATATATATATATATATATATATATATATATATAATTTAGTTATTTATTTAATCATTTAGTAGAAGCCAACAATAGCATTGGTGTGTTTATTTCTTTTATTTAGATTAATACTGGATAAATTTATAAATTTGTGACAAGACAATCAATGCACTTTTGTAATGATATCCAACATAAACAATTGGACAAATCAGAATAATACTCCACATAAGATATAACCGCCGTCTCTGTATCTTAATCTAAAATCAAGAAGTTGTCTGATTATTCAATTTCCACTGCAAATCCATGGAAAATCATACACAAATGGTTAACATACTCAATAATTAGGTATACTGCTTTCTGTTTTCCTTTGAGTTTTTTTTTTAAATTCTAGATTCTCAAAAGAATGTGATCCTACATTAGTTAGGTTGAACCTCTGGCAGTGGAGACTTCTGGTGTCCTCGGCCCTAGGGCTACCTCCCTACTCACCATCATAGGCGCTGAGCTGGCCAGTCGCAGGTGTGAACCCCGCGAGTTGGAGTGGCTTTTCCAGCGCGTCTCCCCCTTGCCGTCCTCCGGGGGAACGCCTTCTCCATCCTGTCCGCCGGGGCTGTGTGTGTGTGTCGGGGGGGGGGGGGGGGGGGCATCGCTTACAATCCCATATTTAGGTATCTGTCTTCTCACATGTAGACGTACGTCCTTTACCATAGTGTTGTGTCCCTAAAAGAAGTTTATTTCCTTTAATAGTTACAATGTAATTTGTCTGCAGTATGTATACAATGAGATATGATTAGTTAGGTTGGTTACCAGGAAATATGTAAAAGATTCATGAAATAAATGTTTTCCACAGCATGAAGTAAGCTCAAGTCATATAGCAGCAGGGTATCAACACTAATAGATAAAAATAATTGTTTCTACTTTTGGCACAAGGCCAGCAATTACTCCAGTGCATTACTGGTGCTTTATTTTATCGAACCTGTAAGGATGAAAGGCAAAGTTAAACTCAGCGGGATTTGAACTCAAAACGCAAAGGCCATAACTCTATGCTGCAAAGCTTGGTGTCTGACGCTCTACTGATACTGCCAATCCACCGTCCTTATGCTACAAATGAATAAAAAATACTGATTTCTAGTATAGGCACAAGGCCAGCAATTTGGGGGGAAGGAAAAGTCGATTAAATCGACCCCAGTGTGTTACTGGTACTTTATTTTATCGACCCCGTAAGGATGAAAGGCAAGTTAACTTCGACGGGTTTTGAACTCAGATTATAAAGGACCGTAACTCTATGCTGCAAAGCATGGTCTCCGACCCTCTACCGATAGTGTCAATCCACCGCCCTTCTGCTACAAATAAATAAAAATAATGCTGTAAAAACCATATTCTGGCAATTCCACAAGTCTTGAAGCTGGAACAAAAATGACGTTATGTATATTTCCATTGGTATTTGTTATGTAATAGACAGAGATTTGGATCTCCGTCAGTTCCAGTTGTTTTGATCAACGGAAGAATCTGCTCGTGAAACTGACCTACAAGTAACAGCGTATTCCACTGATATGTGTAACTCTTCACGTAATTATCAGGGGGGGGGGGGTTAAGCGTGACACAATTGTAATAGATACAACTAATCGTTTCCAGCTGAGTGAACCAGAGCAACATGACATAAAGTGTCTCGTTCAAAGGCAAAACTCGCTCCCAGGAATAGAACTCACAACCTGACAATCTTGAGCCGAACATCGTAACCACTAAGCAAGGCATTTTTTAACGAATGAGAGAAATGAGCTTGAATCGTTTTGAGATATGGCGCCTGTTTCATGAGATGAGTAGGACGGCCATTCAACGACAAAGAAATTATTGGAAATATTTAATGAAACTGATATAAACCTTTTTAAAATACTTTACAGTCTTATGATGATACACATGTTTTAAGTAGTATCAATGCTGGAACGTAAAACAACAGAAAAATTAATATCATACTTGCATTGTTTTGTGTACTGATTGTAATAGGGGATTGTTGTTTCAGTTTAAAATTAAAATAAAAAACTTGAAATAATATTGCAATCTTTATAGAAGGTTTCAAGATGACCAAAGATTGTTGTTGTATACCAGAGGTTCTCAAACGTTTGGGGACACCGCCCCCAATAAATAATATCATATATGCTATGTATAAATAAATATTATTTCTACAGTCGAGAAAATATATTCTCGACTGTTCTCAAGTCCAGTAGTCACAAGCATGGGAGGGACCCTCCTGATGAAGACCAGTTAAGTCTGACATGCATCGACGGTTGTCCCCCTTGCTTCTGCTGGACGACACCAGAGGGCGTTAGCCCTGGTGTTTTTTGCATAGCTACGGCTTCCTAAATTTTTACCCCGTAAACATACTGTGTTTCTTTAGAAATACGAAATTTCTATACATATCTGTATACAGCTATGCTTGAAGCTAAAGCCTATTTCTAAATATTACATATTTTTTTTATTTTACTATATCTATATATATGTTTCATTTGATATTTAATATACTATTATATCGTTTCTACCGTCCCCTTAGGCACCAGCGCCACCTGGGGGTGGTAGCACCCACTTTAAGACCTCTCTGTTGAATACAAAGGAAAGAATTTCAAACGGTTTTTAGATCAAGACATGTTATCTGATTAATATGGAATACTTGTTACGTTAATAAGTGATAGCAACAAAATTACAGAGTAGACAAAAGATAGAACTACAGTCAGTATCAATCATGTATGTGCCTGCTCGCCCATGTGTGTACGTGAAAGTTGGTAGGCGGCAACTGCAGAAGCGCCTCGTATGCAAGCATACATATACACGCGTATAGATAGATAGATAGATAGATAGATAGATAGATAGATAGATATAGATATAGATATATATTGGATCGTCAAAAATGAAATTTGTAGAAATTTGTTTTGTTTTTTTTTCTACAAATTTCCAGAAAATTCATACTTGACCATAAAATATATTACAAACACATCAAACAAACATCATACATTCAAACAATCAGGCGTAAAACAAACTTGCACAAATACACACATACATACATACATACATACATACATACATACATACATACATACATACATACATACATACATACATACATACATGGTGGTGGCTGCCAACTCGTTTTCGAGTACGGCCACTACTTTATATCCATGTAGGAGAACCCCTACCGATGCGCTGAACGAGTGTGACATTTTAGTCAAGCCAGCGACTTGAAAACTCTGGTACAAACACTACACTTATGACAATTATTGACACATAGTGCTGGGCCCATGGTTCCATGTGACGACAAGTGCAGAGAGATCTCCAGATATAAAGCAATGCCTGTGCCGTGAAACTTTTATAGTGGGCAAAGGCACTGCACAAAGCCAGTCCCACTCTCTTAACCAAGATGATATTTACCAAAAAGAAGAACAAGTCAACATCATTGGATACCGTCAGGGTTGCAGGTGTTATATCAGAGTTTTCCTTCTCCTAGAATTCTGCCTTGACAAAGGCTAAGGGGTCATCTCTCCCGGTTATTTTGGATGGCCATTGACTCTTAAGAGCTCCTTTGCCCTTTGACAGGTTTTGTTTTTAGTCCTGCAGGATGTCCAAAGTCACCCTCCTCACCAAGAAACCTTGGTGGGGTTGCCAGTTTAGTCGCCAACGACCCGACCATGAGACAGGTTGTACTGGGATACATGTTACCAGTAGCACCAACTGGTGACCTGACCATACATACATACATACATACATACATACATACATACATACATACATACATACAAGCTTTCGATTATGTTCCCCACTCTTGGAAAGCTTTCGATTCTGTTCCCCACTCTTGGATGATAGAGGCCATCCAACTTGCTAAAGTCAAAGACATTATTATCAGAGCCATAGAGAAGCTGTCTTCTTCTTGGGCTACTATCCTAAGGTTAAAGACAGAGAAGGAGGACTCTATTTTCACTGATAAAATAAAATATTGCAGGGGTATATTTCAGCGGGACAGTCTCTCTGTGATATTATTCATCCTGTCATTAAACCCCTTGTCTTTTCTGCTCAAGAAATGTGAAGGATTCATCATTGGCTCACAGGAGGACAGGAATACGAACCTAACCCATAACTTCTTTGTGGATGATCTGAAACTCTATGCCAAGAACATGGATGGGATGAAGAAAAATCTTGACCTGGTTACAACGTTCTCAAAGGATTTAGGAATGGAGTTTGGCCAAAATAAATGTTCATATATGACTGTAAAGCGGGGAAAAACCACAACCCAATGTAGCAACATTGTCATCAATGGCCTAACTGTTTCACCGATATCTGATGAAGACTGCTACAGATACCTGGGGATAGATGAGAACATATCCTATAATGGTATCTGTAATAAAGAACGCGTAACCAGGTAATACTATACCCGATTAAGAAAGATCTGGTCATCGGAACTCTCTGCGCAAAACAAAACAGTGGCTCACAATGTGTTTGCTGTGCCTGTCCTAACACCAACGTTTGGAATACTCAATTGGACGATAGACGAAATCCGAGCAGATGATATTGGAACTCGAAAAATACTGAACAACACCGGAAACTTCCACATCAACAGTGACATAGACCGCCTTTACTTGAAACGTAAGCAGGGAAGCAGAGGCCTAACATCAGTCCAGACAACATTTGAATGTCGCATCATATCTCTCCGACAACATCTACGAACCTCGAAGCGTAGGAGCCCGTTTCTCGAGCAAGTCTATCTGCATGAAACAGATAAGATCATGAGAGTTGGGAAGGAACTCCTCGAGAGATATTCCCTGTGTGATAATCAAAAACTCACACCCAGGGATGTCGCTTAGCTGTATCGCAGTGAATCCATGGATGAAAAACTGCATGCCTATCAGCAAAATATCATGCATGGATATGTTGCCAGGAAGCTCCAGAGTGAGAGTAATATAGATAAGGAAAGTAGTCTATCTTGGACCAACAACCACTATATTGGCTCCCACTTTGAAGGATACGCTTTTGCAATCCAGGAACAGGAGATTAATACGAAATATCTGATTCACAAAAGAAATAGGGATGCAGGCAAAACACCTAGATGTGATAACAAGTGCAGACTCTGCAGAACTAACATCGAGGATATCACCCATGTCATCAGCAGCTGCCCAAAGATGTCATCGCGGTACTATCTACCTATGAGGCATGATGTAGTGGCCAAAACACTGTACAATGCAGTTCGTAAAAAAGATATCCCGATAATAAACACATTAAAAGCTACAGCAATGTGGAAGACATCCATGTACATAATATGAAAGAGTACTGGTGGAATGTTCCAGTAAAAACCCCAATAAAATGCAGACATAACAGACTAGATATTATGATATGGGACAGGGAGAGGAAAGCATGTACAGTAGTGGAAATTAGCTGCCCAGCAGATGCCAATATAATATCAAAGATTAGTGAAAAGGAGTATATTTATGCAGAACTGATGAGAAATCTGCAGATACTCCACCCTGATTACACCTTCAGATTTATGCCTGTGATTATTGGGGCACTGGGATATGTTAGTAACTGCCTCAATACAAATCTTGAGAAGCTAGGCTTCACATGAGCAGAAATAACACAACTAGTTAGGAAATTACAAGTACAATCCATTAATGGAACAGTAAAAATATGTAAAACATTCCAAAAATGTTGCATCTAATAACTGCATAAATACATGTACAGATGCAAAGCATATACACATGCACACATACAACCCAAAACATACACATCTACACACACAATAACATCCATATCTACACATGCATACATACATAATCTACCTAGTTGATGTTATGTAAATTCCAATGAGAGAATCTTGTGTCTCTGTTAGAAACCGACTCTCTCTCTATTGGTAAACATTTGTGAAATTATAAAACCAGAAGAACATATATACAATCATACATACATACATACATATATATACAATCATACATACATATATATATACATACATAAATACATACATACGTACACTCATATACATACATAAGTAGGAACTTTAATAGTTCCCTACGGTCTATGGTCCATCCAGCTAGAGATGGCCCACTGCCCTATATATATTAATCATTAAAACCTGTCTATAAAGGAAATCATTTATCACCAACCTGCTCAGACCACAGTGTAATGATGCATCCAGCCCCGCCCCGTCACTAACTTCCGGTCTAGACATTCTGACTCATGGCATTCAGAGTTTATATATATATATATATATATGTGTGTGTGTGTGTGTGTGTGTGTGTGTGTGTGTGTGTGTGTATATATATATATATATATTTTTTATAACTGATATAAAGCACTCGACAAATTTTTGGAGTAGATATACGATATTAATAAATGGAAACTATATTTATAAAACCATATCTATTTCATTATACATATTTCAGGGATACCACATTAACTTATGGTATGCCTTCATCAGACAAAATACAATATATAACAGTTTTACAAATAGGTTTGACGTACCCTTTAAAATACAACCATTACTTTTGGAGGCTGTCTGTCAAAAGTAATGGTTGTATTTTAAAGGGTACGTCAAACCTATTTGTAAAACTGTTATATATTGTATTTTGTCTGATGAAGGCATACCATAATTTAATGTGGTATCCCTGAAATATGTATAATGAAATAGATATGGTTTTATAAATATAGTTTCCATTTATTAATATCGTATATATATATATATATACACACACACATATATATATATATATATATATATATATATATATATATATATATATGTGTGTGTGTGTGTGTGTGTGTGTGTGTGTGTGTATGCGGAATGAGTTTCTGCACATGTTCCATCACAAGACACTGGTGAACATGAAGCTCTAGGAGAATACACTTGCTCAAAGTGCCACGCAGCTGGACTGATACTGGATCTACGTGGTTGCAATGCAAACTTGCAAATTCCAGTTATGTCACACACACACACACACACACACACACACACACACACACACACACACACACACACACACACACACACACACACACACACACACACACACACACACACACACACACACACACACACGCGCGCGCATATATATATATATATATATATATATATATAGTGAATGATTGCATCAGCTATATATATATATACGAAGACAGACGAGCTCGACACAGACGTCTGAAATCGTTCATCAGGATGAAATTTTATTTGAAGAGCTTGTCTAATATATATATATATATATATATATATATATATATATATATATATATCATCATCATCATCATCATCACCGTTTTACGTCCGTTCTTCCACGCTAGCATGGGTTAGACGGGTTGTCCTGTTGTGGGCAGTGTCTGGTCGGCTGACCATGCCTTGCTCATACAGGAACTGATCTGGCTTGATTTCTACAGCTGGATGCCCTTCCTAACACCAACCTCATTTACAGTGAGTGCTGGGTGCTTTTTCGTGGCGCCTACACGTCCACTTTACAGTGTGGGCTGGGTGCTTTTTTGCCGTGGCACCTCCACGACCACCTTGCGGTGGGGGGGGGGGGGGGGGGGCATATTGTTTATATGCTTCAGCATGTACCCATGGGAGGTCGGGTACTCTGTATTACTGCGTGACGCCAGAAGTCACGGTCGTGTGTCATTGTCGTGTGTTATATATGTTTATCCTGGGTTCAATCGGGGGTAACCACAGTAAGTAAGGTACTCAATACATTGCAGAGTTTGAATATTTGATATAGAAATGGCTTCTACAGAACTAGAAATCATCAAGGATTTTCCCGATGATTTGTTCCGAATGAAACAGTTCTAGTCCTGTAGAAGCCATTTCTATATTAAATATATATAGTTATATATTGTAAAAGAATTCCTTACACTTAATAATATAGTTATATATATATATTCTGAGTATTTTGCATCCTCCCTCTAACCTATCGCTCCCTTCTCCGCCTCAACCTACCCACACACTATCACACCCATACCATTATACCACCCTCCACCCTTGACCTATACCTCTACCCCTTTTATTTTTGTTTTTATTTTGGTGCTTATGTGTGTGTGCAAATGTATGCATATAGTTAAACATATACGTCCCCTCTCTCCCCTTCCCACCACTCCCCCTCTTCCACCTCTCTCTTGCACGCGTGAACGCGAAGATCAATTATTGTATAGAGGTATTCACAATTGTTGTTGTGTTTGTTTAGCCCAAGGTTAGCCCTCACTGAACACATCTATAATGATCGAAAGCATAACCAGCCTATCTTTCTCACATTGCTAAACGTGGCCCTTGTGGAGGCCCGTGGCCTAATTGTATGTGTGTGTTGGACGTAAAATCATAATGCCGTTGGTTTGATGCCTGGATTGGGTTGTGTATTGTGTTCTTGAGCAAAACACTTCATTTAACGTTGCTCCAGTATAATCAGCTGAAAATGAGTACCAGCAATAGCTGGGAGGAGGGGGGGTGTAGAGTTTCTATAGACTGGCGTCCTGACCAAGAGGATTATTGTACTCTCTGTCGCTTAACACCGCGAAACCGAGATACGCACCGGCATGTTGATAAGCACCAGTCTCGAGACAGACTTTAGACTTTTTACAACCTATTTAAGGAAGATTTATAGGTGATGATGGTGGAGGTGACGGCAGTGTTGATAATAGTAGTTTTGGGGTGATAATGTGGGCGTTCGTAGTAGTAGTAGTAGTAGTAGTAGTAGTAGTAGTAGTAGTAGTAGTAGTAGTAGAGGTGGTGGTGGTGGTGGTGGAGGTGATGGCAGTGTTGATAATAGTAGTTTTGGGGTGATAATGTGGGCGTTCGTAGTAGTAGTAGTAGTAGTAGTAGTAGTAGTAGTAGTAGTAGTAGTAGTAGTAGTAGTAGTAGTAGTAGTAGAGGTGGTGTGGTGGTGGTGGAGGTGATGGCAGTGTTGATAATAGTAGTTTTGGGGTGATAATGTGGGCGTTCGTAGTAGTAGTAGTAGTAGTAGTAGTAGTAGTAGTAGTAGTAGTAGTAGTAGTAGTAGTAGTAGAGGTGGTGTGGTGGTGGTGGAGGTGATGGCAGTGTTGATAATAGTAGTTTTGGGGTGATAATGTGGGCGTTCGTAGTAGTAGTAGTAGTAGTAGTAGTAGTAGTAGTAGTAGTAGTAGTAGTAGTAGTAGAGGTGGTGGTGGTGGTGGTGGAGGTGACGGCAGTGTTGATAATAGTAGTTTTGGGGTGATAATGTGGACGTTCGTAGTAGTAGTAGTAGTAGTAGTAGTAGTAGTAGTAGTAGTAGTAGTAGTAGTAGTAGAGGTGGTGTGGTGGTGGTGGAGGTGATGGCAGTGTTGATAATAGTAGTTTTGGGGTGATAATGTGGGCGTTCGTAGTAGTAGTAGTAGTAGTAGTAGTAGTAGTAGTAGTAGTAGTAGTAGTAGTAGAGGTGGTGGTGGTGGTGGTGGAGGTGACGGCAGTGTTGATAATAGTAGTTTTGGGGTGATAATGTGGGCGTTCGTAGTAGTAGTAGTAGTAGTAGTAGTAGTAGTAGTAGTAGTAGTAGTAGTAGTAGAGGTGGTGGTGGTGGTGGTGGTGGAGGTGACGGCAGTGTTGATAATAGTAGTTTTGGGGTGATAATGTGGGCGTTCGTAGTAGTAGTAGTAGTAGTAGTAGTAGTAGTAGTAGTAGTAGTAGTAGTAGTAGTAGTAGTAGAGGTGGTGGTGGTGGAGGTGACGGCAGTGTTGATAATAGTAGTTTTGGGGTGATAATGTGGGCGTTCGTAGTAGTAGTAGTAGTAGTAGTAGTAGTAGTAGTAGTAGTAGTAGTAGTAGTAGTAGTAGTAGTAGTAGAGGTGGTGGTGGTGGTGGTGGAGGTGACGGCAGTGTTGATAATAGTAGTTTTGGGGTGATAATGTGGGCGTTCGTAGTAGTAGTAGTAGTAGTAGTAGTAGTAGTAGTAGTAGTAGTAGTAGTAGTAGTAGTAGTAGTAGTAGTGTGATGGTGGTGGTGGCGGCAGTGGTGATAATGTGGGCCTTCGTAGTAGTAGTAGTAGTAGTAGTAGTAGTAGTAGTAGTAGTAGTAGTAGTAGTAGTGGTGGTGGTGGTGACAGTAAGGTGGTTGCAGTTAATAGTGTATAATTCCTCTCAATTCCCACAGAAGACGTTATAGTTTACTTTATATATCAAAGCTCTGAGAAGCTCACTCCTCAAAGTGTGCAGATTGACGAGGTTTCTGTATTTACAAATTGATTGTTGGGTAGGATGCATGTTTTTGGTTGTTGTGCGAGATCTGGGAAGCAGCGTTGTATTGCTGCCTAGCTTCGTGATTCGTTAGGTTGCTTTTCCTCAAGTCACAATTTAAATCGCATAGGTCCAACATGTCCTCAGTGACCTATAGTTTCTTCTTCTTCTTCTTCTTCTTCTTCTTCTTCTTCTTCTTCTTCTTCTTCTTCTTCTTCTTCTTCTTCTTCTTCTTCTTCTTCTTCTTCTTCTTCTTCTTCTTCTTCTTCTTCTTCTTCTTCTTCTTCTTCTTCTTCTTCTTCTTCTTCTTCTTCTTCTTCTTGGGCCGTTTCAAGAAGTGCTTCCTTAAAGTTATCTGTCATGGAGTTAATACCTTATAGAACGTCGAGGGCTGAAAACCTGCCACCTATATTCGCTTCAAACATTGCTGCAACTTTAGGATCTTTTAGTTTGTTTACATCAAACCTAATACGTGTGGCTACTTTCTTATGGATCTTATTCAGCTTAAGCTTCAGTGTCACCAGGATCACTGTTGACATTTGTACTGGGGAAGGTCTTAGTGTTGGCATCATTTGTACTAGACTTAAAATTTTGAGGTGCGAGTATGAAGTCAGTTTGGTTGTGAGTCCTGTCACATGCCATGTTGTTCTTCACGAGGAGGTCTTGTGAAGGAACTGTGTGTTTGCTAGGGTCCACTTGTGAGTGCTAGCAAATTCTAGGAGTCGGCATCTGCGATTGCTGGTTTCTCCGACCCTAAATCATCCCACTGTCCCAGTCTATTTGTACTTTGGCACTCCTCAGGATAACTTTCTGTTTTAGGAGCTTTCCTGACGATTTTCTCCAGGTCCTCATCGAACATCGAACTCTTCGACGGCATCATCGTCGTAATCAAACGTTGGTGCATAGACTTGTATGATGGTAACGGCCCGTGGCCTTGCAGTCGCACACATGAGGAGTCTGCTGGATATTGGTGTACAGCTGATGATTGTTTTCATTCTGGCCTTGTTAATAATTGTTTCTACTTTTGACACAAGGCCAGCAATTACCCCAGTGCATTACTGGTACTTTATTTTATCGAACCCGTGAGGATGAAAGGCAAAGTTAACCTCGACGGGATTTGAACTCAAAACGTAAAGAACCATAACTCTATGCTGCAAAACATGGTGTCTGACGCTCTACCGATACTGCCAATCCACCGCCCTTGTTAATGATGAAGCCTACCTTCTGTTCGTGTTTGGTGTCATCACCACTGTACCTCTTGTAGCCTTTATCTGTAGTTGCCTCACTTAATCCAATCCACTTGACTTCAACCAGCTCTACAATACCCCATGTATATCTGGCAAGTTCGTGTATAAGTTCTTTCGTCCTTCCACAAGCGTACAGAACGCAGACGCTCCACGTCCCAAAGACAGTATTTTATTCAGAAAGGTTTATGGTTGCCGGTGGAGGTGGAGGTGCCTTTGTCATTGTTGGTGTTGTCCCAGTAGCACATTGGTTGCTTCCACCCTGGGAAACAGCAGTGGAGAGCACAGTCGTTGGGTTTCCTAGCATTGGCCAAATCGACATGTTATACGTTTACTGTTTCATCAGGAATCATTATCAACACCTCCACCATCATCATCATCATCATCATCACCATCACCACCATCATCATCATCATCATCACCATCATCATCATCATCACCATCACCATCATCATCACCATCATCATCATCATCATCATCATCATCATCGTCATCATCATCATCATCACCATCATCATCAGTATCATCATCATCACCATCATCATCACCATCATCATCAGTATCATCATCGTCACCATCATCACCACCATCGTCATCATCACCATCATCATCATCATCATCATCATCATCATCACCATCACCATCATCATCACCATCATCATCACCATCATCATCATCATCATCATCATCAACACATAACTTCTACAACGACCATCATTAACATGTCATCGTTGGTTCTAAGAAATATTTGCTCGTTTAAATGAGATAATTGCTATAAATAACATCACTGTGATATCAACAGTCATAGAGACACACACACATAGCTCGGAGTATGTGTGTGTGCATATGTGTGTATAAGTATATATATATATATATATATATACACACACACACATATATACACACACATACACACACATACATACACACACACGCACACACACACACACACACACACACACACATATATATACATATATATATATCAAAATATATATATTGAGTTAAAAACTCACAATAGTCCCTTAAAGGCCTTATAACACAGTAAAGAAAGACGTACACAGATATATAACTATATGCGGTTTCTGTCCCCTATGATTTGAACGCATATAGTTATATATCTGTGTTCGTCTCTCTTTATTGTGTTATATATATCTATGTATGTATATATATATATATATATATATATATATAAAATAAAGTTAAATAAAAGTCAAATGATTAAAATTAAGCTTCGTTTATTACTGCTATATATATTTCAGTGACAGCCATCTTTGGCTGTGACCTCTTCAGGCAGTTTGAATTAGTATGGTATAGACAAGTACATATGTTGTTTAGGTGTATGATATTGTCAATACTCTGATATGCCCAGTTCCTTGTTGGGTTGTTAATTCACTGGGGAACTGGAGTCATATTTTACACTACTCCGGAGTAACCAAACCAACCTGCGCACTTCGTCGAGTGCTCCAGCCTGCATACTGAGGTGTTGGTATACAACCAACAAAAACTCAAAATATATATATATATATATATATATATATATATATATTTATATATATATATATTTATATATATATATATTTATATATATATATATATATATATATATATATTATATATATATATATATATATATATATATATATATATATATATATATATATATATATATATATATATATATATATAACACAATAAAGAGAGACGAACAATATATATATATATATATATATATATATATAATAATAATAATAAATTTGAAGACTAAAATCCAAAGAGGGCTCGATAAGCGATTCTTTGCTTAAACTTTAATCTGTTAGTTTAATAAATATATATATACAATAGTACAGCATATTCGAAGTTCGATCAGCATCTAAGCCAACGAATGCCTTCAGCAGTGCAGCCAAGCACTCGACGAGGAATAAACGTCAGAGTAATAACATAGAGTTTAAAGGGCTTTGTAAATTGAAAATAGCGACCGCTAATTCAGCCGCGTGATCTGTAGCAACGAAAGAACTGACTAGTGAGAAAAGGATATACACACACACACACACACATATATATATATATGTGTGAGAAAAACCACAGACCCTCCATCTCAACTCTACTTTTGAAAAGCAGAAGAACTGCGAAACCGGTAAAGGAACCAAATAAATATATATATATTTTTTTAAATAAGACTCCAGTTGCATTTTCGATTTCATCTGTTTTCCTTATACTTTCACTCGTGAAGGACACCTCGGTTATTTTTCATTTTGTAAAAAAAAACCTCACTGTCTAATATATATATATATATATATATATATATATATATATATATATATATATATATATATATATATATATATATAAAAGGTGTGTTAGTAGCCGAAGTGTACAGCAAAGCCATAATTATATACACACAGAGTGGGCCCCTGAGACTGCACCAATGAGGACATAAATATACTCATATTTAATACGAATTTCCCTGTTAATTGAAAACATACTAAATTAAACACCTTTAATCGATTTTCGGACCTGGTTGGGCCTTCATCAGAAGGCGTGTATATCATCCAAACAACCACAAGGAAACACAATTTCTATGGGTATATATACCCATTTGCTGTTAGCATTAATCTGAAATTGATATAATTAGCATATAATTGCATCTAAATAGCGTTCGTGTTAGTAATTAAGATGTATATTAAGAAGTGCTCAAACAACCAAAGTGTACGAAGTGTGTGTGTGTGTATGTGTGTATGTATGAGTGTACGCGCGCTTATGTATGTATTCATAATAGATGGCATGGTATGGTATCGTATGATCCCTTAACTCCTGATGAAATCGTAGGAGCACCGTATTCACGTACGGCGTTTCTTAAACATTTGGAGCCTGGCTGAGCCCGTCTTTTTCCAGGCCTGAATACAGCAGATTTCTTCCCGGGAAGGATAGAAGTGATAAAGAGGAAGCGAGAAAGAGCTATACTGGAAAAATCGACCCTAGTACTAGACTGGTACTTTTTTTTATCGCCCTCGAAAGGATGAAAGCAATCGGTGGGATTTGAACTCAGAGAGCAGAGAGGCAGAACGAATACCACAAAGCATTCTATCCTACGTTCTAACGACTCGGCCAATTCGCCGATACTAGTTATTAAATTCATGTTGTCTATTTTTTGTTTGTTTTTATTTATTTTCTGGAGGTTTTTTTACGACTTAATGAGAAGAAAGAGACCAATCCCCATCACCCGATTGGTAGTATCGGTAGAGGGTCGGACGCCGTGCTTTGCAGCATAGAGTTACGGTCCTTTACGGTCTGAGTTCAAATCCCGCCGAGGTTAATTGTGCCTTTCATCCTTACGGGGTCGATAAAATAAAGCACCAGTAATGAACTGGGGGTAATTGCTGGCCTTGTGCTAAAAGTAGAAACAATTATTATGGCATCTTTGACTGGTACGAGCAAAGGAGAACATTATCGTAAACCGCATACTTGGTCGGATACTTACAACAGAGTGGAGTTCACCACATGTACCTAATGGCCATATGGTGATATAAGAAACTGGCTGATAAATCAAGTCCACTCACAACGCAAGAACAGGACCGATCCTTCCGGAAAAGTTCCACACAGTTTCCGTCTACACAAGACTATTTGATCCGAGACTCTTGTAAAAGATATATGCCCCCAAGTTGCGGCTTAGTGGGATCGTACCGAAATCACATGACTGCAAAACGCACTCTTTAACCTTTCTACCTTGGTGCATACAATATTTTGACTACAGCTGGTTATTAAAAAATATTTACTCCCGAGCCTCGAATAATCGCTCTCACCTTCCCACCCTTTAATTAATGTTTCAGAGTTTTTTCCACGCCACCACACCCCCTTTTATTGAATATTGCTAAATTTTATTTTAAGTGGTAGCATTCCTGCGACAATTAATTTTCTTTATTCATGAAGTAACATTGTACATGAGATAAAAAGTACATTACTAGAAATCGCATACGTTATGAAATAAATAGGATTGGTGGTGGGGGGGGGGGGGGGGGCTCAATATGTAAACTAAACGACTAATTCTGAGTTGTTTTTTTTTAATCAACGGAGACAACCTAGAAAAATTACCGATTTTCCACGCATCCACCCCACTCCCGCTTATTCCACCTCGCCCACCCCACATACCCCCCCCCCCCCCTCCATTATTTGAGACCCGAGAATAGGCAGCAACCTTAAAGTTTTGTAGTTCTTGGAGTGAAACAAGATGGGGAAAATACATTTTTGTCACACAAGTCTAATCTGTAAGTGGAATAGTAATATTCTACAAGAACATTCTAAAGTTCAGCAAGCAGTTCTAAGCCAGTTTTTCTTTTTTTGTTTTGTTTTGTTTTTTTGTGTTCCTTTGTCGGCGTCAAAACTCTAATGACGTGTCCTTGTTCTTTTATTAGTAACTGGCGCCTTCCTTTGCTGAAAGAATTTGAAAACGTAATTGTATATTAATTTCTAGGCGCCGTGCAAAGAAGTGCATAATCAACACAGCGACAACGTGTGACAAAGTTGACTCTTGTGAATTACAGATACAGCCATCAATTTTCAACACAATTTCCGTTTATCCAGTTTCACTCACAAACCTTCAGTCAACACGACGCTATAGCAGACGGTACATTTCCAGACGACACGCAATTAGATTGAACCCGGGACTTCATGGCTTCCAAGTGAGATTCTTAACCACTTACACTTAAATAAAGGTATGGAGGTTATAAATACATACACTCACATGTGTATCATTAAACACACACACACGTACGTACGTGCATATATACATACATACATACATGCATACATACATACATACATACATACATACATACATACATACATGCATACATATTATACATAGATTACATACATACATGCATACATACATACAAACATACATACAAACATATATGCATGCATACATACATAATACATACATACATACATACATACATACATACATACATACATACATAAATGCATACACATACATACATACATGCATACATACATACCTACATACATACATACATACATACATACATACATACATACATACATACATACATACATACATACATACATACATACAGAAAATGTCGATAGGAAATCGCCAGGCCCAGACCTCATTACAGGATACTGGTTGAAGAATTTCACTTTCTATCGGCAAGATCTCATACGGCTGTTTACAGAAACCATTAAGGGCACACAAGAACTGCCCAGATGGTTATCAACTGCCACTACTCTCCTCATTCCCAAAAATAGCCAAACCACCCTTGCTAAAAATTACCGCCCAATAGCCTGCCAAAACATCATGTATAAATTATATACTGGGTGCCTTAATCTGTTCTTACAGGATCACTGTGCTACCAACAACATCATAACACCTGAGCAAGCTGGTGGAAAGAGGGAGGTGTGGAGTTGCATAGATCACCTACTAACTAACAAAATGATTCAGGAAAAAACAACAAAGAATCGCAGAAACATGACTGTCGTGTGGCTGGACTATCAAAAAGCATTTGATAGTGTACCTCATGGGTGGATTATTAAGGCTTTACAGTTAGCTAAAGTCCCACAACCATTGGTACCTGCTGTTGAACGCCTGACCAAGAACTGGTACACCAATTTGATCCTTAGAGGTGAGAAGGAGCAAGTTAAGACTGATAAGATACATTACCAGAAGGGCATCTTTCAAGGTGATAGCTTGCCAGTGCTACTCTTCGTTCTCTCACTGAATCCACTATCTTACCTACTCAGGAAACAAGGTGGACAAAGAAGTGGGCCCAGAAGTATCTCCCATCTTTTCTTTGTTGATGACCTGAAGTTGTATGGGCCAAATATCATTGACATCAAGAAACAATTGGACCTCATTACACAATTTTCAACCGACATCAAAATGAAATTTGGTGAGTCCAAGTGTGCATATTTGGCAATAAAACGTGGAAGAGCTGTGCCCTCCTCTAGAAATCTAGATATGAACGGCCTGACAATACAACCTCTGCAGTCAGGTGACAACTACAGATATCTTGGATAGGATGAGAATGTCAGATATGATGGACCCATAAATAAGGAGAGAACCAGAACTGAATACCTCAGAAGAGTAAAGAAAATATGGTCATCAGAACTGTCAGCATACAACAAATACATTGCCCACAATACTTATGCTGTGCCAATTCTAACGCCAACATTTGGCCTGCTGAACTGGTCATTGCAAGAACTAAGTGAGATGGATGGTAGAACTCGAAAACTTCTCAGTGTTACTGGGAACTTTAACATCAATGGTGATGTGGATAGGCTATACTTCTCACGCAAGGAAGGTGGCCGGGGTCTAAAATCAATATTAACAACATATGAGACCCGGATAGTAGCACTGAAGCAACACCTTCAACAGAGGAAAAAGGTTGGCAACCATCTTGCCCAGGTTTATGAGCATGAAAAAAAAATATCATTAGAATAGCGACTGATCTGGAGGAGAGATATGGAATAAAGCCTGATATAAATCTCTCACCCAGAGAAATCGGAAGATCCTATTCAATCTTCAAACAAGATAAAAAAAATTTACCAATTTACAGAAAAAGTTGTGTATGGATACTTGAGGCGTAAAACACAGACAATAGAGGGGATAAACCACTCAAAAAGCCTGGCATGGAGTTCCGACAAGTTTATGACATCACACCTTGAGGGATATCTCTATGCAATACAGGAACAAGAACTCCCTACCAAATATCTGCTGCACAAAAGAGGAGGGCCAGCAGCTGACAATAAATGTAGGCTATGTAAAACAAAGATCGAGGATGTAAGCCACATTGTTGCCAGCTGCGAAAGAATGTCATCTCGCTACTACCTCCCCATGAGACACGATGGGATAGCTAGAACTATCTGGAACGCACTTCGGAAAACAAAATTAACAGCAAACGAGGAAGAATATATTGAGACAGATGTCACTAAGGAATACTGGTGGAACCTGAAAATAAAAACTGCCACCAAATTAAAGCACAACCGGCCTGATATTGTAGTTTGGGACCACACATTGAAAACGTGTTCTGTTGTGGAGATCAGCTGCCCACTTGATGTAAACGTTGTCAGAAAAATACAGGAGAAGGAGGACATCTACGGACCATTGATGAGGAGTTTACAAATCCAGTATCCAAGATACACCTTTAGCTTCATACCCATCATTATTGGGGCTACGGGTTATATACCAACCCGCTTGGACCAAAGTATGACTGAACTTGGATTTGCGGACAAAAAGCGCAGCTCCCTAATTCATAGTCTACAAATGGCTGCGATAGCTATCAAGCAGAAATTATATTAATATATTGAAATCTGCTCTCTATTTCTGCTTGATAGATAATCTTGTAGAGTAAAGACAAGAATAGTAGTAATATAGACTCTATATATATATATGTGTGTATATATATACACATATATGTATACTTAAATTTTTATAGCACAATGAGAATGTTTTCCGTGAAATTAGGGTTTGCAGAGTTGATCATGTAAATTCACATAGATGTTTGTAGTTATCACATAAACATATGAATTTTTTTTTAAAAACTAAACATAAGATCATTACTTTTCACACATTATGGATACATGTCTCATTCAGGAATACTGATATTTACAATATAGCGGCTGGTTTTTATACATACTAATACCTCTACATTAAAACATAGGGTTTTTATGCCTCGCCTATGTCTGGTTATTTTTAATTTTTCTCTCTATATAACAGCTGGTTTCTC
>OZ024741.1:188127976-188130476 GCA_964016885.1 Eledone cirrhosa
ATCACTGCAAATTGCTGATAATTTTCAAATTGTAGGCACTGTTTTTTATTAGAGATATGGTAACGAAAGGGTCAGCCTTTTGATACCAAACAGCACCAAACCTCGTTTCGTGACATTTTAAAATGGTTATATTCAAATGAAATGTGCGTATAATTTTATCTCAGAATATTTTGTTATTTTACTAAGACGCTCCAAATTAATTGAAAAATATAATCATTGTGGATTGGCAGTATCGGTAGAGGGTCGAACGCCATGCTTTCCAGCATAGTTACGTCCCTTGACGATCTGAGTTCAAATCCCGCCGAGGTTGACTTTGCCTTTCATCCTTACGGGGTCGATAAAATAAAGTACCAGTAATGGACTGGTTAATTGCTGGCCTTGTGCCAAAAGTAGAAACAATTATATATGAATATAGTAATATAAAAAATATATAATATTTATTTATACATATATTATATTATATTATATTATATTATATTATAAAAGGGTGGTGGATTGGCAGTATCGGTAGAGGGTCGGACGCCATGCTTTCCAGCATAGTTACGTCCCTTTACGATCTGAGTTCAAATCCCGCCGAGGTTGACTTTGCCTTTCATCCTTACGGGGTCGATAAAATAAAGTACCAGTAATGCACTGGGTAATTGCTGGCCTTGTGCCTAAATTAGAAACAATTATATTGCATAAACCATATGGTAATGAAATTGATTTCATTTTGATAGCCACGACGCTTAGAGGGATTGTGTAGTGTGTGTGTGTGTGTGTGTAGTGTGTGTAGTGTGTGTGTGTGTAGTGTGTGTGTGTGTAGTGTGTGTAGTGTGTGTGTGTGTGTGTGTAATTTAGCGGTTTGAAAAAAGAAAGATCAATAAAACAGATACCAGGCCTTGAAAAAAGTACTAGGGTCGAAGTAATAGACAAGTCTTATATATATACATATATATATACTGGCGGTGTGCACTCTTTCCCCCTCTTTCTTCGTTGTTACCTCTCTTTCCCTCTCTTTACATCTCTTTCCCCTTTCCATTTATTCAACGCCTTTCACCCCTTCCTTCCCTTCCTCCCCTTCCTTTCCTTCCTTTCCTTCCTTTCCTTCCTCTCTTTACTTTTCCTTCTTCCCCCCTTTCCTTTCTTCCTCACTCTCCTACTTTTCCTACCCCTTCCTTTTTCCCCCTTCGTACCCTTCGTACCCTTCGTACCTTTCCACCCTTTCCTTCCCATCCTCCCTTTCCTCCTCTTCTCCTACTTCCCCTCCTTCTAATCTTTCCTCGCTTTCCACACCTACCATCCCTTCCCCACATTTTACTCTCTTTCTCCTTCTTTCCCTCTCTTTTATCCCCTACCCCTTTCCTTTCCCCCCTCCCTCTCCTTCCTTTCCTCCTCCCCTTCCCTTCTATATTGTTCTCTGCAAAATGATAGATGTGTGGTTACTTATGACATTTGTAGTGTGCAACAGCTTATTATGAGTTATTCTGTGAGCTATTTCTAGCGTTGCTACTGACTACTTTCATTTTATCGAACATTGTAATTTTATTTTTATTCTACACCTGGCCTGAGCGATGGCTGGTCTCCCGTTCTATGGGAACAATCTAGTTTTGGAGACACGGGAGCTGAAATTCAGTACCCCTGTAGCGTTTTGGAATTTAGACATATTTGCAAGGGTGGTGGAACTGCCAGGAGGTCCATTCCCCCACCCCCACCCCACCCCATTCCCAATAATTATATTTCTCTCTCCAAACTACCAAAACACACATCTATTTGTATATCATCATCATCATCACCATCACCACCATCACCATCACCGTTTTACGTCCATTCTTCCACGCTAGCATGGGTTAGACGGGTTGTCCTGTTGTGGACAATGCCAGGTCGGGTGACCTTGTCTTGCTCATACAATTTATGTACATGTTATGTTTATCGCATATCGAAGTTTTTTATATCTTGGTTGATATTTGATAACAGCTCAACTAATCACTACAACTAAATTGACCAAATGTTCCCCCTACCCCCACTCCAATTCAGAAATTATTCCACCACCCCTGATTTGAGGGGATATATTCGTGCTGTTGATTCCAAAATTGGTATCGCATTTGCTCTATCAGTTAAAATTAATTAATGATCAGGTTCTTTTTATATAGAATTAAATAACAGCAATAATAATCCTATTAATACATTACATACTATTAAGTCAACAGCATTTTATAAACCAGTTTATTTCAGCACAAAGTTGGAAGCGCTCCTCTGCATTTGAATCTATAGTGACTGTAAGAGAAAAGTAAACATAAATTGCATAAAATTATCGGTCAGTTAACATAGAAGCTTCATTTATGTGACTTTTCTACAGTGCCGGATTTAGGACAAATGAAGTCATGTGCTAGTTAAGTTTTGAGGCTCCAAATATTTTTTAAAAATTCATCGCAGGGCCCTGTGCTTAAGCACACCTAAGCACAATGGTAACTCTGGCACTGGTTTTCTAGAGCAGCTATGGAGAACTTACGGCTCTTTA
>OZ024741.1:188132976-188157976 GCA_964016885.1 Eledone cirrhosa
CCAATCATCAATGCAACATTGTCATCAATGGCCTAACTGTTTCACCGATATCTGATGAGGACTGCTACAGATACCCGGGGATAGATGAGAACATATCCTATAATGGTATCTGTAATAAGGAACGCGTAACCAGGGAATACTACACCCGATTAAGAAAGATTTGGTCATCGGAACTCTATGCGCAAAACAAGACAGTGGCTGACAATGTGTTTGATATGCCTGTCCTAACACCAACGTTTGGAATACTCAATTGGACGATAGACGAAATCCGAGCAGTTGATGTTGGAACGCGAAAAATACTAAACAACACCGGAAACCGCCACATCAACAGTGACATAGACCGCCTTTACTTGAAATGTAAACAGGGAGGCAGAGGTCTAACATCAGTCCAGACAGCATTTGAATGTCGCATCATATCCCTCCGACATCTACGAACCTTGAACCGCAGGAGCCCGTCTCTCGAACAAGTCTATCTGCATGAAACAGATAAGATCATGAGAGTTGGGAAGGAACTCCTCGAGAGATATTCCCTGTGTGATAATCAAGAACTCACACCCAGAGAAGTCGCTCAACAGTATCGCAGTGAATTCATGGATGAAAAACTGCATGCTCATCAGCAAAAAATTCATGCATGGATATGCTGCCAGGAAGCTCCAGAGTGAGAGTAATATAGATAAGGAAAGTAGTCTATCTTGGACCAACAACCGCTATATTGGCTCCCACTTTGAAGGATACGCTTTTGCAATCCAAGAACAGGAAATTAACACGAAATATCTGATTCACAAAAGAGATAGGCATGCAGGCAAACATCTAGATGTGATAACAAGTGCAGACTCTGCAGAATTAACATCGAAGATGTCACCCATGTCATCAGCAGCTATCCAAAGATGTCATCGCGGTACTATCTACCTATGAGGCATGATGTAGTGGCCAAAACACTGTACAATGCATTCCGTAGAAGAGATAGCCCCGATAATAAACACATTAAAAGCTACAGTAATGTGGAAGACATCCATGTACATAATATGAAAGAGTACTGGTGGAATGTTCCAGTAAAAACCCCAATAAAATGCAGGCATAACAGACCCGATATTATGATATGGGACAGGGAGAAGAAAGCATGCACAGTAGTGGAAATTAGCTGCCCAGCAGATGCCACTATAGTATCAAAGATTAGCGAAAAGGAGAATATTTAAGCAGAACTGATGAGAAATCGGCAGATACTCCACCCTGATTACACCTTCAGATTTATGCCTGTGATTATTGGGGCACTGGGGGATGTTAGTAACTGCCTCAATACAAATCTTGAGAAGCTAGGCTTCACAGGAACAGAAAGAACACAACTAGTTAGGAAATTACAAGTACAATCCATTAATGGAACAGTAAAAATATGTAAAACATTCCAAAAATGTTGCATCTAATAACTGCATATACACATGTACAGATACAAAGCATATACACGTGCATACATACAACTCAAAACATCCACATCCACACATACAATAACATCCATATCTACACATGCATGCATACATACATAATCTACCTAGTTGATGTTGTGTAAATTCCAATGAGAGAGTCTTGTGTCTATGTTAGAAACCGACTCTTTCTCTATTGGTAAACATTTGTGAAATTATAAAACCAGAAGAACATACATACGTACATACATACATACATACACACACACATCCATACATACATGCATGCATACATACATACATACAAATATACATACATACATACATACATACATACATACATACATACATACATACATACATACATACATACATACATACGTTCGAACATACACACATACATACATACATACATACATACATGCATACATACATACATACATACATACATGCATACACACATACAAGGTGGCTGCCAACTCGTTTTCGTGTACGGCCACTACTTTATATCCATGTTGGAGAACCCCTACCGATGCCCTGAACGAGTGTGGCTTTTTAGTGCAGCCAGCGACCTGAAAACTCTGGTAGAAACACTACACTTGTGACAATTATTGACACCTAGTGCTGGGCCCATGGCACCATGTAACCCGAGGTGTCGTGTGAGATCACGACTCGACCTGCATAACCTTCCACAAACATCACATGTCGTCGTCTGATGAACACTTATAGCTCTATAGGTGCCTTCTTCCCTGTTCTTGTGCACTCTCGGGTGACTCTTTAGACCTGCCATGCTCAGACAAACCCTATTACAGGTCTCACATGTCAGGTCAGGCCGTCTGTCAGTGCCTTCGGGAAAGCCAACATGGATTCCTTTCCGGACATCTCTTTTTAGTGTCGCGTGCCTTCTTGTTTCCTCAAATAGACTTTTGCCACTAGCCACTGCTTTCCTCCACTGCGATCGGTCGCTGGCGCATGCTTCCCAGTGCTCACAAGGGATGTTACTTTTCTTGAGCGCCCCCTTGATGCAGTCCTTAAAACGCATCTTGGGTTTGCTCGCGTTCCTGTTTCCCATTTGGAGCTCGCCATAAAGCAGCTGCTTCGGCATTCGCTGTCATTCATCCTTACAAGATGGCCTGTCCAGCGCAGCTGATGTTTCAAAATCAAGGACTCGACACTATCACAGCCACTTCTGTCCAGAACCTCGACGTCACTGACAAACATTTGCCAAGTTATGCCGAGGATCCGACGTAAGCAGTACTGGTGGAACCTCTCAAGTCGCTTCATCTGTCTACGGTAGACCACCCACGTCTCACAAGCATAAAGAAGTGCCGCGAGCACACACGCATGATACACTTTGAGCTTTGTCTTTACCAAAATTCCGTGTTGAGACCAGAGACGCTTGTTCAGTTTTCCAAAAGCATCCATGAGATGCTGCATATCAATCTCCGTGTGCACTACCAGGTCACAGTCATCTGCATAAAGTAAATCCCTGATTAGTGACAAGTGAACCTTTGACTTAGCATTGAACCTCCTGATATTAAACAGCTTTCCAGTTGATCGATAGCGAACATATATACCATGATTGCAGTTCCCGAAGGCCTGTTCGAAGACAATGGAGAAGTACAAAGCAAAGAGCGTTGGAGCTGGAATGTCACCCTGTTTGACTCCATTCTCGACCGTCACCGGCTCAGAGAGCTTACCACCAACATTTACCCATGCCTTCATGTCATCATGGAACAAACGCAAAATGGAAACAAACTTCTCAGGGCACCCCAGCTTCCTCAAGATATCCCATAAAGCCTTTCTGTTGACCGTGTCAAACACCTTTGTCAGACCAACAAACACCTGGTAGAGATCCACATTCTGCTCAACACACTTTTCCTGCAGTTGTCTGGCTGTAAAGATCATGTCCACAGTGCCACGCCCAGCCCGACAGCCCGATTACGACTCTGGTAGAGCTTCATCAGCAATGTGGAGCAATAAACGGTCCAACAGAATTCTACAGAGAACTTTTCCGACAACAGACAACAGTGATATCCCACGATAGTTTCCGCAGTCACATACATACATACATACATACATGCATGCATGCAGGCATGCATATGTGTGTGGTATGTGTATGTTATGAAATGTAGGCTCTATTTCAAACCGCTCATTAATTATTTTAGTAACCAGCGCTAAATACATCATTTATGTATGTATTATGGGTATATACATATATATATACATGTAACTGTGGTGTACATATAAGAGAACAGATAAAAAGACTAAGGGTTGATAAGTGTAGACCTCCTCCATGCCAGCTAGCCCATCTCCACACCCTAGACTGGACTTTATATAAGTACAGCTAAAACGAAGTAAATGTAATCTGAGTTTTTCGAATATTAATAATAATATTCGATTCGTTTGCGATTATGCCAACAGCCTCATTTTTAAAGCCATATCAGTAGAATAAGCCCCTCATGCTTGCTCTTGTGTTGGCATGTAAACAGAACTGCAGACAGTAATGTTTCTGGGTATCACCCTTCATCAGTACATTCACTGTTCACCTGCCAACTGTTAGAGCTAGTGAAAATATATGATATTTTTTTATTTATCCTTTTATCTATTAAAACGAAGTAGATATTCTCGTATGTTTCAAAACTGATTTAATCATTGGACAATGCCGGAGCACTTCTTTTCGTTTTATTTTAATTTATTTCATCTCATTTTTAACCTCCGACATCCAAATTTATTTTGTATGTCAATACTTTCACAATCTTGTCTGCGGGTGCAGCTGAGATATCCCTTCCTCCTTTTCCCATTATCTAATCTATTTTTTTCTCTTCCTATTTATTATGTGAAATATTTCATGCTTATGTAAATAAAATTCCTCTTTTACATCTAAAAAAAAAAAAAGCTTGAAGAGTAAATATATTCATTTGATTAAAACACGAAGTTAGAAATTGAACCAATTAGACAACTTGTTTAAAACTATTTTTTCAAAACATCTCTAAATCTCAAATGCATTATCATTGCATTATTTTAATGGCGGTGATTTAGCAGTATCGGTAGAAGGTCGGACGCCATGCTTTCCAACATAGTTACGTCCTTTTACGATCTGAGTTCAAATCCCGTCGAGGTTAACTTTGCCTTTCATCCTTACGGGGTCGATAAAATAAAGTACCAGTGATGCACTGGGTGATTGCTGGCCTTGTGCCAAACGTAGAAACAATTATTTTAATGTTATTTTGCTTTGCAGAATAGAGTTACGGCCCTTTACGTTCTGAGTTCAAATCCCGCCGAGGTTAACTTTGCCTTTCATCCTTACGGGGGTCGATAAAATAAAGTACCAGTCACGCACTGAGATTGATTTAATCGACTTTCCCCCCCCCCCCAAATTGCTGGCCTTGTGCCTATATAAGAAACCATTATTTAATGCTATTTATTTAATGCTATATGGAGATGGATTGGCATTATCGGTAGAGGGATGGACGTCATGCTTAGCAGCATAGAGTTACGGCCCTTTGCGTTCCTTTACGATACAAATCCCGCCGAGGTTGACTTTGCCTTTCATCCTTACGGGGTCGATAAAATAAAGTACCAGTAACGCACTGGGATAATTGCTGGTCTTGTGCCAAAAGTAGAAACAATTCTTTTAATGCTATTTGTGGGCGATGGGTTGGCATTATCTGTAGAGGATCGGACAACATGGTTTGTGGCATATATTTACAGCCTTTTACATTCTGAGTTCAAATCCCGCCGAGGTTAACTTTGCCTTTCATCCTTACGAGGTCGGTAACGTACTGGGTCAGTTTAATCGACTTTCCCCTCCCACAAAAATTGTTGGCTTTGTGCCTAAATCAGAAACTATTATTTTACCACTATTTAGGGCGGTGGATTGGCAGTATCGGTAGAGGTTCGGACGCCATGCTTTGCAGCATAGAGCTACGGCCCTTTATGATCTGAGTTCAAATTCCGCCGAGGTTAACTTTGCCTTTCATCCTTACGCGGTCGATAAAATAAAGTACCAGTCACGCACTGGGTCGATTTAATCGACTTTCCCCTGCCCCAAAATTGCAGGCCTTGTGCCTATATAAGAAACCATTATTTTACCACTATTTAAGGTGGTGGACTGCCGAAGTCGTTAGAACGTTGTAGAAATGTGTAGCAGTATCTGTTCCGGATTTTTACGTTCTGGTTTCAAATGCCGCCGAGGTCAAATTAGCCTTTCATCATTCCGAAGTCGATAAAATAAAGTACCAGGCAAGCACCGGCCTTGTGCCAAAATTAGAAATCATTATTGGCAGTATAGGTAGAGCGTCAGACAGTATGCTTTGCTGCAGAGAGTTACAGCCCTTTACGATCTGAGTTGAAATCCCGCCGAGGTTAACTTTGCCTTTCATCCTTACGGGATCGATTTAATCGAGTTTCCCTCCTTTTCAAATTGCTGGCCTTCTGCCTATAATAGAAATAATTATTATTGCATTATCATTACATCAAGCACACTGATTCTAACTGATCTGGCAGTTTCGAACCTAAATGATTTATAATGGTTTCTTATATAGGCACAAGGCTATCAAATTTGGGGGAGGGAAAAATCGATTAAAACGACTCCAGTGCGTTAACCTCGGCGGGATTTGAACTCAGATCATAAAGAGCCGTAACTCTATGCTGCAAAGCATGGCGTCCGACCCTCTACCGATACTGCCAATCCACCGCCCTTAAATGATTTATAATACAACTCATCAACTCTAATGCTCACTACACTTAATGTATAATCCTGAAGTAACAGTGCATGGCTTAATAGTCGAGGTGTTCGACTCTGATCATAACATCGTGATTTCTATTCCCGAGTCTAGTCAATTCAGCTGGCACAAACGGCCAGCCTTGCCACGGACTGTCATCCTGTACCGTCCTGAGAACTACGTTAAAGATGCCTGCATCAGTAGAATGCTCAGCCACTTGCACGTTAATATCACAAGCAGGCTATTTTGTTATTCGATCAACTGGAATACTCGTCGTCTGAACTGATAGAGGTCCATCAACAATAACAACAAAAAAATCCTAAAGAAAAATTGAAGATCATAGCGTATTGAACAATTTTGAAAATGTTTGTAACTGTAGGTTAAAATACTTTAGATGATTTTTACAGCCAATTAAAGACATTCATCAAAGACATTTAATATATAGTAGACAAAAGATACTTCTAAAATGTCCAGCAAATGTGATAGAAAGAGGAGCTAAAAACTTGAAAAAGCCGAAGGTAATCTAAATTTAATTAAAATAAATTAAATTATATTAAATAAAATAATAATCATTACATAATTTCGAATATTCAGGGAATATCTAACACTTATAACAATAGAGTCATTTGAATATCTAAATTATTTATAAATGTAACTACAAGTATGTTATTACACTAGATAAACATATTTGTACAACTATATAGAGAGAGTATTATAGGTATTAATGAGACGATATACATTTAATAAGTAAATAATTATAATCATTATTAGTAATGCTATAATTGTAGTTTTACCTCCAGTTCAGTGGAGAGAGAGACCAATATTTGTCGACTAGTATGGTTTGTTATATTTATACCTAGATATATATAAAAATATATAAGTACAAATCTAACTTTCTGAGTCCCCAAAACATACCCAAAATGAGTAAAATATGCAAATGCATGAATGATCTACAGTTCAATTATAACCGGTAATTTTACAAGTTAAATATCCAAATTATATATTTAGAACAGAGACAGATAAATAAAGATCCGAATCTAAATTATAAATATCTAAAATAATCCTAAGGTGTGCAAGTAAACAAGTTCCCAAATAATATGTTTATATACCTAAACAGGATCATTCATTCTAACATTAATTCTATCATAAATGATTAGAAAATAAAGTATTATTAAAGTTTTATAAACTGTTATGACTTTTTAGGTTGATAAGAGACGTTAAAAATTAAAGCCTGTTTGTTTAGTGTTTTTTCCTGACTTTTTGCGAGGCTTGGAATGTAGACAAAGCTTTATGAAGGCAGTTTGAGAATAATTCACTTTTTTTGTTAATTAAGTTTTCATAATTAGTAATTATTAATAGGGTCTCCTTTGTGCAGAGGTTGCACTTAGTAAAATATACTAGAACTCGCCTATATCAACTATTACAAAGCTTTGTCCAAAAAATCGAGTATTTTAAATTTTTGTCTTTTAATGTTTAACTTTTAAATAAATATATATATATATATATATATATAACGAAGGAAATGTGGTAAGGAACCAGGTGGACCATAACGCACCAAAGTACTCAATACTTAGGATAGTAGAGTGGGTAATAGGAACGAGTAGGACCCCAACAGCTGAGCTCAAGCCGTTTCGACGGCTAATTCTGGACGCGAATTAGCCGTCGAAACGGCTTGAGCTCAGCCGTCGGGGTCCTACTCGTTCCTATATATATATTGTCTTTTAATGTTTCATTTTTAAATATATATATATATAAATGGAAAAGAATGAAACGAAATTTCATTTCCCACTCTTAGTACGGTTGATACCTAAATATAAGTATGTATACGTACATACATATATGTGTACAGACGTACAGTAGTATGTATATATATACATACATGCACACATATATATATGTACGTATGGGTTTACTGAACATTTATTATAATGTTCGGTTTGTTTATATATATATATATGTGTGTGTGTGTGTGTGTGTGTGTGTGCGTGTGCGTGTGCGTGTGTGTGTGTGTGTGTGTGTGTGTGCGTGTGTGTGTGTGTGTGACCCGTAGTAGACAACTGACGGAGGGAAACTGTCCATCTCTTGTTTGTGTCGCCTTACTTTCTAACCCTATATAAATATATATCTATTTCGCGCGCAATGAGGTCGGACTAATACCATAAAGCATTCTATCCGACGTCTTAACTCTGTCAATTCACCGCCTATAGTATATATAGATTATATATACTATAGTATATATATAGATTATATATACTATAGTATAATATAGATTATATATACTATAGTATATATAGATTATATATACTATAGTATATATATAGATTATATATACTATAGTATATATAATCTATATATACTATAGTATATATAGATTATATATACTATAGTATATATAATCTATATATACTATAGTATATATAATCTATATATACTATAGTATATATAGATTATATATACTATAGTATATATAGATTATATATACTATAGTATATATAGATTATATATACTATAGTATATATAGATTATAAATACTATAGTATATATAATCTATATATACTATAGTATATATAGATTATATATACTATAGTATATATAATCTATATATACTATAGTATATATAGATTATATATACTATAGTATATATAGATTATATATACTATAGTATATATAGATTATATATACTATAGTATATATAGATTATATATACTATAGTATATATAGATTATATATACTATAGTATATATAATCTATATATACTATAGTATATATAGATTATATATACTATAGTATATATAGATTATATATACTATAGTATATATAGATTATATATACTATAGTATATATAGATTATATATACTATAGTATATATAATCTATATATACTATAGTATATATAGATTATATATACTATAGTATATATAGATTATATATACTATAGTATATATAGATTATATATACTATAGTATATATAGATTATATATACTATAGTATATATAGATTATATATACTATAGTATATATAGATTATATATAGGAATGTAAATGTTAAAGGGTTAAATACCATCAATAATAGTTAAAGTAACAAAATCAATAATATCTTATGTCATTTATCAATTAACAATATATAACTTGTACATAATTGTTTCTACTTTTGGCACAAGGCCAGCAATTATTCCAGTACATTACTGGTACTTTATTTTATCGACCCCGTAAGGATGAAAGGCAAAGTAAACCTCGGCGGGAATTGAACTCAGATCGTAAAGGGACGTAACTATGCTGGAAAGCATATCCTACCCTCCACCGATACTGCCAATTCACCGTACATAATGACATCACAACATAATGCCGTTCGTTATCTGTGCGGAGGGGGGGGGGGGGGCGAATCAAGTTTTATTCGATATTTTAAATAAAACAATGAAACAAAACAAAACGATAAATCAATCATTTATTGAAGTTTTCCAGTGACTGTTTTCTGGAGAGAGAGAGTGTGTGTGTGTTTATGTTTGTGTGTATGTGTGTGGTTCTGTGTGAATGCGTGTGAGTGTGCGTGGGTGTGCATGTGTGTGTGTGTGTGAATGTGTGTAGTGGTGGGGGTGTTTGTGTGTGTGCGTGTGGTTCTGTGTGAATGCGTGTGTGTGTGTATGTGTGTGAATGTGTGTAGTGGTGGGGGTGTTTGTGTGTGTGCGTGTGGTTCTGTGTGAATGCGTGTGTGAGTGTGCGTGTGTGTGCATGTGCATGTGTGTGTGAATGTGTGTAGTGGTGGGGATGTTTGTGTGTGTGCGTGTGGTTCTGTGTGAATGCGTGTGTGTGTGTGTGTGTGAATGTGTGTAGTGGTGGGGGTGTTTGTGTGTGTGCGTGTGGTTCTGTGTGAATGCGTGTGTGAGTGTGCATGGGTGTGTGTGTGTGTGTGAATGTGTGTAGTGGTGGGGGTGTTTGTGTGTGTGCGTGTGGTTCTGTGTGGATGCGTGTGTGTGCATGTGTGTGTGTATGTATGTGTGTGAATGTGTGTGTAGGGTGGTGGTGTTTGTGTGTGTGCGTGTAGGTAAATACTATGAAATAAGGAGTGACTATTTCCTAGCTGAGAGTAAAATATACTCCACAAAAATAAGTAAATACCTTCAATGAAGAAATATTTTTATTGTAAAATATTCAAGTGTCTTTTGTGGTTATGAAAACGGAAAAGGAAGGGAAAGGCAAGGGAGTTCTAGGGTCACAGAAGATAAGGGAAGAGGAAGGGGGGGGGGGATTGGCTCTAGGCCTGGGGCGCGGTGGTACTGTGGCTGCGCCCCGCGGACAATGGCCAGCAACAGCAACCCCACCTCGCGGGGCTACTTCCTCAGATGAAATATCAATGACTAAGATTAAATGATTTAAAGGAACGTTCTTTCAATACTGAACATAGCCTTATCTAATGCTCCTTTTATAAATATTTTATTTTTCCAAATATAATTCATTAGTAGAGAAAAGCAATGAAGAATGAAATGATGCTGAATGAAAACAAAAGCGATATATACAAACACACACACGCCGACCACAACTAAATATGGAATGATACGCGATGGGGCCCACCCACAGCCTCGGCGGTCAGAATGGAGAAGGCGTTTCCCCGGAGGACAGCTAGGGAGACGCGCTGGAAAAGCCACTCCAACTCGCGGGGCTCACACCTGCGGCTGGCCAGCTCAGCGCCTATGTTGGTGAATAGGGAGGTAGCCCAGAAGTCTCCACTGCCAGGGGTACAACCGCAAACCTGTCGGAGAGCGACCGGTATTTGAGGAGTTTAGCCTCCTCCGCCCGACGTGCAGCAGAACTTTAAAAATAGAGTGGTTTGATTTGAAAAAAATAAAAAACGTTATTTCAAAACTTGACATAGCGTGACATACAATCTTTTAAAAGGTACTGTGAAACGATTTATAGAAAAGCTATTTCAATACTGGAATAACAATATCTAATGTTCTTTTTAAAATAAAAATTAGTGAAGTGATTTGAGTCCCAGGCTCAACTGGCCCTTGCTGACAGTACCTGGAATGGGCTCCTATCCAGGGTTACGGATCCTCTACCCTTTGTTCATATTAGAAAGGAGGAGGGTGGAGTGCGAGGCTGGCAACTTTACATCAACTAATCAAAATTGTTATAGAAACGACGCGAGTCGCCCAATACTCCATAGGAAACAAAAGTAAAGAGGAAAGAAGCTATAGGTAAATATACGAAAAAAAATAGGTAATGTACCACCAGTTGTGAGTAAGCACTTATGGTTTACATATATTACAATGAAGCTTAAGGGTGGTGGATTGACACTATTGGTAGAGGGTCGGATGCCATGCTTTGCAGCATAGAGATACGGCCCTTTATAATTTGAGTTCAAATCCCGTCGAGGTTAACTTTGCCTTTCATCCTTACGGGCTCGATAAAATAAAGTGCCAGTAATACACTGGGGTAAATGCTGACCTTGTAGCAAAAGTAGAAACAATTATAATGAAGCTTAAGCGGTGGATTGGCAATATCGATAGAGCGTCGGACACCCTGCTTCGCGGCATATAGTTACGCCCCTTTACGTTCTAAGTGTAAATCTCGCCCAGGTTAGCTTTGCCTTTTATTTTTATGGTGTCGATAAAATAAAGTAAGTCATGCACTGGGGTCAATTTAATCGACCTGCCTCCCCTCAAAAAGTGTTGGCCTTGTGCCTAAATCAGAAACTATTATAATGAAGCTTAAGCTATTATATATTCCCCGAATATAGGTAAATATTTCCTAATTTAAGGTAAATAATCGCCATTTTTTCACTGCACGAGTTGGAGTTGTTCAGATGTAAAAGGCAAGATACAAACGGCTGTCCGGTATACTTCTACAAAGAAGTGATTCGACATTTCATAGGCCTAATTATCTACAAAAAAAAAAAACATACACACAAAGGCAACATAAAAACAGCGAAGGCGAGCGGCTTAGTGATTAGGGCGTTCCACTCACAATTGTAAATCATTCGATCTCCGACTGCGCAGTGTATCCTTGCGCAGCACAATTTATTTCATGTTGCCCTGGTCCATAAAGGTGATAAAAATGACTTGTACCTAGAATTTAAAAGTCTAACCTTATCATACACTGTGCCATACTGAATCTCCCTGAGTGCCACTTCCACAATAATTTCACGAACAGGCTCTTTCATTGATCGAACAACCAAAATACTCTCCTTTGGAACCAAGAGAGACACAATACATAATAAAAAAAACAAAACCCGAATCTTCAGAGCATGATACAATACTTTAGCAGTATTTGTTCCGAAACCCTTCACTCAAGATGGTGTTCAGAATTGGAATTTCTTTGATTACAAGTCTGCTTGATCTAGCCTGACCTGGGGATAAACAACAGCAACACAATCTCTTCTTCTTCGCGTCTCCGACCTACCCTCTCTCAAATTACACTAGTTTCCTCCTAAAAATATCCACAAATATCCGCTTCTACAAAGTACCCTCAGATAATGCAGGTTCTAGGTTCCCTTCACACAGGAAAAAGACCGTATGGTCAAAGCAAGAAAGCCTTTAATCATATGTTTGTTCAATAAAGGCTGATCGGTGGGAGAGGGGGTGGCGTTAAACAACAACAACAACAACAACAACAATGACGACGACGACGCCGTCGACGACCAGAAGTAGAAAATCATCTGACCTCGAACTAACTTCATAAAAAAAACATCCGCAAACCATCTCTAGCTTTCACTTTCATCATCACCACTACCATCGTCCCCACAAATTCATTCAGTTACCCTAACGTCTCTGAGTGTAGTTGTGTACCCACTGAACTTCTTTCTATTTCACCTCGACACACTTATGTCAGCCGATGTCGCTACACAGGATCTGCTGTTTGTGGAGATGTCAGTAGTAAACACCAGACGTCAATGTATCTCTATCTGCACGGCTGCACAGTATTTTCAAAATTGTAGCGGATTGTGTTAGAAAGTATAACACAATATGAAAATATTTATACACACACACACACATATATATATACACACACACACAGACGCACACACACACACATATATATACACACACACACAGACGCACACACACACACACATATATATATATATATATATACACATACACACATATATATATATAGAGAGAGGGGTGGGGGAGAAAGAGATAGATATATAGGATACACACACACACACACATATATATATATATACGCACACACACACATATATACACACACACACACAGACTCACACACACATATATATATATGTGTGTGTATATATATGTTTCAGAAGATCCTGTTAAGGGTGAATGCAGCGATTCTTTGCTTAAACTTTAATCTGTTATTTTAATAAATATATGTGTATATATATATATAGAGAGAGAGGGGGGGGGAGAAAGAGATAGATATATAGGATACACACACACACATATATATAAAGAGAGAGAGAGAGAGGAAGAGAGAAAAAGATAGATGATAGATGGATATAGAGAAAGACACTGGCTCAAATATGTGTGTGTGTATGTGTATGTGTATGCATGTGTGTCTGTATGTATGTGTCTGTCTGTCTGTATGTATATATATGTCTCTCTCTGTATGTATGTATGTATGTATGTTTGTTTATCTCTTTCTCTTAATTTCGAGTACATTTTTTTTGACCGGCCACCTTCCTGGTGGCAAGGTTGTAAAAGAAAAGAAATTGTCATCCCTTGAATCGCAAGAATGTTTTGAAAATTTTGAAGGTGCCAGCTATCGCAGCCATTTGTAGACTATGAATTAGGGAGCTGCGCTTTTTGTCCGCAAATCCAAGTTCAGTCATACTTTGGTCCAAGCGGGTTGGTATATAACCCGTAGCTCCAATAATGATGGGTATGAAGCTAAAGGTGTATCTTGGATACTGGATTTGTAAACTCCTCATCAATGGTCCGTAGATGTCCTCCTTCTCCTGTATTTTTCTGACAACGTTTACACAAGTGGGCAGCTGATCTCCACAACAGAACACGTTTTCAATGTGTGGTCCCAAACAACAATATCAGGCCGGTTGTGCTTTAATTTGGTGGCAGTTTTTATTTTCAGGTTCCACCAGTATTCCTTAGTGCCATCTGTCTCAATATATTCTTCCTCGTTTGTTGTTAATTTTGTTTTCCGAAGTGCGTTCCAGATGGTTCTAGCTATCCCATCGTGTCTCATGGGGAGGTAGTAGCGAGATGACATTCTTTCGCAGCTGGCAACAATGTGGCTTACATCCTCGATCTTTGTTTTACATAGCCTACATTTATTGTCAGCTGCTGGCCCTCCTCTTTTGTGCAGCAGATATTTGATAGGGAGTTCTTGTTCCTGTATTGCATAGAGATATCCCTCAAGGTGTGATGTCATAAACTTGTCGGAACTCCATGCCAGGCTTTTTGAGTGGTTTATCCCCTCTATGGTCTGTGTTTTACGCCTCAAGTATGTATGTATGTATGTATGTATGTATGTATGTATGTATGTATGTATGTATGTCAAGGCAGATTTCTAGGAGAAGGAAAACTCTGATATAACACCTGCAACCCTGATGGTATCCAATGATATTGACTTGTTCTTCTTTTTGGTAAATATCATTTTGGTTAAGAGAGTGGGACTGCCTTTGTGCAGTGCCTTTGCTCACTATAAAAGCTTCACGGCACAGGCATTGCTTTATATCTGGAGATCTCTCTGCACTTGTCGTCACATGGTACCATGGGCCTAGCACTATGTGTCAATAATTGTCACAAGTGTAGTGTTTGTACCAGAGTTTTCAAGTTGCTGGCTGGACTAAAAAGTCACACTCGTTCAGCGCATCGGTAGGGGTTCTCCTACATGGATATAAAGTAGTGGCCGTACTCGAAAACGAGTTGGCAGCCACCATGTATGTATGTATGTGTACATATAAACAAGGACTGACTTAAACGGAGAATTTGAATGGCCATAATGATAATAGTCGATCACTGTATTACACAGGTAAAGTAATCCTGGAAACGGGAAAAGTGGACAGAGGCGCCTGTGAGGAATCAAAACCTGCAGCTCTTGGATGAGGAAATTTTGAAATTGTGTGCGTAGTGGTTATGCTTCGCTCGGCATCCGAGCGATGCAGAGTTCGATTCCTCGATAGCGCCTCTGTGCAATTTTTCCCGATTCCAGGGGTAACTTTATCCGATTTTCTCGACTGTTATTTTTAGTGGTAGACTATTATTATTATTAACTGGCGTGGATTGGCAGTATCGGTAGAGAGTCGGACGCCATGCTTTGACGTATAGAGTTACGGCCCTTGCCATTCTGAGTTCAAATCCCGCCAAGGTTAACTTTGCCTTTCATCCTTACGGGGTCGATAAAATAAAGTACCAGTAATGCACTGGGTAATTGCTGGCCTTGTGCCAAACGTAGAAACAATTATTATTAACTGGCGGTGACTTAGCAGTATCGGTAGAGGGTCGGATATGCTTTCCAGCATAGTTACGTCCCTTTACGATCTGAGTTCAAATCCCGCCGAGGTTAACTTTGCCTTTCATCCATACAGAGGTCGATAAAATAAAGTACTAGTAATGTACTGGGTAATTGCTGGCCTTGTGCCAAACAGTAGAAACAATTATTATTAACTGGCAGTATCGGTGGAGGGTCGGACGCCATGCTTTCCAGCATAGTTACGTCCCTTTACGATCTGAGTTCAAATCCCGCCGAGGTTAACTTTGCCTTTCATCCATACAGAGGTCGATAAAATAAGGTACTAGTAATGTACTGGGTAATTGCTGGCCTTGTGCCAAACAGTAGAAACAATTATTATTAACTGGCAGAAAAAAACCCACGCTTCGGGTGGTTTTCTGCTAGCATGTGTAGTGTGCATATTGATATTACAAGTATATATGCATGTAGATATGATACATCAAATAAAATCGCAATTGACAATATACACAGAAATTGAACGAAGACTGTGTTACACTGTCTTATGTAATCAGTAACGTAATCCATGGTACATTAAAAAAAGACGATAAATCCCGCCGAGGTTAACTTTGCCTTTCATCCTTCCGGGGTCGATAGAATAAAGTACCAGTAATGCACTGGTAAATGCTGGCCTTGTGCCAAAAGTAGAAACAATTATATATAAACTGCATTAGGAGAAAATTAGCGACAGAAATATATGAATATTTATTTAAACGATCGCTAACCGGAAGCGTTGACATTTGAAAATTTTTGAAGAAGTGAATCTTTAAATAAGTAATAAAATATATTTAATGAACAGCCACGAAATTTAGTAGATAAATTATGTAATATTCATTCATTATTTATTCAAATCCCGCCGAGGTTGACTTTGCCTTTCATCCTTACGGGGTCGATAAAATAAAGTACCAGTAATGCACTGGGTAATTGCTGGCCTTGTGTCAAAAAGTAGAAACAATTATTTATTCAAAGTAATCCAACTTGTTTTACTATTGGGATAAAAATGTATAAACCGTACGCAGTCACGCGCTCCTTACTTTATTATAGTTTAGATGACGGTGGGTTGGCAGTATCGGTAGAGGGTCGGACGCCATGCTTTAACGCATAGAGTTACGGCCCTTTCCATTCTGAGTTCAAATCCCGCCAAGGTTAACTTTGCCTTTTATCCTTACGGGGTCGATAAACTAAAGTACCAGTAATACACTGGGTAATTGCTGGCCTTGTGCCAAAAGTAGAAACAATTATTATGGTGGTGGATTGGACTATTATTATTATTATGGTAGAGGGCTGGACGTCATGCCTTCTACCATAGTTATGTCCCGTTACGGTCTGAGTTCAAATCCCGTCGAGGTTAACTTTGCCTTTCATCCTTACGGGGTCGATAAAATAAAGTACCAGTAATGAACTGAGGTCGATTTAATCGACTTCCCCTACCCCCAAATTGCTGAGTTTTGTGCCTAAAGTAGAAACAACTATTATTATTTGTCATTTGATATCTTAGTCATTGTTATTTAACTGGAAAACTTGTCCTAATGAACATGAAGCCGCTACCTGCAGCCTCAGATATTTGTGACATATCGGAGAGTTTTTGCTGTTACCAGTAGGCATACCTTCTGGAGTGCTCCAAAAAAGTGGACTGGGCTAATGTTCTTTAACCAACCTTGGAAGCTCATCGAGATAGTACCTAGTGTTCCTATGACGATGGGGGTGACCTTGATCTGAATGACAGTTCCAAATCCTTTTCAGTTCCCACTTTAAATCCTGGTACCGGTTAATTTTCTCCTTCTTTTCTTGCACTCTTGTGTCAAAGAGGCAAGCTACATATGTAATCAAGCAAAAATTTCTTTTCCTTGTCAAAAAACACTAGTCCAGGCCTACTTGTGTTCTAATTTTTTGTCCGTTTGCATCCTGAAATCTCACAACACCTTCACCCGATCGTTTTCATTTACAGACTCTGGATTATACTCATACCGTTTCTCAGAATGAGATAATTTTCTCAGTTTGCATGGATGCCAGTGAATCACTTTTCTTGTGATATCATGCCTCCATCCTTTATAGTGAGTCTGGGCTAGGTATTTACGCTCGGATATTATGTGAGTCAGTTTTCTTGTACTTTGTGCCTAAATCAGAAACCGTGGATTGGCAGTATCGGTAGAGGGTCGGACGTCATGCGTTGACGCATAGAGTTACGGCCCTTGCCATTTTGAGTTCAAATTCCGCCGTGGTCAACTCTGCCTTTCATCCTTACGGGGTCGATAAAATAAAGTACCAGTAATGTACTGGGTAATTGCTGGCCTTGTGCCCAAAGTAGAAACAATTATTATTGTTATTGTTGTTTGCGTCAGGACGCACACATTTCAACCTTCAAATGTTTCCGCTATTTGCACTTCTAGGTACAGATTATTCAGAATGAATGGATTGGCAGAATCGTTGGAGCGTCAAACAAAGTGACAGTGGAATTTAGTTACGGTTTTTTTATTTTTATATGTTCTGAGCTCAATTCCTGTCGTAGTCAACTTTGTCTTTCATCTTTCAGATGTCGATAAAATAAAGTACTTTAATATTCCTGTAGAAGATCCAAGATTTGAAGGGAATTGTAATCAAGAAGAATTGAATTACTTTTTGTTTAGTCGTTGTTTGTGTATTGTTTTAATATTTAAAAAAAAAAACTGTTTGGTCAGTGAAGTGGCAGAATTGTTGAAGAGGCGGAAAAAATCCCTTTTGTCCTGATTTCAAATCCTGCCAGAGTTTACTTTACATTTTATCGTTTAGGGGTCGATAAAATAAGTATCAGTCAAGTACTGTATGATTTCTAATATAGGCACAAGGCTACAAATTCGTGAGGTTAGTTGATTATATCAAACCCAGTACCTTGGTTGGATTTGAACTCAGAACATAAACGACTGTAATGTCAAGTAGTATATAATTGACAATATAGGTATGTATATATATATATATATGAATGGACCCGCAATACCTGATGAAATCGTAGGGACGCCGCAAGTGACATATAGCGCGTCTTGGACACTTTAAACCTGGCGGAGCTCATCCTCTCTCCAGACCCAAACACAGTTGATTCCTTCCAGAGAATGAGAAAGAGTGTGAGAGAGCGGAAGCGAGAAAGATATATAGAAAAAGAATCGACCAAAGTACTAGATTGGTACTTTTTTTTATCAACCTCAAATGGTCGAAAGGCAAAATTGATCTCAGGTAATTTGAACTCAGCGAGTGCACAGGGCCAGGACGAATAACACAAAACATTCTATGATAATCAACAATAACCTCCTTCAAAATATATGAACTTTGTCTAAAATTTAGAAAACATTACTTTCAGAATTATTGTCCACGAGCTCGTATAGCAGAACCGCTAGAGGCTAAATTGAATACTTTACTGTACATATTAGTTAGGCTTAGAGTTCAAAGCCAATTGGCGCTGAGATTCCTCTCATCTTTTCGGGGGGTTAACAAAATATATACCAGGGTCAATTAAATCTACCGTACACTCTCTCCCAAATCATGTGTCAATCATTATTATTATTATAAGGGTGGATTGGCAGTATCGGTAGAGGGTCGGACGCCATGCTTTGACGCATAGAGTTACGGCCCTTGCTATTCTGAGTTCAAATCCCGCCGAGGTTAACTTTGCCTTTCATCCTTACGGGGTCGATAAAATAAAGTACCAGTAATGTACTGGATAATTGCTGGCCTTGTGCCTAAAGTAGAAACAATTATTATTATAAGGGTGGATTGGCAGTATCGGTAGAGGGTCGGACGCCATGCTTTGCAGCATAGAGTTACGGCCCTTAATGATCTGAGTTCAAATCCCGCCGAGATTAACTTTGCCTTTCATCCTTACGGGGTCGATAAAATAAAGTACCAGTAATGCACTGGGTAATTGCTGGCCTTGTGCCTAAAGTAGAAACAATTATATATTATAATTAATGATATTATATATTATATTATTAAAACAAAAAAATAATTGTTTCTACTTTTGGCACAAGGCCAGCAATTAACCAGTGTATTACTGGTACTTTATTTTATCGACCCCGTAAGGATGAAAGGCAAAGTTAACCTCGGCGGGATTTGAACTCAGAATAGCAAGGGCCGTAACTCTATGCGTCAAAGCATGGCGTCCGACCCTCTAAAACAAAAAATAAAGAAAGTTAAAACAATATGTGACAAGTGGTGACAAGACTTTCGGATCACCCTGTACAACATTTCCCTTTGTAAACGACGAAGGTCCCACAACAAGATACGTTATGTATGAAGGGAAAATGGTGGGATGGTTACAGTTGATCATTGGCTTTGATCATCGGCCGGTCGGTTAAATCAAAGCAACAATACCATCAATAACAAAAACGGCAATATGTAAGAAAATTCTGGAATGTTTGTTTCTACAGAGGTGTGGGTATTCAATGAGACATTAATATTTCATAGTTTTATTCAATTATATTCACCTGGTCTTCCTTTATTTGAGAAATTTCAAAAATATAGAAACGGAAGAGAATATACACATAGATAAAAGTCAAAGCTCTGCTGAGTTCCTTCGCCCTTTCCCGGGTCTTGTATTTCATCCCACAGGGTGTCCAAATATCACCCTCCTCACCAAGCAAGCTTGTACAACACACACACACACACACACACACACACACACACACACACACACATATATATCATATATATATATATATATATATATATACACACACTGCGAAATATCGAATTTCGTATAATATATATTTGAAGCTGAAAACTACACTAACTGTTACTCCGAGTTTTGTCTTTCCGATCTACCGACAATAGTGGAGAGTAGAGCAATATTCATTTGGAAAAATACGAAAAAAGAAAAAAAAACCCCAAACATTGAACAAATTACAGAAGGCGCTTCACAGTGCATGATTTGCATTTTACACTGGGCATTGACTAGATACTGAGTAAAATGGCAATTGCAACACTCTTAGCAGAGTTTGCAGCCATCATGTATGTATGTATGTATGTATGTATGAATGTATGTATGTATGCATGTATGTATGTATGTATGTATGTATGTATGTATGTATGTGGGAACTACAGAGGTATATCATTGCTTTCTGTCGTAGGGAAAGTTTTATGTAGGGTGCTTCAGGACCGTCTGCTGACACACATTGCAGATTGTGTTCTTCCTGAAAGTCAATCTGGTTTTCGTGCTGGACGCGGCACTACTGATATGATCTTCTCAGCTAGACAGCTCCAGGAGAAGTGCATGGAACAAGGTTTGGATCTGTATCAGGTTTTTGTTGATCTGACAAAAGCTTTCGATACTGTTAACAGAAATGCATTATGGAAGGTACTCCAGAAACTTGGTTGCCCTGATAAGTTCCTTGCTTTTGTTAGGTCTTTCCATGACGACATGAAGGCTTGGGTTAATGTCAGAGGTAACATGTCGGAGCCTATCTCAGTAAAAAATGGAATGAACAGGGGGATATTCCAGCACCGACCCTGTTTGCCATATACTTTGCAATGGTTTTCTATATTGCATTCAGGAATTGCGAGCATGGTGTTTACATCCGATATCGAACCTCAGGCAGCATATTTAACATCAAGCGCTTTGCTGCAAAAGCAAAAGTATTTACATCAATCATAAGAGACCTCTTGTATGTAGATGATTGCGATCTTGTAGCGCACACAGAGAGTGATATGCAGCGCAATTTGAATGCATTTTTTTATGCTTACACTGCCCTAGGATTGACTGTCAGTCTCAAGAAAACCGTCGTCATGTACCAACCTGCCCCTGGTAGGCAGTACAGTGAACCAAATATCTATGTGTATGGTAAACGATTTGGAGTAGTTGATCAGTTTGTCTATCTGGGAAGCACTGTCAATCGATACAGCAACCTTGATAGTGAAATCTCACTCAGGATTAGGAAAGCAAGTGATGCTTTCGAAAAGCTGGAAAGGCGACTCTGGGGTCGGCGAGACATATGCAAGAAGACAAAAGTAAAGGTGTACAAGGCATGTGTGCTCTCTTCTCTTCTTTATGCCTGCGAGACTTGGGTCACATATCGACACCACCTTAAGCAATTGGAGCGTTTCCATCAGATGTGTCTCAGACGGATCCATGGCGTTCACTGGAAGGACCCCATCAGTGATGTCGAGATTTTGGAAAGCTCTCTGTGTGACAGGATAGAAGCTCTTGTGCTTAAGCAACGACTCCGTTGGAGTGGTTACCTTGCCAGGATAAAGGATTCTAGAATACCAAAACAACTCTTTTATGGAGAGTTAGTTAAAGGAAAACGACCTCCACATAAACCAAAAAAGAGGTATAAAGATTCATTGAAAGCATCTTTGAGAGACGCTAACATCTCTGCTGATACATGGGAAAAGGCTGCTGCTGATCGTAATAAATGGAGAAAGACTGTATTTGAGGGGAAAGTTGCCTTTGATGCATCTCGAATCGCATACGAGAAAGTAAAGCGGGATGTGAGGAAGGGCATTGCTGTTGCACTTCCAGACGGCGAGGGTCCTCCTATGGTGCTGACATGCAGCGTCTGTGCGAGACTCTGCCTAAGCAAAGCTGGACTCGAAAGTCATCTTCGCAGTCATAAAGTGAGACCAGTGGTTGACTACCAGGCTGCTGTTGGAGATGCTACTCATCATACTTGCCAAGCATGTGGTAGAGAATGTAAATCAGCAGGAGGGCTCAAACGACATGCAAAAGTGCATGAAGTCCAACCACAGCCGGCTATTCCCTGTGAATGTTTTGGTGTGCAAGACATTTTAGATCATTGGCTGGGCTAAAAGGCCACATTCGATCGCAGCGCTGTTAATTGCTATCGTGTGCGTGTGTCTACATATGTTTATGCGCGCGCGCGCGCGCGCGCGCGCGTGTGTGTGTGTGTGTGTGTATTATTATTGTTGTTGTTGTCGTTATTATTATTGTTATTATTATTGTTCTTTGAGTCTCAGTCATTGATGTTAGTTAACTGGAAAGTTTGTTGAAATGAATATCAAGCCACTACCTGCAGCCTCAGATATTCAGGACGTATCGGAGGGTTCTTGCTGTTCCCAGCAAGCATGCCTTTTGAAGTGTTCCAAAAAGCGGGGCGGGGCCAATTTTCTTTAACCATCCCTGGAAACTTTTTGAGATAGTACCTAGTGCGCCTATGACAATCGGGACCACTTTGACTTCATGGCAGTTCCAAATCCTTTTTACCTCTCACTTTAAGTCCTGGTATCGGTTAATTTTCTCCCTCTCCTTTTCTTGCACTCTCGTGTCGAATGGGCAGGCCACATCCACAATCAGGCACGATCTTTTTTCCTTGTCCAAAACCACCAGGTCAGGTCTATTGTGTTCCAGTTTCTTGTCCGTCTGTATCCTAAAATCCCACAGCACCTTCACCTGATCGTTTTCTATCACCGACTCTGGCTTATGCTCATACCACTTCTCAGAATGTGGTAAATTGTTTATTTTGCATAGGTGCCAGTTGATCACCCTGCACATCACATCATGTCTCCAGCCCTTATAGTGAGTCCGGGCTAGGTGTTTACACTCGGATACAATGTGAGCCACAGTCTCCTCTCTCTCTCCACAGATCCTGCACAGTGGGCTAGCCTCCTCCTTGTAAATATGGTGTTTCTGCCACTTCGTTTTATTATTATTATTATTATTATTATTATTAAGGGGCGGTGGATTGGCAGTATCGGTAGAGGGTCGGACGCCATGCTTTCCAGCATAGTTACGTCCCTTTACGATCTGAGTTCAAATCCCGCCGAGGTTGACTTTGCCTATCATCCTTACGGGGTCGATAAAATAAAGTACCAGTAATGCACTGGGTAATTGCTGGCCTTGTGCCTAAAGTAGAAACAATTATTATTATTATTATTATTATTAATATTATTATGAGTTTTTTTTCTCGTGCAATGGCCATACTCGATAACGAGGGGATAGCCATCATGTATGTATGTATGTATGTTTGTATGTATGTTATGTTGGGTCACTCTTGAGCACTACTGGTAACATGTAACCCAGTACAACCTGTCACATGATCGGATCGTCGGTGAATAAACCGGCAACCCCAACAAGTTTACTTGGTGAGGAGGAGGATTTTGGATACCCTGCAGGACAAAAAACAAAACCTGACAAAGGGCGGAAGGACTCATACGAGTCAACGGCCATCCAAAAATGTGTAAATATGTATATACATGTATGCATGTGTATGTATGTATGTACATATATGTATATACATGTATACACGTGTATGTATATGAGCGGGTACATAGAAATAATTAGGCTGGATACCCGATTGCGCGGTTAAACCACTGAAAATGAAGGACCCCTAGTCTTTGTCAGGGCATTCTTCTAGAAGAAGGCAACTCAGGAAACAGGGATAACTCCGACATAAAACCTGCGGCTCCGTAGTTACCGATGATGTTGATCTTTTCTTCTTTTTGGATTATAGCTACTGTCGCTCAGAGAGTGGGATTGGCTCAGTGCAAATTCTTTTCTCACTTTAAAAAAATTCTTCACGCACAGGCATTGCACGATAGCATTAATTGATAATTATTAATAGTGTTATATCGTGCAATGGCTATATTCGATAACGAGGGGGCAGCCATCATGTATATATGTATGTATAGATGCGTATGTATGAACACTGGGAAAGGTGGTATAGTGACTAAAATAATGAAGCAAGGTGGTCCTGGAATAAACGATCTATTGCATAACATATACCACCATATGTAGTTGAAGGATGGAGACCCACTGAACTGGACGGATGCCATTCTCTTTACCCTCTTCAAGAAGGGACCCAAAGATGTGTGACAACTACTATGGGATCTCTTTACAATCAGTTGTTGGTAAAATGTTTGCTAAGATTCTTCTAAATTATCTGCTGATGCACGTTATACATATCATTCTACCAGAATTTCAGTGTCTTTCATCCATATTGAGACACTCTAGATGTGACCTTCACTGTGCAGTAGATGCAGGGGAAATGTTAGTAGCAACAACTTGATCCCTACAATTGCTTTATTGATCTCACGAAGGCCTTTGACACAAGCAATAGACAAGCCCTTTTGAGAATACTCTTGAAGCTTGGTTGCCCTGACAACTTTACGGTCTTATAGGTTCATTGCATGATGGCATGAGAGCGTAGGTTTGTCTCAGATGAGACAGGCGGGAAACAGGGTGACCTGCTCGTTCCGGTTTTGATTGCCATCTTCTTTGCAGTTGCTCTGTTAAAACATTCATCAACACCGATGTTGACATATATATATATATATATATATATATATATATATATATATACATACATTCAAATTTGGTGGTTTACCACTGGGTAGAATTGGTCATTCTGCAATGTTAATCATGACGTAATATGAGAAAAGCACTCGACGTTATGCAACTCATCCATCTTCAATGTTGAATGATGTTGGTAGTGCAAGAACGG